>QAOA01005054.1:281103-323935 GCA_003255065.1 Cercis canadensis
CGGATCTAGATCCTCTCAAGTTAAGGTACATGAGATTGTCATGTTCATTATATCTCGACGTTACATTTTTATAAATGATATTGTCACGTCACAATTTTTTTTAACTCTCTCATTTAATATTATCTTTAATTCCTTATCTCTCCTCCCATTCCATTTTTTTTTTTTTCCTGTAACAATTTCTTCTCTCTGCCATTGATACAAAGAAAACAAGCTTTTATCAGTTTTTTTTGTTTCTCTATGCCATTGGGATTACTTGGAAACTACAGCAAACAAAACTACCAGATACTTCAAAATTTAATAGTTGGCATCAAATTTCAGTATCTAGCCTGAAATATGATAGTGATGCAACCTAAGCACAAATAAGACTATGTCCCACATATTAGTCTTGCAATCACTATATAGAAGATGCCAAAAGTGTGAGCTTAATAGTCTGTCAAAATAACAAAGATACAACAAAATAAGATTGTGTTTGATTCTGTTTTTATTTTTAAAAATTATTTTTGAAAAATAATGTTAAAAAATTGTTCTGTAAAATAAAAGTATAAAAAAATTTGTTTGATAAATTGTTTTGAAAATAATTTTTAAATAGAAAATAACAAAAAACTTTATAATTACCATTGTGCCATTAATGAAAACAATTTTTTTTTTCTGTCTTTTACTTGTTTTGAGAACAAAAATAACCCTCTCTTATTTTTAGAACAATGTTTTGAGAATACGTTTTCAAAACATGTAAACAAAAACAACTCTATCAAACAAGTTTTTTTGTTTTATTTTTTTCAAAAACAAAATATGATTTTTAAAAATTGAAATAAAAAAACTCTAAATCTCTCTGTCTTTTTTCCCTCTCAGAGAGAGAAGATAACCAAAAAAGAAAAAAAAGATGGAGAGATACTTGGATAAACATGCACTNTAAAAATTGAAATAAAAAAACTAAATCTCTCTGTCTTTTTTCCCTCTCAGAGAGAGAAGATAACCAAAAAAGAAAAAAAAGATGGAGAGATACTTGGATAAACATGCACTTTTACTGTTTTACATGTACATGTTTGTAAGTGACCTGGAAGCCAAGGGTGACAAGATCCTTCTCTGAAGCATCTGCTACAGACCTTGGGCAAATAAAAATAAAAGGATTAACAAAAGGCCAACATTCAAAATTTCAAGTATATTCTGCCAACTGTAATGAAGTTTTTCTTCATGCCTCTTAAAGAATTTGTAAGATACTATCATGAACAGAAACTAAGGATAAGAAAACAATACTGGCAACAAAATTTGATCAACCTGCAACAGCATTACCTCTAAAACATGCTGAAGAATTTTCAAAGATCCAGAACGAACATCAATGCTTTGACTAGAAAAATTGTTAATACCCAAAATATTCATTATCCATTGCTACAGTAAGAAGACTAATATATCCCTGTTAAAGTATGCATATTCTGGACAATCTTTTAAAAGCTCACATAGAAAGGGGCGATCGCTCACGCTCTCAGCCTCTCCTTTCTCTGGAGTTTCCTCACTCCCTTTGCCCACCTTGCTAACTTGGGCGTCGGAGGTGGCGCCGGAGCTCCGGCTCCAGCCTTCCCTGACTGTATTTCTCCCTCCTGCAGGTTGCTCAGAACCGGTCATCGACATTGGCGCCGTCTGTGGGAACGAAGCTTGATCCCTTTGTTCCACCACACAAAAGCCCGAGCTCTTCTCTCAGCAAAATCAAGGAGAACCACTCCAACACATACTAGCTGATTTCAAAGACAAACAACCCCTATCCAGTTCTGACTGAGCCTGGCCGAAGTCCCCTCCCCAGCCAAATTCTCGTTGGCGATGTAGCACTTGGTATTGGACCATGGTTCAAATCCTGAACCCGAATACAGTTGGTCCAATCAAGTCTTTGCATTCAATCTGATGAAAGCTAAAGCTGCCGGCACTCCATCCCATCTGTTGAAGACCCGGAAGCAAGCTAGTATGTGTCTTGGTGGAAATTTATGGTATTATTATCTCGTTCTGTTGATGTAGCTCTACGACAAAGAGCCCACTAATCTCTGCTAGTAGATTACCCAACCTCTGAAAGGTTCTCTGCAAGAGAGATTGTGAGCATACCATGCATTATATCCGCCAAATACATAAGAAGTACAAATGTACAACCACTTTACAAATGCTCTAAGTATCCTGGCTTTTTGCCTATTTTTAATAAACCATGTACCAAGGCTACCTGCCTACTTGTTTCAAAGCAGGAAACCTGGCATCATGTTCAATGCTGCATAGACATATCTATGCTCATTATCTGCTCCTACAATATATTTTTATTTTGCAACTTGTTGCTGGCTTCTAAGCTTCACTATGCATTGAATAGCATCATTAACAACTGTAAACTATGAGCAAGCTTGTCTTCTACTATATAGCATATTGGTATAGCCTGAGATGTGCATAGAGACACACCAATTTTTATTTCCAAATGCAGGAGGGGCTGAACTGGTTTTTTTAGCTAGTGGTTGCACAATCTTCTTGCCATGAATTTTGTGACAACTGGAACACTTTGCATAACCCTCGCCAAACTTGCGCAATATTCATGCATCTATCATGCAAAGCAACTCCTCCTTATCTCCATTTACCACATCAAAGTGAAGGTTCTTGGCCTTCCTTTCCTTCAAAAATGCTAGGATTTGGTCTCAATGATTTTTCTTGGACAATGCCTAAGGTGTTGCTTTATTTTTGCACAGTCCAAAAAATTTACTAAAGGATTGAGCTGCATATGCAATGAGCTCTATCACATCTATCTTCCAATTTCTTTTAAATCCTTGATGAACAGAAAATAGGACACTTCCTCTGTTTGCATTGGTGGCATAGAAACTTTTTAACCACTCTGCAAGATTGTCTATTTACACTTTTTGAACTAGATATATGGATCCAGCTTTGGCTTGACATCTACCTCATTGTTTGCATACAAGGTTGCGGCTACCATAATTCTAGCATGAAACTCTGATCTGTGCTTAACATATTGTGGGACTGTGCCTATTTTTCCATGCTAATAGCAAGAGATTCAAACAAATTTAGCGCTTAAAGCTTGAAAAATCAAACATGCTTGCTAACTGTTTGACAAAATGTCTAAATACCTGCACATTCCTTCTTGTGCAAGGCATGACTATAGCACTTATCAGTACCATGATGTTTAAAAATTGATGATCATATTAATGTGCATAGCAAGCATTGGGAGAGCATCATAAAACATATTCTTTGATCCATTGATGCATAAAAAAAGGCAAGGCATGCTATTTGCATATTTTGCATGTAGTTCAGATTTTCCAAGTTGAAACATACTTACCCCCATGTGGAGGACAAATACTTACAGAGATATGTGTCATGCATATTATCATTGTGCCATTTCAAGATTATCCAACCAACAAGTTCTATATTTCTAAATACTCGAACTCCACCCTGTTGGCTTCCGTTCTTGTTTTGATAAATTTGAAAGTGCCTTGAGCATACTGCAACTTGTATATGCCTGCGCACTGATTATTGATTTTCATATCTCTTGCAAAGAGACAGCAGCACGTTTTATCATTTTGAGCAATGCACATGCATATGGCAGCAACTTTCTTGCAAGCCAAATTTGAGGTTGGACCCATAGTATGATATGCTGATGGTTAATTTCACTTTGGTTTTGGAGCAGTTTTCTACTACTGCATTCATTTCCATATATCTCTACTATTTCCATTTGATGCATTTACTCTTTAATTTGATAAACACGAGGCCGACAAAGAGACAAGCCCAGCTTGCTATATGAACAATTCTAATTTCCGTATTTGCATATGGTATATATCGTTCATTGTATTGCACCTAAAGCATGTATGCTGCTAGATTGCAACCAAATAAACTATTTTATATATGCTAATGCTACCAGCAGGGAGACATTGCTGGCCTTTATCTACCTCTTCAAGAGTGTTCTTAAGCTTGAGCTCGTAGCATAAAATCTGGCTATAGAAGCTGAACATGTCATTTAAATTATATTTTGGTGAAGCATAGGGGCTTACCCACCTATTTATTCTGGCTCACATTTAATTGATGTGCAACTCAGAGTTTATACTCTCAAGACCATGGCTGCATGAGACACATGTTCGCCTCCATGCTTAATACTTATATGGCTGTCATATGATTTATATATCTAGTGGCAAATGCTATACAGGATGACGGAAAAATTAGTAGCAACAGCTGCAAATCTCTTTGCGGAGCATGAAAAACAGTGGAGTGGCTACACACACTAATTTAAATGCTCTGTTTTGAATTTATCTTTGTCTAATAGCCACAACAGCTAGCAAATTTTTATGATATATCCTGCGCTTACACAATTTACTCTCTTTGAATTTTTGAGGAAAATGTGGAAGAGCAATGCACCCGACCTCCGATCTCCAAGGTCATCAATGTGGAAAAGTAACCCACCCGACCTCCAAGCTCCAAGGTCATCAGGGCAAAACAATCCTACCCAAAGAGGTGAAGCAATCCATCCGACCTCCGAGATCCAAGGTCATCAGGGTAAAACAATCCTACTCAAAGAGGTGAAGCAATTCACCCGACCTTTGGTCTCCAAGGTCATCAACAATGTCGAAGCAATCCAGCTAGAGAGGGTAGAGGTTGACCTCCCCATTTGACCTTGAGGACTGGATGAACAAACAAATACCAAAGCCTTTCACAAGCTCTGAAGTGTAATTAGTTAATAAAGTCCAACTTTAAAACAGAGTTGAAGCCACTTCCAAGTTAGAAGTTGGAAAAGACTAAGAACCCGGTAAAGAAAGCTCCTCAAGGGCAACATTGCCCCACTTGGCATTCAATGTTTAAATGTGCAAACAAACCTACCTAACTTCAGGTATTCTTAATGTACACTTACACATTCTTCCTATTTGATTATCCAATACTAGCAAACTCTGCATATTTTTATCTATCTTAGGTTGGTAAAGTTCATAACTATCGATTGCAAAGTTTTGATATACATCATGAGGTAGTGCATTTCACCTTCTCTTGAATTTTGAGGAAATACAGAAATGCATTCCACCCGAAGAAGCCTTCAAGCTCTAACACGAGCTCAAGGGCCAATGCCCTCAGGACGAATGTCCTTCAACGCTCTAACACTAGCTCAAGGGCCAATGCCCTTAGGACGAATGTCCTTCAACGCTCTAACACGAGCTCAAGCTCTAACCCGAGCTCAAGGGCCAATGCCCTCAGGACGAATGTCCTTTAACGCTCCAACACAAGCTTAAGCTCTAACATGAGCTCAAGGGCCCAATGTCCTCCAAGCCGGTTGCAACATCAATTGTGAGTGCAAATACCGAGCTGAAGCATCAAAGACCTCAAAAAGAGCCATGAAACAATAGAGAAAATTCTCTAAAACCCGATCTAATGATGCAATTCCATAATGCTTTATTATCATCTTATGCATTACGATCATGCAAGTTCTTTTACCTGTTAAAGAATTTCTCTCAATGTTGGAAATCACATGCTATTGCATTAAGAGCTCGAGCTCGGTATGTCATTGGCTACAGTTCAGATAACTTGATGCATTATTATTTTAAATGCTTACAAATCTAATATAGAATCATAGTGCATGACAAATTCTCACTCAAAGAGTGCCACTTCTAGCTCACACTTATTCTAAATGCATTCTAATTACATGACATTGCATACTTAAAAGTTTTATATCTGCTTGCCTAATAGGGCTTCAAAAGCCAAATATGCTCACTTTACAGGACTTAAACTTTAGTCTCAATGCCTTGACTCCCTCAAGTCATTGGACTAGGGGGCAAGTGTTAATACCCAAAATATTCAATACCCATTGCTACAGTAAGAAGACTAATATATCCCTGTTAAGGTATGCATATCTTGGACAATCTCTTAAAAGCTCACATAGAAAGGGGCTCTTGCTCACGCTCTCAGCCTCTCCTTTCTCTGGAGTTTCCTCGCTCCCTTTGCCCACCTTGCTAACTTGAGCGTCGGAGGTGGCGCCGGAGCTCCGGCTCTGGCCTTCCTTGACCGTATTTCTCCCTCCTGCAGGTTGCTCAGAACTGGTCATTGACAAAAATAAAGAACCTTCAATGGAGATATGAGAGAACATTCTAGTGCCCTCAACTCTGCAACAGAATTCAAAAACTGTACATGAATTAATAAGTCAAGTATCAGAACGACAATTCAAAATAATTTGCAGTGCTAAATTTTTTTTTTTATCATATTCCTAATGCCTCTGTAAATTGTCTTTTGTTAGCCATAGACTGGTAAATATTTGAAACAACTGAATGTCTTGAATAGCAAAACAGCAAATGGGATGCCACCCCAATTCACGAGGTGACCAGTGTGGTGGAATCCAACACCTTCTGCCGCCCCAACAAAAAACGCACAGAGAACAATCAAAAGTGTTGCAAGGACCCCTCCAGCTGCAGAATAATGATAACAATAAAAGCTTTGTAAGGGCATGCTAAATTGGAAAATCTGAAGACAANCCCTTTGCCCACCTTGCTAACTTGAGCATCGGAGGTGGCACCGGAGCTCCGGCTCCGGCCTTCCTTGACTGTATTTCTCCCTCCTGTAGGTTGCTCAAAACCGGTCATCGACAAAAATAAAGAACCTTCAATGGAGATATGAGAGAACATTCTAGTGCCCTCAACTCTGCAACAGAATTCAAAAACTGTACATGAAGAAATAAGTCAAGTATCAGAACGACAATTCAAAATAATTTGCAGTCCTAAATTTTTTTTTTATCATATTCCTAATGCCTCTGTAAATTGTCTTTTGTTAGCCATAGACTGGTAAATATTTGAAACAACTGAATGTCTTGAATAGCAAAACAGCAAATGGGATGCCACCCCAATTCACGAGGTGACCAGTGTGGTGGAATCCAACACCTTCTGCCGCCCCAACAAAAAACGCACAGAGAACAATCAAAAGTGTTGCAAGGACCCCTCCAGCTGCAGAATAATGATAACAATAAAAGCTTTGTAAGGGCATGCTAAATTGGAAAATCTGAAGACAAACAAGGAGTCTTCTTAATTTTGTGTTTGGAGAACCTAAAAGATAGGAGATAACACGAAGATCCTTCAACCAAACAGTAGGGAGAATAACAAGTGCAGTCAAAATTCCAAACAAGTGCTTGGAGTCTAACTGGAGAACACCCCAATCCACACAGATGTTCCAGGTAACAGCCTAGTAAGGTTATCTCCTTCCAAGATAATAAATTCCATACAATATGACTGCACTCAAGAAAAGAGATCTCTTACATTTGCTGCAGAGTAACTAAATACAGATTTTTTCCCCCCCCTGATGATAAAAGGAACAGATGCATCACTTACATATAATCAGTGTACAAAATGATCTGCAACAAGATCCAAAAGGAACGATATTAGTAAAAGCTTAAATATTAAAACCACCATCAAGTGTATGGATAAAAAAGACATTATATGTCAGCATCATTTCTCACTACTATGATAAAAAGTTTAGATTAAACACCAATAAGTAGAGAAAAATCATATTTCTGAACCATTATATACTCTACACTTTGTCAGGCCTTTTAATACAAAATTAAAAAGATGAAAGATAAGAATGAAGTAGAGGCATGTAAGAGCATGCTAAGGCAAAGAAGCAGACCATCTAACATTGGCGAAATAGAATTTGAGACATAGATGAAGTCCAAGCCTAGAAGGGAGAAAATAAAGATAAGCAACTATGTGGCACTAAAAGCCTGCCTAACTAACAATTAAACATGCATTGCACAACCATTTGAACTTATTTTAAACAGAGAAAGAAATAAACTGACTGATATAATTAGACGGCCATATCTTCCAAATGCAGCTGCTGCTATATCTGGGCAGCTCAGTATTCCTTCTCTGCTTTCAAAGCAGCGCTTCATAAGTGTGGCCGTATAATAACATACAAGTGCAAAAAGAAGCAGCACCACCAAACCCGCCCACCCAGCTTGTTGCACTGTACTAGGTGTAGACAGAAGGCCAACTCCTTTTCGTTCCTCAGGCCTTAATCCATCCCCAGATCTTCCCGGTGCTCGAGTTTTTTCAAAACATAATCACCCAAAGTCGGACTTCAACACTTGCAGAGCGAGAGGAAGAAAACTCGCAGCTCTCGGTGAAGCAAATGGGAAGAAAATGAAAGGGAAAGAGGAATTGGGGAGGAAGATATTTTCTTGAATTCCAACCCTAATTCTGACTGAAATTACCGTTGGAATTCGTTAAAATTTCAAAAAAAATTAGGTTATCTGTTAGTGAAACAGTAAGTTTTGGGGTTAAGGAATTCCAACAGTAATTATTGTTGGAATATACTGTTGGAATTCTTTTTAAAAAATTTCTTACTCAATTTTTAAAAATTTCAACGGTAATTCTAATAGAAAATTCCGACAATAATGAAATTCTATTAGAATTTCTAAAAAAATGTCTTCTATTGAAATTTTAAAAAATTTCAACAGTATTTTGTTAGAAAACAGAGATTATGTTGTAATGATAAATCCTCAATTAATATAGTGTGAAAAAAATAAAAATCAATCATCATTTTTTAAGGAAGCAGCACCACCACCAGCAATGTTCTCTTCAATCCATACTTGAACTAGTCAGTAGTTCATCTTTCGTTGCTAGTTTCAGTCCAGCACTTCCCCTTCACCCTTCCCAAGTATTATATAAAAAAAGGAAGGAGAAAAGTTAAGCCAAGTGACGTTGCTCGGCAGTCTATAAGACAAGCTACCACTTATCTTAGTAGATATGGATTGTACATAAGCAATTTGAAATTTTTTCACCGACCCCAATAAGCTTCATTTAGATATTTGCAGAAAGTGATATATTTGGAAAAAGATACTCATAAACTCTTGTAGGATTCCCGCTAAGTTGATACACTTCTCATGCCTTTGAAAACTTGTATCCATAATAGGACTCTTCTAGTTCCAAGTACCAACTTTATTTCACTTAATTATTTATTTTGGATGGTTAGGAATGCGTGAATTATACTGAATTAAGGCAATGGACGATTACAAAAGCGTGTGCAGCCCCAAGGTTACAACTGCAAACCAGCCTCCCAAATTTCCTCCCTTAACCAAACTCTCCATCGAAAATTTCTTGACAATGGCAAGCTCATCCAGAAGGCTGACAAGGACTTCCAACAGACAAATTGGAAATAACCTATATTCGAATGAGTTTTTCAGAATTATATTGGGTCCAAAAGATTTTGAAAACTGCCTTCCTAATAGATTGGTAAGTAAAATTTTTTTTGAAAAGAATAATTTTTTGAATACTTTTTATCTTTATATGTTAACATGCTATTTTCAAAAGAAAATTGTCTTGTATTGACCCATTCCTTCTCTGTTAGGTAATTTGTTTCTTTTAAAGAAGTTACCTGACAAATTTGTGAGGGTATGGGGCTATGAACTTGGTACAAATGCCAAATTAATTGACCTAACAGGGATATAATGGATGGTGAAGGTGAGCAAAATACCGAATGGTGGTGTTTACTTCAGTGATGGCTAGGATAAAATTAAGAGTAGCTATAACTTTATCCATGGTACCTGGCTGACATTCAAGTTCATAAACAACTCAACTTTTAAGTTTAAAATTTTTGACCTCACCACCATGCAAGTGGACTACGATAAATTGTATGAGCTCAATGAAAGCGGAGATGATGAGGAGATGAGAGGACCGAATCCTGACTCTAGAGGAAAAGGATTGGCAGAAGACACAAGGCACGATGGCCCTCAGGATATGAACTCCCCTCCCCCTCCGATGGAAGAGTATTATGGCAGTCCAGTTAAAATAATTCGCTATATATCTTTCTCACTAAAAAATGTTTTAGAAGCTTTTTTTTTTTGTGAACTTCATTTTCAGCTATATTGTAAAAAATGCATTTGAGTATTACAGGCAAACCAAGGAGTGCTGCCACAACTGATGCATCCCCCCATATGATTGCTGCCTTGCAATTCCAGGCAACTTTAGACAATGATTCTTGGCTAATGGAGTTTCATGAGAAACACTATTCTCAGACAATCATGGTAATAATCTTCCTTTATGATGATATATTCTGATTTTGCTCATTTTAATTATCTCAAGTTTTAGATAGCGATCATAATTAATTTGTTTCTAAAAATGGGTTATTTAAATTTTTGCAATATGTACCCCGTCCAATCTCTGAGAAACATATGAAGTTTGAGAGTGAAAATTCAGAAAATTGGACAATGAAATATGGGCGCAGTCTTGGAATGTCCGTAGCTTTCCATGGCAAAGCAGAGGTACTTATGCCTTTATTTCAACTGGGTGGAACAATGTCAATATTGAATATGGTCTGAAAAAAGGTGACGTCATCCTATTTCAGATCACCAACGGCAGAATGAAAGAAATAACCATGAGCATCTTCAAGCAAGATTAGTGGATGCTCATGTCAGTGTAGTTACCGGACATGTGTTTTATCTTTCGGTTGCTAGTGTCAATTTCTTTTTTGGTTGTGAACATTGCAATATTTTTTTTTTTGAGTAAAACCCTTTTTTAATCCTTGAAAAATGTAGCTATTGACAAATTTATCCTCCAAAAATTTTCAGTAACAAATTGATCATTGAATTATTATTCTGTCTGACAAATTAGTTCTCTAGTATTTTAATAAAAAAAGTTTTCGACCCTTGCAGACTTCTTTCCTAAAATTCTTTCACTGATATTGCCTAACTATGTTTAAGCCCTCATTTTCTCATNAATTTTCAGTGACAAATTGGTCATTGAATTATTATTCTGTTTGACAAATTAGTTCTCTAGTACTTTAATGAAAAAAGTTTTCGACCCCTGTAGACTCATTTCCTAAAATTCTTTCACTGATATTGCTTAGCTATGTTTAAGCCCTCATTTTCTCATTCAAGTCCTTCTTTTCTTTTTACTGATTTTACCTACCGGAGGACTAATTTGTTAGTGAAATAATAATTCAATGATCAATTTGTCATCGAAAATTTTTGGAGGATGAATTTGTCAGTAACTGCATTTTTCAAGAACTAAAAAAATGTTTTACTTTTTTTATTTTCTATGAACATTCGATTTTTATTATGCATATCCATAGCTATATTGTTGATTTGGACCAACATATTCCTACTTCCCCATATTTAAATTCAATTCTTTTTTCTGTGACAAGTATTCTTCAACTAGTGACCAAAAAATTAAGTGGATTAAAAAATTGCTGGTTGCTAGTTGGATTGACCGTTCCGGTCTGCTTTTCAAATATGTGCTTTAATATATGTAGTAGCAAATTTGGACCCATGCCTCCATCCTATTGAGAAAAATCTGTCTTCTCTAACTAGCATTTTATATTTTTATTATTCATTAAAACTAGGTAAACATATTCTCTTGTTTACCCAATTTTTTCAGTGAGGAAAATATACATCGAATTATTTTAACTGGACTGCCATAATACTCTTTCATCAGAGGAGAGGAAAGGAGTTCATACCCTAGGGTGTGTTTGGATGAGGTATTTGTAGAGTGTAATGTATTTGTAGAGTGTATTTAAAATACTAATTTTAAATTACTTTATTTATGTAATTTTTTGAGGTATTTTTAAAATGCAGTGTATTTTCATAATGACTTTCAAAATCACAATATAATGTATTTTAAATTCACTAAAAAAAGAGTGAATTTCAAATTCACTCTCTCATCGCTCTCATTCTCCCCCAACACCCCCCGGTTGCGGAAAAAACCTCTCCTTCCCAATACTTCTCCTCTCTTTCTCACTCCTCCAACCACCGCCCACCAGCACCGCTGTCCACTAACGCCGCCGTTGTCAACCACAGTATGGTTTTCTGGATCTGTTCTTGGAAGAGGGGTACCAACACAAAGACAAAATTAGCAATAAAAATGCAAACGAAAAAAGAAAAACAACAAATAGAAAGGATTGTCACTCCAGAATTTCTATGAGGGGTACCAAATAGGAGTTAAAAAGAAGCATAGAGGAACAGAAAGCATCAAGTGGAGAAAGGGTTTTCGTTTATCCCTAACGACAACTGGCTTGTAATCAATGAAAGTAGACGGAGACGAAGAGCTTTCACCCATGGTCGCCATGTGAGAGAGAGAGAGCTAACGAGGATCAAAGTATCTTGCACTTGTTATTGAGAATTGCAAGTTGTCTTTCTCATTGTGCTTGACGAGGAAAAGAACAAGTTGCTTCGCTTTTTCTCCTCTCTTTGTCTCAACTCCCAAGTTCAGACTTGAGAAATTAATGTATTTTATAATAGAGCATCCAAACAATGTATTTTATAAATACATGTATTTAAAATGTTGTATTTTAATTACATGTATTTAAAATTCATAAGTATTTGTCAAATACTCCATCCAAACATAATCTAAGGGTCATCGTGCCTTATGTCTTCTGCTAATCCTTTTCTTTTAGGGTTTGTTTGGGAGTTTTTTTGGAGGGGAGAGGAGAGGAGAGGAGAGGAAATGGAAGGAAAGGAAGGGAACGGGAAGAGAGGGGTTTTCCTCTCCTTTGTTTGGATGATTAAAATGAGCAAAAAAAGAGGAAAGGAAAGGAAAGAAATAAAAATTTACAATTTTACAAATTTATCCTTTATTTATAAAATAAATAAATTCAATATAAAATTTAATAATGTTATCTAAATAATGTTTGAAATTTTTTTTGAATAAATAAATAGAGGTATAATAGTAAATTACTCTTTTTTCTTTCCAAACCTCTAAATTGGGGGAACACAAAAGTAATGCAAAGGTTTGAGATTATCCCTTGATTTCCTTTTCTTTTTTAATCTTGAACTCCCAAACAAAGGGAAGGACATATTTACTCCTTTCCTTTCCTCTCATTTCCCCCCAAATTTAACTCCCAAACAAACCCTTAGAGTCAGGATTTGGTCCTCTCATCTCCTCATCATCTCTGCTTTCATCGAGCCCATACAAGTTATCGTAGTCCACTTGCATGGTGATGAGGTCAAAAATTTTAAACTTAAAAGTTGAATTGTTTACGTACTTGAATGTCAGCCAAGTGCCATGGATGGAGTTACAGCTCCTCTTAATTTTATCCTAGCCATCACTGAACTAAACACCTTCAATATTTTACTCACCTTCACTATCCATTCTATCCTTGTTGGGTCAATTAATTTGGCATGTGTACCAAGTTCATGACCCCATACCCTTACAAATTTGTTAGGTAACTTTTATAAAAAAAAAAATTTACACAACAGAGAAGGAATAAGTCAGTACAAGAGATTTTTTTTTTAAAATAATATTTTGACATATAAGGATAAAAAGTATTCAAAAAATTACCCTTTTAAAAAAAAATTCTACTTACCAATCTATCAAGAAGGCAGTTTTCAAAATCTTTTAGACCTAGTATAATTCTAAAAAACTCATTCGAATACAGGTTATTTATGATTTGTCCGCTAGTAGTCCTTGTCGGCCTTCTGGATGAGCTTGCCATTGTTAGGAAATTTTGGATGGAGAGTTTGATTAGGGAAAGAAATTTCGGAGGCTAGTTTGCAGTAGCTTTTTTTTTTTTTTACCATTGAAAATGTGAAGGCAAAATTTTAGGAATCCAAACTAAACTTAAGATATGATTCTCTTTTTGGGTATGGAGTTGTCATTTTTTATATGTTTCACTTACAGGGACTGCTAACGCAGTAGTAACCTTGAGACTGCTAACACTTTAGTAACCGTCCATTGCCTTAATTTAGTATAATTCATAAATTCCTAACCGTCCAAAATAAATAATTAAGAGAAATAAAATTGGTACTTGGAATTAGAAGAGTCCTATTGTGGTTACAAGTTTTCAAAGGCATGGGAAACGTATCAACTTAGCGGGAATCCTGCAGGAGTTGATGAGTATCTTTTCCCAAAGATATAATAACTTTCTGCAAATATCTAAATGAATCTTATTGGGGTCGAAGAAAAAATTTCAAAATGCTTATGTACAACCTATATTTACTAAAATAAGTGATAGCCGATCTCATAGACTGTTGTCGCAATGTACCCGAGGGGTAGCCGCAAAGCGGATGACAAACTTAGAAAAAAGAGATTAGTTTTCGAAGAAAACTTGAAATAACCACAAATTATTTTTATAAAATGGGAAACAACTGAAAAATCATTTTTTGATTTTTCAGTTTGTGAACCACAGATAATTTGAGAGTCAGTTTGTGTGGGGGGAAGATATTCGGCTCCCCACAATACCCGTCTAAAAAATGATTACCCCAAATTAGTTGTGTGTATATGATATGACCAAAAGTGTATTTCAATTATCCATATTATGCTTATATTTACAAGTTTAAAACAAGGAGAAAAATAAAATATTTACAAAAGTGGGTTTGCCCTATAATTGTAGATGCCTATGTATCTTCAAGGAGGAATCAAACCTTCGTAGTTCTTAAAAAGAGTTTGAAAGCAAAGGAAAGGAAAACTTGATCACATGGGGTCATTGAAGGCTTAGAGCCGAAGACAAGTAAAATAGAATAGCATATAGCCAAGGAGAGTAGAACTTGGCATTGAGCCAAAACAAGTGAAAAAGCGAGACTTAGAGCCTTTGATTTTTATCTTTTCTTGAAAACTAAATATTAAATAAAATGGGGAAGTTGTTTGAAAGTTGAACTTGACTCACTTTCTCTTGAGTGCCTATGTGCCCATTGGATGAGATTAAAATCCACATGGTTCGCTTTTGAAAGAGATTTTAGGAAAATAAATCAATCACAACTCTAGCCCAAAAATCCAACTAGGCTTTATTAAAGAGCGCAATCTTGGGCAAACATTATGCAACTAACAAGAAACGTAAATATGCAATGCATGCCTCTAACGAATTCCTAAATCCTTCCATCATTTCCTTGCATAAAGCGCCCTCTAGGGTGACGCTACTTTCACCTAGGTTAGATAATCAAATCTATTTCATATAAGAATTAGATTCGATCTATCATTTTATGATAAGTGAAGGGACATGCAGATACTACATGACACAAATATATACCTAAATAAATGTAAATACATGATTTAATGAATTACACTACTATTTAAAATGGGGAGAGGGAGTGCAATGTTCACAATTTAGTAGGAAAAGACATAAAATCAAATAAACATTTTAATGAATTTCCTTGTCTCTCAATCTTTCACCCGTCAAAGTCTCCAACCACAAATAAAACATATGAAGAGAAATACTCAAAGGAAAACATGGGTTAGCTAAATGCATACATGAAAACCAAAACAAATAACAAATATTCAAATCTTTTGCAAGAGAAGAAAATACATGTGCAAGGAAATCAGATTTGGAAAAATTAGACATGAGAAAGATATGAGAAACCAAAGTAAGCCAAAACATGATGCAATTTTATCTCAAATTTTGGGAATGAGTGACATTGAATTTATGCAAAAGGTTTATATAAAATCAAAGCTATTTGTGCCATGATTCCAATGCATTTGACAACATGCAAATTGGATGTTCCTAGCTCCAGGTAGAAGCAAATAAGTGATGGGTGTCCAAGATGTGATAATGCAGAAAAAGTGACAAAATTTAAATAAAAATTAGGAACAGTGGAGAGGCAATTTTGCTTTAAAAATTTTACATGAAAAAGGTACATGTCTCCCGGTTATAACAAGACAAAAGATGCTCAATTCCGAGCTCTATAACCTTGGAAACAAATAAAATACTGAGTGCTACCAATGAGAACTTACAACAGCGAAAATTTACAAAAGTGCATGACAAAGGAAACTTCAGTTGGTCTAGATTAGAACCAAAGGTTAAATCCAATAGGGCATAAAGAATAGCATTATTAATAGAAGCTAAACTCTAGGACAGCAAGCACACAACTTAGCAACATCTCTCTGCAATGCTCATGCATAACACTAATTCACTTTATTTCAAACTTGAACACACGGCTTTTCCCACTTTACCATTAAAAATTAAACAATGAGCACTTTACATTGATCCTACCAATCAAAAGAAGCAAATGTGTGACAAAAGCAAGCTCCATGGACAATCCACATTTCACAACCGGAAGTATAAAATTATCATGAGCAAAGAAAACCCAGCCAAATGCAAGCCTACTTATCCCAATAAAATAAAGCAACCAAGCACAATAGATATCAATCCTTCTCAGGCTCAAAAAACAATTAATCATTCTCCAAAAGATTTGAAACTTAGTGAAAATTACATGTCCGTTAATCCATCAATTTAAATTTACTCATCAATCACAAAAAATTCCACAAGTATAGAAATATGAGAATGAAATAGATTGCAATATTACTTTAACCCAACATAGTTAGCTTTTCTCATATCTCAATAGTACCAAATTTGACTCACCAGAAAGCCCCGATACTTCAAGGACGCAGGAGCAGGCAAGAACTCATTCGCTTGATCAACTAAAGAAATAAGGAAAAATCAAATGTCACAATGAATTTTCACCCAGAGATTATATGTCACAACAAAATCAACTCAGAAAAATTATCTATCACAACAAGCTCCAAACCAGAAAGGCTACATATAACAGCAAGCTCAAAACTAGGAAAAACTTATATATCACAGCAAGTTTCAAACTAGAAAAATTATACACCATAGCAACAGAGAAATTAATCTTGAGATGATGGACAAGAAAATGATATGGACATGCTTTACGAAAGAATTTCTCAATTGAGTGGAATTTGTGTTGGATAGACAGAAGTGTAGGTGATTTCATGGTCCTCCACCATTCTCCGCCTCTGCTACCACCGGTAACTGCTGTGAGCTCACCGAACTTGGGTTTTCAACAACTGATTTCCCCCTCTAGCTTTAACCCCTAAATGCTGCTTGTCTCTACCTTGGTCTCCATATGTATTTTCTTTCAATTCCCCTCAACTGCTTCTTCCTTCTTGCTCACCTGCTCTGTTCACTCCATTTTCTCTCCGTGGACCTCCCTCTGAGTTCTCTCTTCTCTCACTCCCAGGTCTCTTTCCTCTGGTTCTCCTATCTTTTTCCTCCGCAACTCTATTTTGCTCTTGCTTTTTCTCTCTTCTGATAGCTATTAATTTGTCTTTGATTGTCTCTTTCTCTCTTGCCTTGGTTCTCTAAGCTTTCAGCTCTCTCGCCAGATTTGGATCCGGTCATGTGACTTGAGTCACGTTGTTTAGATTTGAGCCGTACATTGCATTAACCATTAAATATTAATGTGTTTTAATGGTTTAGATGAACTTTAATGGAATGTACAACTCAGATCTGAGCAACATGACTCAAGTCACATGACTGGATCCGGGTCCCTCTTGCTTTGCATTTTTTTTTCCTGTCTCCATAGGTCTCTCTCTCCTCTCTAGATTATTCCTTCTCTTTAGGTAGTCATTTTTTTTGGCTTTCTCCCATTTTGCCCCTATGTTAACAGCCTAACCTTGTATTAATTTGCTTTTTTTATTTTTATTTTCTTATTAGAGACAAAGTATCTCATTTAGGCCAATAGGTGATCAAGAAAATCTCATCTTGCCCCCTTATTTAATGATGTAAATAATAATTTTTCAATATTTCAAACTATTTATCAAACTTAATTTTGCTTTTTTCTTGCAATGCCTTGAATCTGCAAAAATAAAAAAAAATGCAATGAAATAAATAGAATAATGGGTCTAGTGGGCCAAAGAGAAAAAAAGTTAGGTTTTGTCAAAAATATTTAACACACACACACACACACACACACACACAAACTTCCGAATAGACAATCATGTTTGTTAATTACTGGCCAGTCACATTTGTTCGATTTGTGTCTTTTCAAGTCTATAAAAGGGAACTCCCTAATGCATTAAAATTCACTTTTTCATTGAGAGTTTTTTTGAGGGCTTTGTTGTATTCTGGGGTAACTTACTTTTATAGAGAAGTAATATTATACTCAAGACTAGGGGTGTTCACGGTTTAGTTCAGGCGGTTTGGACCGCATTCTAGAAACCGAACTGTAGGGAATTATGCGGTTTGGTTCAGTTCGGTTTGGGCTACATGAGGAGACAAAACCGAACTAAACCGCAGTGAACGGTTTGGGCGGTTTCACGGGTTGAACCGCATGTCATTTCTATCCCAATAATACCTAATTAACAGGCAGTTACAAAAAGTCCGAAACAACAAATAACTTGAACATTCTAACAGATATTCCCCTTACATAATAATTTATAATCAAATATCTAACATTCAAAGTTTGAAACATAATGAAATTGACAAACAGCAGTACTTTTAGACTTTAACCATGACTAAAAACATCCACCAAATCATCAAAAAATAGCTACCAACTAACCACCAAATCATCATGCAGTAGCTACCAACAATCCAACATAACAAAGTTCCAAATCATCAAACAGCAACTACCAACAATCCAACATAACAAAGTTCCAAATGATCAAACAGTAGCTACTAACAAATGACCAAATCTGACTAAAAACAGCAGCTACCAACAAACAAAGTACTAAATAATACAAAGTAATATAATGAAGCAGCCAAGATCAACATGATTCAATTGATTGTCAAAATTGTTGATTTCAAAGCTGAGCAATATTTCAGATGGCGATACAAGCTTGATGGCCCTTCCATCCTTGTGTCAATCTTGAAACGTTTGCCACAACCATTGCAAGTATAATACACCTTATTATCATTTTCATCTGTAGCATCCTTGGTGAAATTCTTCAAAAATTCCCATGCAGGCCTTCTCTTCACTTTCAACTAAACAGCAAGAAACATAACATAAAATCAGTCCACAGTCAATTAGTCTTAAAGTAAGAAACATAACAGAATTTCAGTCATTGAGACAAGGAAAAAAAATGAAAGAGCATCAGAAGATAGACCTTTTATAAATAAAGAATCAGACAATGACAATCTATTGAATCTCCGTCCCGACTTCACTTTCAGTTACATTTGACAATTTTAGTTCAATAAAACACAGAAAACCAACACAAATATTTCATAAAGTCAGCTAGTTGATAGTGAACTTAAATTGAATAATGTTAAGTTTTCAATCATAATTTCATAAGAAAGAAATTAACCTGATTCCATAGATTGGATTTCCTCCAATTGGGTACGAAGATCAATAACTTTGTTGGGAGATTTCAACCAATTTTGGCAACAAACCAAAGCCTCGACAGTTGTAGGTGCAAGTGAGCTACGAAATGGGTCAAGAATTTGACCCCCAGTGCTGAAAGCAGACTCAGATGACACTGTAGACACAGGTATGACCAATATATCCCTTGCCATGTGAGACAACACATAATACCTCAACCTTTTTCCCTTCCACCACTTGAGAATTTCAAATCCATTATAATCATCCTCTACCCCATCTTCCAAGTATCTATCTAATTCATTCTTCTTCACTTCAATCTGTTGTCTTTTCACTGTCAATTTAAACTCTGATGACCAGCTGTCATCATCATCTACCTCATGGTGTGAAGAAAGGTCTGATAGAGAACTAGAATCATCCGCATCAAGAGGCATAGGAAACTGGAGCCTATAACTGTCATACAATCTTTGGAAGACATCTTTCAATTTTTCAAAGACTAATTCCCCCATCATCTTGCCATACATCCAATTGAAGCAAAAATCCAAATATGCTAACTTATACCTAGGATCTAGAATGACAGCCACAAATAAAAGGTAATTGGTATTGTCACTACTAGCATCCCAATATTTATCAAATTTGGATTTCATACTTATTGCCATACTATGCAAAACCTCATCATTAGTTGACTTCCATTTCATCAAGGTTCTTGTAATGCAGCACAATTTTTGAAAAAATTCATTTGAAGTCACATTTAAAGAACCAGAAAATGAAAGGGTTGCATCATAAAAAATCTTTAGGAACTTGGTAAAAACCCGGGCCCTCGCCCAATCTTCTGCAGTGGGAGGCCCCCCTTCGGCACTAAAGTAACACATGTACTGTACATCATCATCTTCAAGGCGCGTGAAGGCCTTTTCAAACTTTTTAGCTGCATCCAACATTAAATATGTGCTATTCCACCTAGTAGGCGCATCCATGCAAATCCCCTATTTACTAGCTATCTTTGCTTCACTACCATTCTTCTAAACAAAGCCATTTTTCTTAGGGGATGATCTCACATACTTACAAGCAGCCCTAATTCTTTTTATACAACCATCTATTTCTTTTAGTCCATCATTGACAATTAAATTTAATATATGTGCACAATACCTTAATTGCATATATTGGCCATTTAATAATGCTCCATTCCACTCATTAACCCTCTTTATCAAATAACTCAGAGCAGTATTATTAGAGCTAGCATTATCAATAGTGATTGTGCCAATATATGTAATCCCCCACTCTTTGATGCATCTTTCCAATTGTTTTCCTATTGTGTCACCCCTAGGATCATCAACAAGACTAAAAGACATAATTTTTTTATTCAATTGCCAATCATCATCTATGTAATGAGCTGTCACACACATGTAATTTAAATTCTGAATAGAAGTCCAAGTATCAGTAGTAAAACAGACCCGCTGATTTCTAGTTGCTACGATACTCTTCAACTTATCTCTCTCATTATAATACATTGACATACAACTTCTTGCTATTGTTATGCGAGAAGGAATCTGAAATTGAGGTTGAGCAACTTGCATAAAACCCCTAAATCCTTCATTTTCAACAAACTTGAAGGACAACTCATCTATGATAATCATTCTACATAGTTCAGTCCTACATTCCTCTTGTTTGAACTCTAAAATCCTAAGAGGGTCATTCCCACAACCTTCACCCTCTGGTTTTCTTGTTGCTCCAAGGGTTTTCTGCTTCTTATCCTTAACCCTATGTGGATTTTTTATGCAGGCATCTAAATGATTTTTCATACTAGATGTGCCGTGGTTCCTGCTACTGCATGCATACGACTTACTACAATAATTACAGGCAGCCCTCTTCCCATCCTTATCCTTAGTAAAATGGGACCACACAACAGAAACAGGTCTAACAGGTTTTTGTTTCAAGCTTACCTCAACATTAGCATCCCCAGCTGCAACTTGCTCAGTTTCAACCCCCAACTGAGCTTCAAATTCTAACAAATCCTCTATATCATCTGCAGCAGCAGTGCTGATTGGAGGAGTTGGAGCACTCCCCATTCCACTTTGAGTGCCAGCAGTCACCATAATTACTGCACAGACTAAGTAAGATCAGACACTAACAACTAATTACTTGCACAAACTAAGTAATACACTTGCACAAACTAAGTAAGGTCAGACATTCAAGAACAATCCCAAACTGACTTGACTCAAATGAACCTTGATTACAACTTGCACCTTTTTGACCTGATTGTGCAATTTGCTATTTTATACCACTAAGCCACTAACAACTAATTACTGGAAACATTGCTCAACTGACCTCTGAACCTATCACTCATGAGCAAAACATAATAATATAAGACTAGGACTGAATCTTTAGAACATTTGAATTTCTCAGAAAAACAATGTCAAACATCACTGGAACTAATTTTTAACCACTAAAGATAAGGCAATAGTTCAGTGGAAGGACACGAGAAAACATAACAAACTAAGAAATAATCATTTAAGGACAAGTTAGACTTACAAGAGGACAAGTTTTCTAGCATGATATACCAGCCAAATTTTTTAAGAGAACTTAAGTTCAATTTTTTATATTTTCATTCCCAATAATGATCACAATTTTATCCATCCAGTTTTGTTTCAAGGTCTAAACAAATCTGGGCATCAACAGCAACAGTCAATAACACTTTGCAGAAAATTTAGTAAATTTAATTTACTATCCAACATCCACACATAATAAATTGACATATTAATGTGCCCTATGTTCTGTAATTTTGTAATGAGTCAATGACTCAATGTGGTGATGTTCATATTTCTTTTTATGAACACAAGAAACTATATTAGAAGACAAGACATGATGAAATAGTACAAAGTCAGAAGATAAGACATCCTATGAATCAAATGCAAAAGAGAATAATGCTAAACAGAACTAGGAAAGCACATCAGAAGGGTAAAACCCTTCAATCCCTCTAAATATTAGACAAACAAACCCCAGGGCAGGAGGTTACATATTTCTTTGAAGAATCTTGTATTTTGCTCCAACCAAAGACACCAGATGACTGCAAACAATATACGATATCATAACACCCTACCCTCCTAAGTCCTAACTACACCCAAATCCTCTAAAATATTTAAGGAATAACCATTCCAAGGATGCAGAACAAACCCAAGATTTTCCATGAACCCTACAAAATTTGATTCATATATACCATGCAGCAAGGTGATGCATGAACAAATGCTCACTAATCTCAGAACTAGAAAAACATGTGACACATACATCAACCAAAAGCAAACTATTAACTAGTAAAAGTTAACATCATATTCAAAAGATAAGTGATAGCTTCACCATAAAATTAATAGAATCTTTTAAGTAGCAACACAAAAAAATTAAAAGGGACTCAAATTCAACAAGAAGAAGCAAAAAAAAAGCATACCTTCAACGAGCTTGCAAGACCAGAAGTAACACGAATAGTTTCCTTCCTGTATCAGAAGTGTCTAATCCTGCATTACATGAGAACCTATGAGAACCCATTTGCAACACACAGAAGAAAGTCAAGAAACACAAAAAGGAACTAGCTGAAACCCTTCCATTAATAATTCAGTAAATTTCTTATGCCATGTCATGCAACAACATAACAACTATCAAGAATTAAAAACTTCTATACAAGCTTTAGTTTAGTCTTCTAGCTACAAATGGCTAGCCACATGTCAAAATTAAGAAATTTGAAAAAAAACAAGACATACCATAAACAAATATTAATCAAAATCCACAAAGATTTCCAATGCAAATAGAATCTTTTAATTGGCAGCAGATTGCAATTAACATAAGCATTAAATCCATAAGAAACCCTAATCGAAACCCTAATAAAAAAAACCCAATGGAATGAACCAGACTACAGGAATCCAGTTGTTCCACAACAAAAAGGAATGTACTAATTCAAATGATCAACAAATTAGAAACCACCCTAATAAAAAAAACCCAATGGAATGAACCAGAAAATGAAATTAACATACATTCCAATTCAACTGACCAAGGAAATTTCAGAATCGAAACCCTAATAAAAAAAACCCTAATCAAAAAACCCAATGGAATGAACCAGAAAATGAAATTAACACACATTCGGACATTCCAATTCAACTGACCAAGGAAATTTCAAAATTAAAACCCTAATAAAAAAAACCCTAATTGAAACCCTAATCACAAAAACCCAATGGAATGAACCACAAAATGAAATTAACATACATTCAAATTCAACTGACCAAGGAAATTTCAGAATTAAAAAGATGACCAACTATTAAACTCCTTACCTTACACACACTGAGAGAGGAAGCTATGAACATCCAGTCATCCACCACACGTCCCACACCGAGAGAGAAGATACCAACTCAGAGAGCTTTATGCGATGGAGAAGAGACCAGAGATTAAGGAGCACAGACCACTGAGAGAGAATACAAGAGAGGTGAGGTGAGTGAGAGAATAGAATAGAGAGACGGAGGTTGGGTCCTTGCTTGGTATCGAAATTTCTGGAATGGGGGAGAAATGAAGACCACCTACCTATTGAAAAACTCATTTAATCAGGCCACCATATATATAAAACGACATCGTTCCTTATATTGCGGGTCAGTTCGGTTTGTGATGCGGGTTGAATATCATAACCCATGGACCGAACCGCATAAGTGCGGGTTTACTATTTCTAAACCGAATCGAACCATAGACTTGTGGGTTAGCAAGCCGTGGGCTGCGGGTTGGGTCAGTTTGGGCGGTTTATGCGGGTTGGGTCAGTTTGGGCGGTTTATGCGGGTTGACCCATCCCGTGAACACCCCTACTCAAGACAATGTAATTGTTCACGCCTCAAAGCCAACCTAGTTAGTCTCCATTATCGTTTTTCTAACAATTATTCCATATATGTGATGCATCAAACACTACAATCTACAAGGATGTGCTTACTGTAGCACTATCAACACACAAAATTGAAACCCGATTGAGATTCTCATGAAAGTTTCAATTGTGGACCCTAAACACTAGAAATTGAATAATTGATGTTTGACATGATGGGAAGCCGTGAATTGACAAATTGAGCCCTTTTAAGCTGAAATGGCTCTACCATCCTCCGGCCCCCTCTTTTCTCTCTCTCTCGCCCTCTTTTTCTAGTTTTAGTCAAACGAAAAATAGAAAACTGTAGATATCCAATATTTCGGCCCATATGACTTTAAGCCCATTATCACCAAGCCCATAACTGAACCCAATCCATAGATCCTTTAAACCTGGGAATCTCCTTATAAATAAGAGAAAACAAGAAGTAAAAGGGGACGTTTTTGAGACAAGGCAAAAAGATATACATAAAACTCCTATTTCACAATACCCTCCAGATCAAAACCCGGGTATGCATCTGACCTTGGCCATATATCCCACCAAGTGACCCCACTTGATCAACCGCTATCCTTTGAGCCAAAATCAGGCATCGTCAAAAACTATAAGCAACAATAATAAAATACAAGAATTAAAGCACTGCTAAATAGAATTTCACAAGTAACTTTCCACCTCTCACTACTTTTATGGTTTTAATAGTTAGATGGGAAAAAATTGAATAAAATACCTCTCTTTTGCTGTCTGAGAAAAGGCAAAAGAATCTGCCATTGCATTTGAGCTTCTGCTGCAAAGAACTCTAGCTTTGGCTACTAGAATGATAGTTCGTTGAAACCCTTAATTGGCTGCTAGCAATCCCATTTAATATTGCTAGTTCACGTTTGCAGTGTTTCCTAATCTTGGTTCCAAGTATACGGAGAAAAATGTAGCCAATTCAATATACGAGAGGTCAGGAATAAAATAAATTGGGGAAATGTGTAAGGAATGAAAGTGCTACCAAGGCTTCACTCCTGTCATGGGGGCTGTGTTTAGCAAGTTTAAAATTTCTCAACCAAAATAAAGCAATGTATAGACATATAAACGGAAGGGCAATTTATTTGCATACAAATACTCTAAGGAACTTATAATAATTATTTGACACAAACTAGTCTTCATCAAGCAACTTATAATAATTATTTGACACAAACTAGTCTTCATCACACCTGGTACTTTACTATTGTTCTTTACAACACCATATCATAAAAGTTACAACCTCCCTACATCACTAAATTTTTTTCATATTAAAAAATTTATACAACCAGTAAGATACTAAGGTGGTCATTTCTTTATTGCTGTATAACATCTCCAAATAGTTGTTTCTTTGTTCTTTGCAATTTAAGTCCAGCATTAAGGTCAATTATAACTAATAAATAAATAAATCATACAAATAATTTTTTTTTTTTTTTTATCATTACAAACATTATCTCCAAAATTACCTTTCTTGGTCTTTTAATAGATTTACACTCTCTAACACGGAAGGGACTAAAATTCATAGCCTTTTTCTTCTTCCTTTCAGCCCTCCTACGCCTCTTAAAAATCTGTCCCATACAATTTTTTTTCGAAATTACAACTTCCTTTTCTCCTCCCGCATCTGCACCTCCCCTCCTCACACAAAACAGTCATCTCACCCTTCAAATATGCCAGCATTTCCTCCACCAACTCCACTCTGTCCACAAGAACCTTTTGTTTGGCCAATTCACATGCAAATATTAGTAATTATTTTCATAATACCAGTAACATATTTACTCAAAGGACATTTTTTATTACCTCACATATTTGCCTATCACAGCAGTGACAATTTTTTTTAACACAACTCGATCACATAACAACCTCTGTTAAAAAGACAAAAGTATATTAAGATGATAGTCATACCAATAATGTCATTCTCATGATATAAAATGTAAAAAAAAAAAAACCCAACCACAATATGCTTACCTCAGTGCTCTCAAATCCACCAGCAATGCTTACCCTCTTTCTAAAAGTCTACACTTCATCTTGCCCCCAAACTAAAATTCGAGAGAACACACCAAGCAAGGGAGGTTCATGCTCACCAATTTCAATATAGTCCATGTACAGTACCTATTCATATTGTTGTCACAGCAAATACAAGGTAAACAATATGTTAGACTATTTAATTATCTACAAAACATAAATAACATACAATTCAACTTTAGGTAGTCGTACCATTAAGAAGAACAAGCACCCATTCACACTGCACGCAGTACCTGACTTAAAAAGCCTTATCCTTTCGATAAGAAATTCCAGCACCACCTTGCACCAATTTATTTTCAGAACTTTCTCTATTTCTTTCAAGGCCCTAATAAATGATCGAGGTTGACACAAGTTTGATGTTGCAAATAAAAAACAAGACAATACAAATAACATAAATTTAACTTTAAAGTCATCTTCACCCAAATTAGGATCTCTAGACATTTCTTCCAACTCAGATCAGCACACCATTCCCCAATCCACGCGACACACATACATCTAAAGCATCCACAACACATGTATTAATGTCAACCTAAATCCCTTCATTTATAAGATCTAACACACACTCCACATCATTAGCAGTCACATTAAACTTTAATCCATTATTATCTAATGTTTGCGTATCGACATCAAATCGCTTCACAACCCACAAACAAACATCTATATTCATTTCTTTGCAATTTAATTAATGATCGAGGTTGACACAAGTTTGATGTTGCAAATAAAAAACAAGAAAATACAAATAATATAAATTTAACTTTAAAGTCATCTTCACCCAAATTAGGATCTCTAGACCTTTCTTCCAACTCAGATCAGCACACCATTCCCCAATCCACGCGACACACATACATCTAAAGCATCCACAATACATATATTAACGTCAACCTAAATCCCTTCATTTATAAGATCTAACACACGCTCCACATCGTTAGCAGTCACATTAAACTTTAATCCATTATTATCTAATGTTTGTGTATCCACATCAAATCGCTTCACAACCCACAAACAAATATCTATATTCATTTCTTTGCAATTTAATTTCCATCAGTGAACCAAAACTAATTGAATACATAATTTCTCTTTGACAATGGTTCAATTCTTGACATACTCGCATAATATGACCCGGATCACATGCGCTCATAGAAATCTTCTACCCAAATTAATAATGGAAAATTATATTTGAATTTAACTCAAGCTTTGTCGTTACTAAAATATAAGCAATCGACAGAATTGTGTAATACCTTCCTTGCTCCATACATATCCCATTTTTAGTCACTTAAAATTGTTTCGTTGTGAAATGGTTATCATTTAATTCCCAGCATAATTTCCTCATTTCATTTATCCTCTCTCTATCTATTCCTACAAACCCAATATATGTAAATACATAAAATTCCCAATGCTTCAAACAAATGCATAAAAAATCAATGGAAACTTATACCTAACAGTTTCCCACAAACCTAGAAAATGTAAGCACAACCAACTATTTTGCAACTCTTCATACAAACTTGTAAAATCAATGGAAACATTTACCCATCAGATTCCCAAAAAGCCACAAAATGTAAACACATGAAATCATTTTCCAACTCTTCATACAAACTCATAAATCCAATACAAACTTCAACCCATCAATTACCCACAAACCTAGAAAATGAAAACACATCAAATCTTTTCCCAACGCTTCATACAAACGAGTAAATGAATGGAAACTTTAACCAATCACATTCCTTGTTCATTTTTCTTGATCCCAACCTTGGTTGATACTAGATCTTGAAATTCGTCGAACCCAACAAGCATGATCTCGTTCACCTCCAATGTCACTGCCCTGCTACAATGGCTGCGATAGTGAATGAGGTTCCTAATTTTCCCAGCAAGTTTCCAGCATTTTGGTGTTAGACTAAGACACCAATTTGGTTCCCAGAAATGACGTCGTTTTGTTTAATGAAGTTGGGAAGTCTTTGCAAATTTTGAAAAGTTCTAGCCAAATTTTTAATTACTTACACTTTCCCTATTACCACTTTAACTGATAGTCAATCCTTAAAAAAAAAACAATTAACCCTGCAAAACCTGAAAAACTAGTAAACATGTTTTGAACGTCACTTTCAGGGGGGTGTAGCATAGCACCCCCCCTAAACAAAATTGAAGAATAAGCCTAGGCACCATAAGCATTGGGAGGCACTAAAGAAACCTCCAATATTAAAACTATGCTTGTAATAAATTTTGAAAAACGTCTTTGAGACTAACATACATTTCACTTAATTACTTGGATGGTTACTTAATACATTGAAGCAGTTATTTTAGGGATTTTCTTTATAAAATTGAAAAAGGCAACCCTTTAGGTAATTCTAGAAACTAATAGCAATGGGAGACAAAAACAAAATGTCTACTCTAATTACTCTTAAGGATTCTTCTCCAATTGAAGACGCTGAAAATATCAAGAAGGCTTGTCAAGGTTATTTTTCTTAAAGTTTAGTTTGTTTCTGATACTTTGCCAGTTGAAAAATTGAAAAAAATTATGTAAGAAAAATTGGTGAGATAGAAAAGATCATGATTGTTATTATCTGCTTTTATTATATACCAGATTTTGCACTCTCTCATATGCTATCTATATACACATAAGCACACACAACAAAGCAGGCCCAGAGATCTCCCCAAAAGGTTGAGGTCCGATCCTCATTCTCCGTATCCCTATTTATAAAATCTAGTTTTGTCTATTTACCCGTATAAAAAAAAATACTATCTCTATGCTTAGTAAAACCTATGTTTTCATAGGATGGGGAACAGATGAGAATGCCATTATTTCCATATTAGCACATCGGAATGCACCTCAAAGGAAACTTGTCAGGCTTGCTTATGAAGAAATTTATCATGAGGATCTTATCAAGCAACTTAAATCTGAACTTTCAGGAAACTTTGAGGTGAGTATTTGCATTCTTAGCATCATCAGCATCATACAAGCAACTATGTGCAAACTTGCACCTTTTTTCCATTCACATATATTTACTTAATTCCAAGAAACATATACATGAATATCCAGGTGTGTATATATATCTCTGTGTCTGTGTGTGTTTATGTGTATGTCTCTGTGTGTATTTATTATGCAATATATATTTAAGATATTTGATTCAAATGTTGAATCCTCACAGTGTACTGCCCTTCCATTTTCTTGTGCATTGCGCTCTTATGTAATAAATGTATATGTACACATACATTTTCCCTAAATGACATGTTTATTATAGAACTGATAACTAATGACATCCAAATCAGAGAGCTATATGCTATTGGACGATGGATCCTTCTGAACGAGATGCTAAATTAGCCCATGAAGCATTAAAGAAGGCAACAATAAATTACAAAGTAATTATTGAAATTGCTTGCACCAGAACATCTGAAGAGCTTCTGGCTGTAAGGCGTTCATATCGGTTTCTCTTCAAGCATTCTCTTGAAGAAGAAGTGGCCCTGAAAACAACTGGAGCTATTCGAAAAGTATGTTAATCTTCAATGGATAATTTTGTTTTTGCAAGCTAGCAAATATTTTGATATTTATTAAGAAGAATTGAAAAATATTTAAAAACATATAGTGTGATGACATATGCTATGATTTTGATACTTAACTAAGGCCCTGTCTGTAATGTTTATGTGTGCGTTTTTGGTGTTAGTGATTATTGATAGCAAAATTAATAAATTTATGTTTGGTAAAACTATTTTAAAATTTTCTGCTCAGCTTTCTAAAAGTCATAAGTGCTTTTGGGATTTTTTTTGTGTTGTGTTTTTCAGGAGTATAATTGTTAAATAAATGAAATAACTAATACCTTCAATTGTGCCCATGGAGTATACTCCATTAATAGCTCTAATATTAGGGAGAGTACCTGCATGCCAAATGCTCCTTAATTAGCTAGTTTATAAGGTACCATAATTGTTTACACATTTCAAGTTACCAAAAAGAATACTTCCAACTTCTCTAAGTTCATTAGCCATTATCCTTTCTACTTTAAAAATATTGTCTCTATTTAACCTTATAATATATGCTTTCATAATTTTAGATACTCGTAATTGATTAGCAGGAAATATCACCAAACATTTTGAACAAAAAATACAATCTCAAGCAACTTCCATATTTTAAAAGTCATACTCTTCCCAAAGAGAATTTGAGTGATCTCTTGATAATTTGAGATTTTGTAGTTTCTTTTGATCTGTTCTATCTAATTCTTAAATTATTTCAGCATAGCTTTTGTATAAGTGGGAGACATTGCAGTTATGCCAAAAAATTAGAAAAGAAAACTACAATTGACCTGAATATTTATTTTGTAGCTTATGCCAAAACAGTTTGCTAAGTATATTAGTACCAATAATCCTTTTTCTGAGTTGCACAAAAGTATTTGGTGCAATGTATATTTTAATCATATAAACCTATTTTTCTGTATATTTTGTTTGGTTCATACATTTTCTACAAATTACACAAGCATATATAGCACAATTGGTCTATGGATCTTTTAAAAAGGTTGAGATCCCATGTTTAAATTCTCATTCCTCACATCTCAGCTAGAAAATCTAGCTCAATCTATTTATAAAAAAAATGTTTTCTGATAATTAATGAGAAAATAAGTTTATCCTACTCACTCTCTTCTATCCTTCATGATCATCATATTATGTGTGGCTTGTTATTTTTCATGCAGTTGTTGGTTGCAATTGTAAGCACCTACAGGTATGAGGGAAATGAGTCGGATGAGAGTGTGGCCCAATCAGAAGCAAATATTCTTCATGAAGAAATTGAAAAGAAGGCTTTTGACCATGAAGAAATAATTAGAATTCTAGGTACAAGAAGTAAGACACAGCTATGTGCAGCTTTCAATTATTATAGGGACATCCATGGCACATCAATTACCAAGGTAACGTAAGTTTACTTCAATATAAAGCCTTAACCCACCGTTCTCCAAGTAAATACAATACAAGAAACACAAACATATGCATCCATATATTAATAAGAAATTTCAATGATTGAAATTTATTATAGATTTGATGTTACAATTCATTTGGATATGATTAGAAACGAAAAGAAATAGAAGAGAACGAGTGAAAATTGACAGCATATTGATGCATATATGTTCTTTAGCTTTTTTCCCCTTGATTTTGGCTAATTATAAATCTTATTGGATCTACTTAACAATTTTGACTCTCCCATTTCAATTCCTTTTATTTAGATTCCTATGAAGCATAATAGTAAGTAGAACATAATTATCTTTAAAGCTCTTAACTAACTAAAGTTTTTCCTTCCATTAGGCAAAATATGGATGATTTCGTTATTGTTTTACACACTTTGCAAATCATAAAACTTTGAAAATAGCTCTATTATCAATTGTCATACCAATAACACAATGGAGTATGTCTTGATTGTAGGGTTTATTAATTGATCCAACTGATGAATATCTAGTTGTGTTACGTACCGCCATTCGCTGCATCAAGTATCCTCAAAGATACTTTGCAAAGGTATTTCAAACTAAGAATTCCTTACATTCGAGCCATTAAAGATTTTCTTAACATTCTTTTAGTTCATAGTTCTCTTCACAAAACTGTAATAAAAGCTTGATCTGGTTATAAAGATGCAATATATTCAAATTCTGGGGCCAGTAATTAAAAGATAGATTTTGATGGACGGAAGTTGACATGACGATGCCTCGATATTAAACCAAAAAGACAAAATCAATTATCTTCACAAAACCATTTGTATATTTCTAGAGTTTTCTCTCAATAGCTTCGACGTTTTTCTTGGTATCACCATTCAATAACTTGGAGTGCATGTGTATATTCTTAAAATGTTAGTGTACTATTTGTTGATCTGATTTGACATAGGTCTTGCGCAATGCCATCAATAATTTGGGAACTGAGGAAGATGCTCTTAGTCGTGTTATCATCACTCGTGCAGAGAAGGATTTAAATGAAATCAAGGACCTGTATTTTAAAAGAAACAATACTACCCTTGCTAATGTTGTGCTTAAGGACACATCAGGAGAACACAAGACTTTCCTTCTTGAATTGTTAGGAAACATTTGACTTTGTCTAAATAGCTTTCATTGTGCCAATGATCTGTAGGTCTACTGGCACTTCTTCTAATCATAGGAACTAGAAGATTATATTTGATGTCATGGGTTTTATTTTCGTCATATACTTCCCTCCCTTTTTTCTAGCGCATTGCACTCTTATGTAACCAAAAAACAAATGCTTTCATTATCTATTTTGATGTTTTTTTTCCCTGTTTAGCAAGGTTAGGTTTTCAACCTGATATGATGTCCGAATAATTTTCAAGAAAATGTCTCCCTTCTACAAAAATATTTTTCTATGATATGATATCCTTTTTATTTTTTTTTTCTTTTAAGATGGGAAGAAAACTTTTATTAAAAAGATTAGCCAACAAATTTTTCATAACAATGAGAAATTCTTAAATCAAGTATTACAATATGAACATCTTTTATCTTCTCGCCAACTAACATTTTAATTAAAGCTTGACTCCTAATGATGGCAATAATGTTGATTTATACATTTGATGGCCCTACATTGTTTCTCATGGAGATCTTCACCAGAGGTGCTATGCATATGGCAATATAGTGGCATCTATTGAGATATTTACTCAGCTTTCTTTCCCTTTCTCCTTCCACACCTAATGTGAAGATGCTTCCTTTCCTATTGAGCTAAGCATGGGAGGCAAGAGAATATTGATTCTTCTGAGATTCTACAGAGGTGGCAGACTATTTTAAGAGGCTCAGAAAAATTGTTCAAACTCTTACTGAAATAATGGAGGTCTACAAGGTGTTGATTTTGAGGAAAAATACTCCACAGCCACAAACAATTAAAAAATGAAGTTTTTATTTTTCTAGAAGATATTATAATTATATTTTGATATATTTTTCTCTAAAATTTAGTGTTCTTAATATTTTGTTAATTTCTAGATTAATAAAAAGATTATTTTATTTATTAGTTTAATTGTTTCCTAATAGACTAAAAAGTGTTATTGTTAATTTGATTTTTTTTTCATTGATAAATTGTGGTATCAATAATTTTGGTTGTGGCCATTGGGAAAAGCCTATATATATTGAAACTTTACATATTAATAAGAAAATCAATTACTCAACACAAGCATACACAATACAATTGGTTGAGGGATCCTATCCCTAAGTCTAGCTCCATCTGTCTACTGACTAAAAAACGGAAAAGAAAATCTATCACTCCCTGTAATCTTGAATTGATATGTTACAAAGTGATTTTGAAATTATTTTTGAAGAATGGACTCTCTTGCCAAAAATATCTTGCACTCCTTTTTTCCTTTTTTTTCTAAAAAATATAAACAAAAAAAAATTGAAATTAGTAAAATGTGTTAGTGGTATTTTTTTTTTTTGAAACTACTCACCTTTATTTGTTTGAGATGGCTTCAACTCACCTTATTAGAATAGTACAAGAAACATAGTTTTAAAGAATATTAAGTATAATAATTTTAGCTGTAGCATTAACAAATTTGGTTGTAGAAATAGGATAAGCCTATATATTTTGAAATTTTAGTAGTCAAAAGAAAATTTATCACTCAATACAAATACACGTAATACAACTGATTTAAAGATCTCCAAAAAAGGGTTGAAATTCCAAGTTCAAAGTTCTATCCTGCCATATCTAGCTCTATCTATTTAATCAAATTACTCACCTTTTTTTTTTTTTTTTTGTTTTNTTTTTTTTTTTTTGGTATTAGATGTCCTCAACTCACCTTATTACAATAGTACATGAAACATAATTTTATAGAATACTAGTACAATTTGTACAAATAGAAAAGTGCCACGTAGTTAAAACAATTAAGATCTTTTACTGGCAAGAAATGATTTTAACAGCATTTTTTTATACATAGCAACACACAATTGGATGAATGATTGTTTAAAACTCTTTTACATGGTCAGTGATTCCAAATTTAAAAAAAAGAAAGAAAGAATAGTACACTGTGGAATAACTCATTAGTCAATTAGCCCCACAAAAAAAAAAAAAAAAACCAATTAATCAATTAGAAATGATGAGTACACTCTTTCTCCTTTCATCTGATTATTTTAAACCAACCAACAGAGGCTGCTTCTGGCTCTTCTACAAGTGAGGACTTCTCAGGAAGGCAATCTCAGCCTTAGACCTCAACGGGTATCTGAAAGTAGCAGAAAACACTCCTACAGGGGTGAATAGGAGTTTCTTGAAAATCTTGAAACAAATGAGTGAATTCAGAAATTAATTAAATCATGAACTAGAACACTATAGAATTAATTTCTGCAACTACAGAGCAGAATTAAAGCACAAAGAGATTTAAATCTGTTTCAAACAGTACACCAGCTATGAGTCAAACCAGAAATCTCAGACAAGATCAGTAACAGAAATTAATGGTATATGAAATTCATAATGATCAAAAACATTAAAGATGGAAGGATAAAAAGAAATTAACACAAATTTTATAGTAGTTCAGCACTAATGCCTATATCCACTTCTCCCAAGCATTGGGGTTCCACTAAGAATTGAGTATTGTTTGTCCAAGCTTCTTACACCCTTGGTTTCTCACACAAAAGCTCACCAAGAAAATTTTCTCCTTCTAGTATAATGCCTAGAAGTCTCTCTCAAAGATTTCCTACTGAAATCTAGAGTTAACAACACTCAAAAATAAACTGAGCTTCGTTGAAGCATTTTCTCACTCTCCATAGAGTAGATTTTACATAAGTTTGGACATAAGAAAGAAGAAGAATAGTAAAAATGGAGGACTGAAGGGCCTCAGTAATTTCTCCTTTTTGCTTCTCTTCTCTGCTTATCTTAAGATGGCAAGGGAAGGCTGCATTATCAAGAAGAGGGGCAGCACGTGAATAGAGATCTTCACCCTTGAAAATGGGACAGCTGTCAAGCTGAGATGCATTCTAATTCCACTAACTATTTTGTTGTCTTGTAGTGCCTAAAAAGGTTATCTTATACCAACTTCTCTTAAAAGGTGAATCTCTACCAAACCTTCATAGGGAAACGGTTATAGCTCAAGTGAAGCAGCATCCAGCCAAATACTTTGAGATCTGCAAACTTAGTATACACAACAGCAACCAGAAGAGAAGAACTAGTTCAAGAACTAGTTATTTCGAACAAGCAGAACCAGTTCTTAGAAATCTTTACTAACTTGCACTTAGAATAATACTTAAACATAACACAGATTAGAAGATATTTAATCATTTGTTATCATCAAAAGCATGTAAGAGAATTATAGAACTAACAGTATCTATAGCACTAAAACTTTAAGGTTTCCACAATCAAATCTCTTTGGCCTTCACATTGCAAGTAACAATCAAAATAACAAACAAATGGCATAAGTTAAAAATGCTATTAAGAAGCACAAATATATAAATTAGCTTGCTCTGGTTTCATTTAAGATACAATGCTTAGCAAGCCGATGGAACTTTTGCAGCCTAACAGCTCGTAATGCTTCATTACATGTACAAAATGGTGTAGCAAAATCATATAACTAGGGATATCCAGCCTGCAAGTAGTTAATGAATTTATTTTCAATTGACAAAATAATGTGTTATGATTGCTTACTGCCAAAAGATCACATAACTGATTTCACAAAAATGAAGTAGAAGTTTACAGGTTTGTTCGAATGTAATTTACTGTCAACATAACCCCCCACAACAACCCCAAAAAAGAAAACAAAATACCAAAAACAGAGAAAAGGTAACGCGGTCCTGAAAATTCCATAAATGTCTGTCATTTGAGTTCATTCCACTTGTTAGATAACAGTTTAAGTTAGAGGTGCTATGTCCTGTTTTTCCTAGCTGTACAAAATTTTAAGGGCAATGCTATTTTCACATCTATCTAGCTAGTAACACATTCTACGTTGGTTTGTGTACAGATTATTTATAATCTTGTAATGCAAGTTTTTAGTTAGTTGACTGGTTTGACTGATGTAGTAAGTTAGTTAACTAGTTAACCATAGTTAGTTAGTTTAGTTAACTCTGATTAAATTAGATAGTTAGATCATAACTGTCGTAGTTAGATGAGCTAGAGTTAGTTAGCATTTTACTTTCTTTATATAGCCTCTGCTGATGTACTGTATCATTTAGATTGAATATACAAGAATTTCTTCTAACTCCTTCTCTCTCTCGACTCCCTCTTTACTCTGGAGTTCTTCTCTGTTCTTGCTCATTCTGATATTTTACATGGTATCAGAGCAAATCGATCTTGATTTGCAAGTGTATTCGATCTATTGATTCAAAATAGATTTGGTGAAAGATATTTCTTGATTGATTGGGAAGATGGAAACTGAAACTGCATCGACGAACAAAGAAGCATTGAGCAGCGTCAATGGTGGCGATCCCATGGTTTTAGCAAATTCTAATCATCCTGGAATGCAATTGGTGACAACTCATCTGACAGGTAACAATTACTTGTCATGGAGTAGATAAATTAAAATAGCATTGGGAGCAAAGATGAAGCTCAGATTCATCGACGAAAGGTATGGTGTACCTGAAGAAGGATCAACTGAGTTTGATCATTGGATTTGTGTGGATTGCATGATTTGGTCATGGATCCTGAACTCTATTTCTAAAGAAATAGTGGAAGCTTTTCTCTATGGATCAACTGCAAGAGAGCTTTGGGTGGAATTAGAAGAAAGGTTTGGTGAATCTAATGGACCACAAATTTGCCAAATTCAAAGAGAAATAAGCACCATTTCTCAAGGAAACCAATCAGTGGTCAAGTATTTCACTGCACTAAAGAAGCTATGGGATGAGTTGGATTGTGTACAACCAATTCCAAAATGTACATGCAAGAACTACACCTGTGATGTTACAAAGAAAGTCGCTGATCTCGCACACTCCAGCAAGCTACTACAGTTCTTAATGGGGTATAGTGATGACTTTGACCAGGTCAGGAACCAAATTTTAGTAATGGACCCCTTGCCTTCAGTGAATAAGGCATACTCAATGACTTTACGCATTGAAAAGCAATGTGAGGTCCATACTAGCTTGGCAGGAAAGGTTGAGAATTCAGCTATGTTAGCAAGAACCCCAATGGGAAAAGGCACTGGAACTGGTTTTGGCAGAGGAAATCATAAGAAGCCAAATTACAATGAAAAGAAAAACGAAAAATACGAAAAATTGTCCTGTACTCACTGTAATACTGGTGGTCACACTAAAGATACTTGCTTCAAGTTGCATGGATATCCAGATTGGTATAAGGAGCTTAAGAGGCAACGCAGTCAAGCAATGGGAGGCAGGCATATGGCCAATCTAGCTGATAATCCCTTAGATGCCAACATGATCAATGCTGGAGAGAAAAACTTTGATCCAAGAACATCTTTGGCAAAACTAATTCAACAGGAACTCTCCAAAATGATGAAAGGGCATGGAAATTACGAAGGGAATCAAGTCAATTTTGCTCATATTGAGGATTTTGCAGGTAACATCTCCAATTCTCCTCTTCATTCTGCTTTACATATAGTAGATAATATGGATACTGGAACTTGGATAGTAGACACAGGGGCATCAAACCACATGTGCATTAACTCAGATCTTCTACATAACTCAAAACCAATAACACAAATCACTCCTTTCTATTTACCTGATGGTTCTGTTAAGTTAATGCATCAAATTGGTGATGTTCATCTCAACCCTACTCTTATCTTGACTGAAGCTCTTTATGTTCCTAGCTTCAAGTTTAATCTTCTTTTAGTAAGGAAGTTATCCAAAACTGCTCAGATTAAGTTTGTTTTTCTTCCTGACAAATGCCTTCTGCAGGACCCTTTGACTGAAGCTGTTATAGCCATTGGTAAAATGGTAGGGAACCTATACATTCTAGACAAATCTTCATTTCGCAATACTGCTACTTCTTTTCTTTCCTGTAATAATCAGATTGACTTAGTCAAATCTTCCTTTAATTCCATCTGTAATTCTTTCAATCCACCTTGTACTGGTACTAGTCAATTGAATAAAAATTTTGAGACCTTGTGGCATAATAGACTTGGCCATGCCTCGTTGAAGACATTACAACATATCTCCTTTTTGAAAGGGATGGATACCCCGCTACTTTCTACTTGTGACATTTGTCATAAATCAAAACAACATCGATTACCTTTTCCCTTCAGTAGCTCCAAATTAGAATCTCTTTTTGACCTCATGCATATAGATCTGTGGGGTCCCTATAACAAAACCTCTATAATTGGTGCACATTACATGCTTACTGTGGTGGATGATTGCAGTAGAGCAACTTGGATTTTTCTGCTCACTCATAAGCACCAAACTTTGCAAACACTGAAATTTTTCTTTCAAATGGTGCAAAACCAATTTCAAACGCGTATTAAATGCATTAGGACAGATAATGGCTCAGAATTTACTAGCAATGCTTGTCAATCCCTTTTATCTGACTTAGGCCTTATGCATCATAAGAGTTGTGCTTATACTCCCCAGCAAAATGGCATTGTTGAGCGGAAGCATAAGCATCTTTTACAGATTGCTAGAGCTTTGATGTTTCAAGCTCATCTGCCTATTAAATTTTGGCGTCATTCCCTTTTAATGGCTGCATATATTATTAATCATTTACCATCTCAGTTTTTGGAATGGAAGACACCTTATGAGCTTCTGCATAACAAGAAACGAGATTATTCCTTATTGAAATGTTTTGGTTGCCTATGTTATGTCACCAACACTCACCCTCACAAGGATAAATTTGCAACCAGAGCCTATAGGTGCATATTTTTGGGCTTTGTCACAGGACAAAAGGCATATAGAGTTTATGATTTAGATTCTCACCAATTTTACACTTCTCGAGATGTTTCATGAACATAATTTTCCGTTTGCCACTGCACCTTCCACTGACAGTGATATCTCTTTACCAATCCTTTTCCATGATTCTGATATTTTTTATACCCCACCTCTGCCACCAACACCACTTACACCTTTGCCAACAACACCACAAACTCAGAACTCCATCCCTCCTGCTGTTGGTTCTGAGAACCAGCACTCCATTCTTCCTACCTCACCTTTGTCCTCCACAGCAGGTACATCTGAACCACCTCCTCTTCCCATACTCCCTCCTTTACCTTTACTATCTGATATCCCTCCTCCTCATAGACAAAGCTCTCGCCCAAAGTTTAAACCCACTTGGCTACAGGATTTTGTCTCTCATGTGACTGTTTCTCCTACTTTACCAGATGTTGTTGCTGCATCAGTTAGTGGTTCTTCTGCCTATACTCCCCCTACCTTTCCTTATTATCACTCCCTATTTTTTACTGAGTCTTACATGTCATTTCTTGCCAATGTGACCATTGTCCCTGAACCTCGTTCATACTATCATGCTAGTAAGCATGAGAAATGGGTTGAGGCTATGAACACTGAACTAAAGGCCCTTGAATCCAATCACACTTGGGACTTGGTCCCTTTACCTCCTGGCAAGAAGGCCATTGGTTCTAAATGGGTTTACAAGGNGGGTGTACAAGGTGAAATATTTGCCTGATGGGACTGTTGATCGTTATAAAGCCAGGCTGGTTGCCAAAGGCTATCACCAGATTGAAGGAGTGGATTATAAAGACAGTTTTTCACTTGTGGCTAAGTTGGTCGCTGTTCGCATTTTCTTAGCCATTGCTTCTGCTCAGAATTGGCCCTTGCATCAATTAGACATAAATAATGCCTTCTTACATGGCTCTCTTAGTGAGGAAGTTTACATGCAACCTCCACAAGGCTACCACACAGCCAAGCCAGCTGAGGTTTGTCTGCTGAAAAGATCACTTTATGGCTTGAAACAGGCTTCCCGTCAATGGAACCTTGAATTCTGTACTAAACTTCAGACTTATAGGTTTGTCCAAAGTGCACATGACCACTGCCTCTTCACCATGACCAGATTAGGTTCCTTCTTGGCATTGCTTGTTTATGTTGATGATGTCTTAGTTACTGGCACCAATGACCATGACATCCAGCAGGTCAAACACTTCCTTCACACCACATTTACCATCAAGGACATGGGCTTTGCTAAGTATTTTTTAGGCCTTGAAATTGCTCGTGGACCATCTGGCACCTATGTCAACCAAAGGAAATATGTCCTAGATATTCTCCAAGATGCTAGCCTCCTTGGAACTAAGCCTACTGCTTCCCCTTTACCCAAAGGGCAAAAATTTTCCTCTGCTGGAGCTCCTTTAACTGAACCAGACAGATTTCGCAGGCTTGTAGGCAGATTGCTTTATCTTGGTCTCACTAGGCCTGACATCACTCATGTGGTTCAATAGCTGAGCCAGTACCTCCATTCTCCCACTCAAGCACACTGAAATGGTGTCATTCATGTGCTGAAATACCTCAAAGGCATTCCTTCCAAAGGCTTGTTTTTCCCTTCTGGCACTAGTCTCTCCCTTACTGGTTACTGTGATGCAGATTGGGCTACATGCAAAGATACACACAGATCCATCACTGGTGATACCTGTATTTTAGGACTATAAAATCCATGATTTAATACTGAATTCTTACCTGCATTGTGAGCAAATCCTCTCTAAACATGGTGTTTAATCCATAAATTGGCTTTGATAGGTACAAAGATGGGTAATCAGGAAATGAGAAGAATCTGGAAGCAATCCATGGAGAAAATGGCAAGGAAAGCAGCCTTACACCAAGTTTTTAGGTAGACACGGGCAGGAACACGGCCGTGTGTACCCCGTGTCTAACATCCAGAGGCTGCTGCTCAAGCTTATGGACAAACACAGCCTCAGACAAGAACAGACAAGGCCATGTTCAAGGCCGTGTTGATCAAGCAGAATGTCCAAGAGAACAAAGACTAAGTCTAAGGGCAAACACGGTCAAGGCAAGAGAAGAACACGGCCGTGTGATAGGCCGTGTTGAACAGGCAGAGGCTACAAAGAAAGGACACGCCCAGACCAGAGAAGAGCACATGCCATGTCTAAGTGACACGGCCAGGACCAGAAAAGAACACGGCCGTGTATGATCCCGTGTTCAATGACCAGAAATGCAACATAAGTGACACGCCCATGTCCAGAAAAGGAACACGGCCGTGTCAGAGCCGTGTTCGAGCTATTTTTGACCAAATGACCTAATTCTGCACAAGGATAAAAGGAAATCTGATGCATGTGTCAGGGGAGGCCGTACTTGGGAAGAAAAGGAGCAAAAGAACTAGAGGAGGAAGGGGAGCAATTGCGACCAGATCGTCATAGAGTTTCTTCTTCTTCTTCTTCTTTTCATCTCATGTTGAACTTTACCTATTTGCTTTTATTGAATTCAAGTATGAGTAGCTAAATTCTTAGTGTTAGGGGTTTGATGTAATTCAATTGTAATGAGGTTTCAAGATTGAATAAACTTGTTTTAGTACAACTCCTTTTGTTAAATGGAATTTACTGTTATTAATGTCTTTAAATGCTTAGCTACCATTTGAATAGTTAAAAGATTCGTTTCAATACTACGAATAGTAATATCCGAATGTGCTCTGTAAATTCTGTCCTAAATTGAGTTAATCTAGGAATAGATAACTTCGTTTAGGTGGTATTAAATTAATTTCCTAGAACCGAATCACCTAGATTAATTAGTTGTGTCAAGGAATTGGATAAGTAATTGGTATAGGGAGGATTGTTTCACCAAGGAATTGGGATCAATCACATTAAGGAAATAAACTAACAACAAAGGAATTGTAACTGAAATAAGTAGTTCAGTATTGTTTCTTCGATTACCTTGTCTATGAGGTAATCGAATTTGCAAGTGAATGAAATCAACCCCTAACCTTTCTCATTCTTATTATCAATTTCACATTTAGATTGTTTCTTAAAGATTGTTACGATATTGCTCGAGTTTTGTCACTTAGTTTGTTACTCAGTTAATTGCAACTACTCATTCTTGGGCTACCTTTAATCCAAACCATTTATCTTTCCAAATAGAATCTTTATTGGTGAAATCCTCGTGGGAATGATACTCTACTCACTATTATATTACTTGTGTGACCCGGTATACTTGTTGGAAAAAGTCCCATCAACTGGCTACTGTGTCTTCTTAGGCTCCTCTTTGATTTCTTGGAAAACCAAGAAACAATCTACTGTCAGCAGGTCCTCAACTGAAGTAGAATATTGAAGCCTAGCAACCACTATTTTTTAACTCACTTGGATTAATTATATTTTACAAGCTTTTCACTTACATATTCCTTTACCTATTTCCTTGTGGTGTGATAATTTAGCAGCTTTGCATATCACTGCTAATCCTGTCTTTCACGAGCGCACAAAGCACATTGAAATATACTGTCATCTAGTTCGTGATAAATACAAGGCAGGTTTTGTTCTTCCTCAACACATCTCTACCAAGCATCAGCTGGCTGACATCTTCACCAAAAACCTTGCTGGACCGCAGTTCACCTCCATTGTGTCCAAGTTGGGTTTGGTGGATTTTCATCACTCCCAAACTCCAACTTGAAGGGGGGCTGTATAGGTTATTTATAATCTTGTAATGCAAGTTTTTAGTTAGTTGATTGGTTTGACTGATGTAGTAAGTTAGTTAACTAGTTAACCACAGTTAGTTAGTTTAGTTAACTCTGATTAAATTAGCTAGTTAGATCATAACCGTCATAGTTAGATGAGCTGGAGTTAGTTAGCATTTTACTTTCTTTATATAGCCTCTGCTGATGTACTGTAGCAATTAGATTGAATATACAAGAATTTCTTCTAACTCCTTCTTCTCTCTCTCGACTCCCTCTTTACTCTGGAGTTCTTCTCTGTTCTTGCTCATTCTGATATTTTACATTCAGGAACTCAAAGTTCTAGATTCAAAATGAAATCTTCCTCCAATTCACCATCTTCAGCTCCTGTATGTTCCCTTTTCAAGCTTTTCTCTTTTACGGTTTTACCCTATTTCTTTTCTTTTTATTATTTACATGGCTTTATTCCTTTCTTCCTTAGCGTTAATGGGTCACCCAAATCTTGTTCATTTCTGGTGTAAAAGTGTCTTTTA
>QAOA01005059.1:0-23414 GCA_003255065.1 Cercis canadensis
TTCAGAGAAATAGGGAGAGGCATTTAGAGGAACAAAGAGAGATATTCCTTACCTTAGTCATTGTTGCTCAAAAATCAAAGTCAAGTCCTTTGATTTCAAAGAGATGGAAGAAGGTTAAGAGCTCCATTTTTGCAGCTCCCTCACGTTTTCTTTCTTCTCTGTTTCGGTGGTCTTTCTTTGCTTCTAGTCACTTATGTCTTTTACTAATGCTATTTCGTCTTTCAGTTCTTTTGGCTTTTAGTTGGTTTTTGAATGTTATTTTATTTCATTTAGTTATTGGCTTCATTTCTGATATGGACCATTAGCTTTCTTTTGTTTAGTTTAAGTTTTGGTTCTTTTGTTTGGTAAAGTTTAATGCTTGCTGGACCATTTTATTATTATTATTTTTGGTTTGTTTAGCTTTTTGGTTTTGTTTTGTTAATAGGCATGAGAGAAAGCTTTTTTTTTTTTTTTTTTTTTGACTTGCTGGACCAAATTCGGGGGTCACTTTTTTGGGTTGGTTTAGTATGATAGTTGTTAGCTTGTTAATTTGTTTAGGCATATTTATTTTACATATTACTTTTATTTTTATTTTTTTGATGTTGTTTTAGTAATTAGTTAGACTAAAATAAAATTTGGCTCAAATATGTTATTTATTTGCTTTGGGTCATTTTAATTAATTAATTTTATATTTTTTGTACTTGTTGTTATTATTACTCTTTATCTTAGGGGTCTTTTATGTTCTATACATTTCATGTTATATTTAATTCTCTTTGTTGTAAGTCTTTGTTTGTTTTACTTTTATGTTTTCTACATTTCATGTTATATTTAATTCTCTTCATTGTAAATAAAATTAAACCCGACGACGGATTAAGTTAGGAAAAATTGTGTTGACAATTTTTTTTAATGTTCCTGAGGTGAGAAATAAATTTTTTTGGTTATGCCAGAGGTACTGGTGTGGCCAATAAAATTCTCAATATCGTTTTTATCTTTTTTAATTACCACATTTATCGTATTAATTTGTTACATTATAATTCATCTCATTACATCTTAACATTATTTTTAATTATGCTAGAAAAAGATTACCGACGAGGGAATAGTCAAAATTTAGCTATAATGATAGCGATATTTTGACATTCTGGAGGTAAAGGGGTTTCTCTAGTTTTGCCAGAGGTACTGGTGGGGCTTGAGGTCAACTCTTGATAAAAATCCTTTCTATGCATAATTTTCTAAAAAAAAATTTTACGCATAATATCATGTTTTTATTTACCTTAAAATGTGGATTAAAGTACCGATGATGGAATAATTGAAGATAGATGTAATGACAGCAACTCTTTGACATTCCAGAGGTGAGGAGTGTCCCTTCGACCTTTCCAGATGTACTGGTAGGCTAAAGAAAAACCTTCAATAAAAAATATTTTTTCCACAAATCTCAAATTCACTTTCTAACATTTATAATAAATTGCATTTCATACATTTTTCTAATTATTAATAAAAATGTTAAAACTTGCTTATGACGGAATAGATTGGGAGATGATTGTAATGACAATCACGAACTCTACCTAATAGTCTTGAGGCATATTTTTAGTTTTCGTCAGAAGGACTGACAGGACTTAACAAAGTATTACTTTATTTTAAGCATAATGTTATGACCAATTTAATTCACGTTAGAAGATAACAAAAGATTAAATAGGTAACCGTTCTAAGAACGGACGTCGTAGGGTGCTAATACCTTCCCTACACGTAATCAACCCCCGAATCCAAACTCTGAACGTAGACCAAATCTTTTAGGTGTCCAATCGCACCATTTCATTTGTCTAAAAATGGAATAAAACGATTGGTGGCGACTCCATTCTTTTGCATCATATTATGCATCCTTATACTTTTTTTTTTTTTTTTCGTGGTGGGGTTTCGCCGCTCTGCTTCGCGCTCCCGAAAAGGGACGTTGCGACAGCTTGGCGACTCCACTGGGGATTTTGTAGAGGGTTAAGCCATTGCATTTAATCTCTTGTTGTCATATTTGAATTATGGTTGGTCCTTTACATTTATTTATTATTTCTTGTCGTTATTTACTTAATCTTTTTAATAAATATTCATGCTTGTGAGTTATGAATGATCTGGCTTGTATGTTCCATCTCACACACTATACAATAACACTTTTGCACACACGAGCCTTTTACCCGGGCTAATTACCTTGTAAGATTAGAAAGAGGGCAAAGTAGTGATGCTTTGAGAGACCTTCGGTCTCCGTATAGGCACGCGAAACACCCTCACCCAAATTGAACCCTTTCCGGTTGAAGCCTGTCATGGGCAAGGATTGGGGGCCTTACTAGCCAAAGTGTTGGCTCGTAAGGACAATTTGGGAACCATCAAATAGGGGGTGTAGGACTTAAACTTTGCACATCTTTAGAAAATCCCTAAAGCTACCGTATTTGTATAGAGCCATTCTTCTAAGGCATGTGTTCAAGCCTAGAAAATTTCCTTTAATAGGACACATGAGAGAATTCTTTTTGCCTTTTTATAATTTATTGTATTGCTACGTGCTTACATATTCATCTCTAACTCTAGTTCTTTTGTTTTGCATTTGCATTCGGTATTCATGACTCAATTATGCACAGACTTTGTCAAAACCCTACATCCCTAAATCAATCTAGAAACATGAAGAAAAGTGGAGTTCAGAATCAGTATGGGATTACTCATGAAACACAAAGTAAGGTAATACGAGATTCAGAGAAGACACAAGCTGAAGAAGGGGATTGTCTCCAGCCAGGAACCATAAATCAACTACCTCCAATGGGAAAGATTGACTTCGAGCAAAATGATTTGAAGCCTTGGGTGCAGATATGGTTCGACATGAAAAGAAAAGAAGACTTTGAGGCGAAGTATGGGCACATAGCTTATTTACTGTTCGTCCCGGTTGATACTCCTATGTTGAAGGCCATGTTGAATTTTTGGGATCCTGCCTATCGTATCTTCACTTTTCAGCAATTTGATATAGTCCCAACTATTGAGGAATATGGAGAATTGCTCAACATTGAGACTGAATCCCAAAGTAAATTTTACTTTCATGATCCGAAAACGGCGCCTAAGAAGAAACTCTCCAAACTCACGGGTATTCAAGCAACTGAGTTGGAAAGACATATGAAATTGACTTCGAGCAAAATGATTTGAAGCCTTGGGTGCAGATATGGTGCGACATGAAAAGAAAAGAAGACTTTGAGGCGAAGTATGGGCACATAGCTTATTTACTGTTCGTCCCGGTCGATACTCCTATGTTGAAGGCCATGTTGAGTTTTTGGGATCCTGCCTATCGTATCTTCACTTTTCAGCAATTTGATATGGTCCCAACTATTGAGGAATATGGAGAATTGCTCAACATTGAGACTGAATCCCAAAGTAAAGTTTACTTTCATGATCCGAAAACGGTGCCTAAGAAGAAACTCTCTAAACTCACGGGTATTCAAGCAACTGAGTTGGAAAGGCATATGAAAGAAAAAAGTCGAAGCTTACCTGCCGATTACCTGTTGAAGATGGTGCGAGATCAGATTGATAGTGATCGAGGTTTGACCCTGTTTGCACTTGCTATTTATGGGTTAGTGATATTCCCAAAGGTAAAAGGACATATTGAAGGTCATGTAATTAAGCTGGTTGAGCAATTAGAACACAAGACCAATTCTGTTTCTTCGATCTTAGCCGAGACTGTCAGATCTCTGAATTACTGTAGAACTAATAAGAAGGGTCGATTTTGCGGATGTGCCCAGTTGTTGACTGTATGGATGATTAGCCACCTCCCACATCTCAATTGCTTTAAATATCCCAAAATTGAGTATATGAATTATTGCTGCAAAGACAAGAATCCGCTCAGACAATATTGCACTGCCCAATGGCCACCCGTGACACCCAAAAGAAGCGAATGGATCCATTACTTTCAGCGTGTAAGTAATGTGGTATAGAGAGCTCCATGGATGCCACATGCCTCAGCAATTTATAGATGTGGAAGACAAGAATCCGCTCAGACAATATTGCACTGCCCAATGGCCACCCCTGACACCCAAAAGAAGCGAATGGATCCATTACTTTCAGCGTGTAAGTAATGTGGTATGGAGAGCTCCATGGATGCCACATGCCTCAGCAATTTATAGATGTGGAGACAAGCCGTGGGTTCCGCTCATTGGTCCATGGGGAATAACTAGTTATGCACCTGCTATGGTTAGAAGACAGTTAGGCTCAGTGCAATTCATTCCAATGACGCATGGGATTTCAGACTTTGATATACCTTATGGAAACGAGAGGTCAGCTCAAAAGATTAAGGAGGCGATCGAGGCATGGAAGAATGCGCGATACGTGAACCCTGGCCCATGCAACAGTTTAACTACTCCAGGTTATCCGTTATGGCAAGCAAGCAGAGGAAAAGGTTTTGTTGCTCCAAGTGTGCAAGGTCCCCTACCACCAATTCATATGTTCGATGAACCTATTGATTATGAAGCTGAGGCAGAAGCAAAGTATGAAATGGCGTGCCAGCAATTTCGAAAAAGGGAAGCTCTACTTGTATTGGAAAAGAGAAAGATAACAGTTGAGAGAAAAATGTGGACTAATAAAATGGCCAAGATTGAAAGAGGGATGCAAAAATCAAAAGAGACTATTAGGGAAGAACAAGAAGAGTCTTTCAAGAAAAACATTGAGATAGAAAAGCTGAAAGAGAGATGTCAAGCCCTTGAAGAAAGAATTATATTGACAGGTAACCAACTGGGCGAATCTAGAGATCTTAACCTGGCTCGGCAAAGGGACATACAAACTTTGAGTACACAATTGCAGGGTAGTCGTGCAACTTCTAATACCCTGAGACAAGAAAAAGCTATTTTAGAAGGAGAGCTTGAACATTGGCGCCACACAAGCTGGCATTGGGAGGACAAATATTGATTGGCTGAGCAGCAAACTGCTAATCTTCTTCAAGAAGTTAGGACAGTCGCTGAGAGAGCTCGAGATAGAGCCGATGAAGCACATGAGATTGAAGCACAAATGCCACCAAGTGAAGTGCAAAGGTTCTTGTTCGATGTCAAGAAAGACCTTAAGCACATCGGCAAATTTTATTGAAAGAAAAGAAAAATATTATAGCTTTAGGAGTAGTTTGTTTTTGTAATATGAAACTTTTATCAGTAATGTTTCTTTGAGGATTTAGAATGGAATGAATGCTTTTGGCAACATCTCTTGCACATTTGAGTCATGTTTAACTTTTTTCTGCATAAATGCATTACATTTAAGTTACTCTTTGCATACTATATTTTACATTTTATACTCATTGTTCGCCTAAATTAATTAAGGTATAACAACATTGCGAACGAAAAATCACTTTTACTTCCAAGACCTCGTTATAGAACTCGATCACAATCGAAGGTCATGGATGAACAAGAGCAAATTAAAGTCCAAGAAGAAATGCAGAAAGACATCAATGAGCTAAAAGATAAGTTGACTCAAATCTTGAGTATTCTTACACCTTCCGGTCGCGGAAAACAACAAGAAGGGAATCCTTCAAATAGCAACCTAGAGCAAGGACAAGAGACACCTCCTTACCCACCGGGTTTTACTCATTTTCATGACCCTGCACAACAACAGGTTTCCAATCCTAGTATCCTGCCATTAGCTGGGCCAGCTGACTTAAGACCTGTCCTTGTGCAAAATCCTCCACATAATCCTCATGATGCTAATACATCAAACCCTCCAAACACATTTGCTCATGGCTTTATGTCTAATCCAACACAAAATCCTTCACAACAACAAACCGCCAATCCCCATGACATAAATATGTCATCAAATGCTTTTCCATTTGGATTTAATCCTATTCAGGGGCAAAATTCATCGCAGTCACATATCATAAATCCTCATGATATGCTAGCCACTCAATCAAATGTTCATCCTCCCCCTATCCCTACCACCATATACATGCAACCAACTGGGTACTCATACCCATATTCAGCACCACAAGTTTTCTCGCAAAAACCTGCTGGCGGAGGCCCGATGAATCCAATTGATATCCCTGACCCAGATGTACCAAAAGCTGAATCAATGAGTAAGGGAAAGCTGGAAGTCCTAGAAGAGCGATTGCGAACCATAGAAGGGACTAACGCTTATGGCATTGTGGATGCAACTGAACTTTGCCTTGTTCCGAATGTCGTCATCCCTCCAAAATTTAAAGTGCCAGACTTCAATAAGTATAATGGAACCACATGCCCAAAAAGTCATTTGACCATGTACTGTCGAAAGATGGCGCCTTGTGCACATGAGGATAAGTTGCTTATCCATTTCTTCCAAGATAGCTTAACTGGGGCAGCCGCACTATGGTATACGCATTTGGACCGAGCTCGAGTGCGATGTTGGAAAGACCTGGCAGATGCATTTTTAAGACAATATAAGTATAATATTGACATGGCTCCGGATAGGATGCAGCTGCAAAATATGGAAAAGAAGGCCACTGAAACATTCAAAGAATATGCTCAAAAATGGAGAGAAATTGCTGCTCAAGTGGATCCCCCACTGGTTGATAAGGAGATGGTAGCTATGTTCATTAATACTCTCCAATCTCCTTTCTTCGATCGAATGATAGGAAGTGCTTCTAACAACTTCTCTGATGTTGTTACTATTGGTGAAAGGATCGAGAATGGAGTTAAAAGTGGAAAAATAGGTGAAAATCCTAATTTAATAGGGGCTGCTAATATGAGAAAACCTCCACTGTTTAAAAAGAAAGAGGGAGAAGTGCATGCTGCAACATATGATGAGGGGCGAGGAAAAGGACCTGTATATGGGAGGCCTAATCATTCACCCGCATTTGCTCAACACTTTCAACCACAATTTGTGCACTACCCACATGTAGCAAACACATCTCAAGTTCCGCATCCTCAGCATTACCCGACACCATCGCCTTATCGTGTACCTCCTCCTTATCAGCACCAAACACCTCCAATGATGTCGCAGCCAGTGAATCAACCTCCACCTCAAAACTCAAATGTCAATCAAAGGAGGACTCAAAATGGGCAAGAGAGAAAGCCAATCCAATATGACCCTATCCCCATGACCTACACTGAACTGCTACCTCATCTTATCCAAAATAACCTAGCAGCACAATGCCCATGGACGCCACAAGGACCCCCATTCCCAAGAGGGTATGATCCAAATGCACGATGTGATTATCATGGAGGAGCTGTTGGTCATTCTACAGAAAGATGTATAGCTCTGAAAAACAAAGTACAATCTCTGATAAATGCTAAATGGCTAAATTTTAAGGAAGGGGCTCCCAACATACATCAAAATCCTTTGCCTAATCATGAGAATCCAGGAGTGAATGTTGTTGAAGATAGTATAAGACAACACATCAAAAGAAAGGTGAATGAGGTTAAGACATCAATGAATACAATCTTTGAGGCTTTGTCAAAATTTGGTTTGGTGCAAACCCAATCAAATCAACAGTGCGAGAATCATGAAAGGAATATGTGTAAATTTCACGGAAAGATAATTGGGCATTCTATTGAAAATTGTGCTGATTTCAAAGATACTCTCCAAGACTTAATGGACAAGCAACTAATCCAAATAAGTTGCGAACTTGAGAGTAATTGGGTGGATGTGGTTGAGAAATTGATATTTTCGCCAAGTCCAAATCAAGAAGATCAGGAATTCATAAGCACTCAAGCCTCCGTAGATACCCTACCAATCATTACTCCAAAGCCATTAGTGCTTCATTACACCAAGAAGATCAGCTCAGAAGCTCCTCCTGAACACTCTTACGGGCCAAAACCTATTACTATCCAAGTGCCAAATCCTTTTACTTACAAGGATACAAAAGCTGTGCCATGGAAATATGACTCTCAAATTCTTGAAAGCAACTCCCATGTGGACAAGTTTAAAGCCTCATCTAGCTCTCAGGTATTCTCAGCCATCACAAACATATCTGGAGTTAGTGGGATGACTCGAAGCGGTCGTTGTTATACCCCTGAAGAGTTGGAGGAACGAAGGTTGAGGGAAATAGAAGAACAACGTAAAGGGAAAAAGAAAACAGAAGAGAATTTTGCAAAAGGAGATAAACATGATGAAAGAAGAATGGAGGAACTTGTAGGGGTCAAAGGCGATGAGCACAAGAAAAGTGTATCTGAAGCAGAGGCTTGTGAGTTTTTGAAAATCATTAAGCAAAGTGAATTCAAAGTGATTGAGCAATTGAATCGAACTCCTGCTCGAATATCATTGCTCTCCTTATTTTTAAACTCTGAACCTCATCGACAAGTGTTAATGAGGATATTAAATCAAGCTCATGTTTCTCATGATATCACCGTTGACAAGCTGGGTGGCATTGTCGGCAATATCATTGCTGATAATTATATCACCTATACTGATGATGAAATACCTGTTGAAGGAATGGGGCATAACAAGGCGCTTCACATTTCTGTGAAATGCAAAGACCATATAATAGCAAGGGTGCTTGTTGATAATGGTTCTTCTTTGAATGTAATGCCAATGTCAACGCTGTCCAAGTTACCTATTGATAAGTCATACATGAAGTCTAGTACAATGATCGTAAGGGCATTTGACGGGACAAGGAGAGAGGTCATTGGAGAAATGGAGATCCCGATTCAGATTGGTCCCAATGAGTTTAACATAGTATTCCAGGTAATGGACATTGCTCCGACTTACAGTTGCTTGTTGGGAAGACCTTGGATCCATTTTGCTGGTGCTGTGCCTTCTACCTTACACCAAAAAGTGAAATTCATAGTGAAAAATAAGTTAGTGATTATTTTTGGGGAAGAGGATCTACTTGTATCTAAGCCTTCATCAACTCCTTACATTGAAGCTGCGGAAGAAGCCCTTGAGACGGCATTTCAAACCTTCGAAGTTGCTAATGCCACTTATATTTGCGAAGGATCCCAGATGCCAAAATATCAACTATCTAATACTTCTGTGATGATGGCTAAGGTCGTGTTGAAACAAGGATATGCACTTAGAGAAGGATTAGGAAAGAATGGTCGAGGTATTAAAGTGCCTCTGCAGCTTCGCGAAAAAAATGAAAAATTTAGGTTAGGATATCAACCCACCAAGGCTGATAGAAAAAGAGTCGTGGAAGAAAAGAAAGAAAAAAGGCTCGCTCGGCTAGAGAATAGAGAACCAAGAACTAGGGTACTGCACATTTGTGACTTATACCAGAGCTTTCGAAGTGGGGGAATATCATTTCCAGATCAAGTTTCGGCAATTGATTGCTCTGTCAATGAAGAAGTTAACTTTGTGCTTCCTAGTGGACCTGATGTTCAACTCAACAATTGGGAGATTGCTGAGTTTCCTGAAGTCTTAGAGTTTCACTCAAAGTAATTCTATGATATTAGTCCTATTGCTCTACCCAGGGCCTTAGGATGAGATTGTAAAATGGGCTTCATGTTTCAGTATTTTTCTTCATATGATAAATGCATTTTTAGTTATCACAGCACCCTCTTATATTTTCTCTGCTTTTTAATCTCTTAATCTCACTTCTCCTTTAAATTAGCCTTTTATTCTTGTTCATTCATTACTCTTAATTTATTGTCGAAACCCTGCAGATCTAAAAGTGATAAACTTGAAGATGATAATGTTACTATCCCACTTTATGATTTTGAACAACCCATTAATTGTGCTGAGAGTGACAAAGAAGAAGATTGGGAGCCTTCCTCTGAACTTCTCAGATTGGTAGAAGAAGAGGATAAAGAAATTGAACCTCATGAGGAGTCAATTGAAGTGATTGATCTTGGGATGGAAAATGAAAAAAGAGAGGTGAAGATTCGTACTTTAATAAAAGAGAATGAACGCAAAAAGCTGATCAGACTTCTCCATGATTACAGTGATGTGTTCGCATGGTCTTATCAAGATATGTCTGGACTTGATGCAGATATTGTTGCTTATAAGTTGCCATTAAAACCTAAGTGTATGCCCGTCAAACAAAAGCTTAGACGAATGAAAACTGAAATGTCTCTAAAGATCAAAGAAGAAGTTAAAAAGCAATTTGATGCTGGCTTCCTCGCAGTGGCAAGATATCCTGAATGGGTCGCTAACATCGTTCCAGTTCCGAAAAAAGACGGAAAAGTTCGCATGTGTGTCGATTATCGGGATTTGAATAGAGCTAGCCCTAAGGATGACTTTCCACTACCACATATTGATGTACTTGTGGATAGCATGGCTAGACATTCTGTGTTCTCCTTCATGGACGGTTTCTCAGGCTATAATCAAATAAAAATGGCTCCAAAAGACATGGAAAAGACAACTTTCACCACTCTATGGGGTACCTTCTATTATAAAGTAATGTCGTTCGGATTGAAAAATGCTAGAGCAATGTATCAAAGGCCATGGTAATCTTGTTTCATGACATGATGCACAAAGAAATAGAAGTGTATATCAATGATATGATTGCAAAATCTGAAATAGAAGAAGACCACATTGTTAACTTACAAAAGCTCTTTGATCGATTGAGAAAATACCGGCTTCGTTTGAATCCAGCTAAATGCACATTTGGTGTAAGATCTGGAAAGCTCTTGGGATTTGTGGTTAGTCAAAAAGGGATAGAGGTAGATCTCGATAAAGTTCAAGCAATCTTAGAAATGCCAACTCCTCGTACGGAGAAAGAAGTTCGAGGATTCTTAGGAAGATTAAATTACATTGCAAGATTTATATCCCAATTGACTGCCACTTGTGAACCCATGTTCAAGTTGCTGCGCAAAAATCAAACTTCTGAATGGAATGAAGATTGTCAAAGGGCATTTAAGAAAATCAAACAGTACTTACAAGAACCTCCAGTTCTACTCCCACCAGTTCCAAGGAGACCTCTCGTTATGTATCTAACGGTGCTTGAAGAATCAATGGATTGTGTACAAGGGCAGCATGAGGAATTAGGGAGAAAAGAACATGTCATTTACTACTTGAGTAAAAAGTTCACGAATTATGAGGCTAAATACTCATTGTTAGAACGCACTTGTTGTGTTCTGGCTTAGGCGGCCCATCGTTTGCAACAATATATGTTGTATTATACAACTTGGCTAGTGTCTAAAATGGATCCAATCAAATATATCTTTGAAAAGCTAGCTCTCACAAGAAGAATTGCACGATGGCAAGTTATGTTATCTGAATATGATATTATTTATGTCACCCAAAAAGCAATAAAAGGAAGCGAACTTGCGGACTACTTAGCTAATCAACCTGTAGAAAGCTATGGGTCAATGCAATGTGATTTTCCGGATAAGGACATAATGACATTATTCAAAGATAAAGGGACGTCAAGAGGCAATAAATGGACTTTGTTATTTGATGGAGCCTCTAATGCATTAGGGCATGGAATTGGGGCTGTGCTAATCTCTCCGGAAGATAAGCTTATCCCAATTACCGCCTGGCTATGTTTTGACTGCACAAATAATATAGCCGAATACGAAGCATGCACCATGGGAATGCAAATAGCCCTAGAATCAAAAGCAAGAATTTTAGAAGTATATGGAGATTCAGTTTTGGTGATTAATCAACTAAAAGAGGAATGGGAGACTCGAGATTCCAAATTGATTCCATACCATGACTATCTAAAAGAGTTGTCTAAGCAATTTAAGGAGATTACCTTTTGGCATATTCCTCGAGAAGATAATCAATTGGTTGATGCACTGGCAACCTTGTCTTCAATGTTCAAAATTAATAATGATAAAGAGATGCCGCTTATAAAGATGACTAGGCGAGATTGTCCAGCATACTGCCTAGTGATGGAAGAAGAGCTTGACGGGAAACCATGGTATCAAGATATTAAATCTTTCATCAAAAACAAGGAATACCCAACCAGTGCCTTAGAAAATGACAAAAGAACTATAAGGAGATTGGCAATGGGTTTCTTCCTAAATGAGGATGTATTATACAAAAGAAATTATGATACAATGCTTCTGAGGTGTGTTGATATACCAGAGGCAAAGAAGATCATTGAAAATGTGCATGAAGGTATTTGTGGAACACATGCAAATGGGCATGTTATGACAATAAAGATATTAAGGGCAGGATATTATTGGTTGACAATGGAATCTGATTGCATCAATTATGTGAGAAAATGTCACAAGTGTCAAATATATGCTGATAAGATCCATACACCGCCCATACCTCTAAATGTTTTATCGGCACCATGGTCATTCTCAATGTGGGGCATAGATGTTATAGGCCCAATTGAACCAAAAGCCTCAAATGGGCATCAACCATGGTCATTCTCAATGTGGGGCATGGATGTTATAGGCCCGATCAAACCAAAAGCCTCGAATGGGCATCGCTTCATCCTGGTTGCAATTGATTACTTCACAAAATGGGTTGAAGCTGCTTCTTATGCTCATGTAACAAAAGGAGTGGTGCTAAAATTCATCAAGAAGGAATTAATTTGTCGCTACGGTATACCTGAGAGAATCATTACAGATAATGCAATGAATTTGAACAGCAAGTTGATGACGGAACTATGTGAAAGATTTAAGATAAGACATAATAATTCATCCCCATATCGCCCAAAAATGAACGGAGCGGTTGAGGCAGCCAACAAAAACATCAAGAAAATCGTTGGAAAGATGACCGTATCATACAAGGATTGGCATGATATGCTTCCTTTTGCTCTTCATGGCTATCGCACGTCAGTCCGCACTTCTACAGGGGCAACTCCTTTTTCACTAGTTTACGGGATGGAAGCTGTGCTTCCAATTGAGGTAGAAATACCCTCATTAAGAGTGATTATGGAGGCAGAATTAGAAGAAGCCGAGTGGACACGAGCACGATATGATCAATTAAACCTCATTGAAGGAAAAAGACTAGTTGCGCTATGTCATGGCCAACTCTATCAAAGGAGGATGATGAGGGCTCACGCCAAGAAAGTGTGACCACGTCAATTTCAAGAAGGAGATTTGGTATTGAAAAAGATCTTACCAATTCAAAAGGATCATCGTGGGAAATGGACTCCAAACTATGAAGGACCTTATGTGGTAAAACGAGCTTTCTCTGAGGGAGCATTGATCCTTGTTAAGATGGATGGAGAGGAATTACCACGTCCTGTAACAGATGTAGTAAAAAAGTACTATGCATAAAAGGGCATGCTTGTATTTTCTTTCGTTCAATCAATGAAAAGTTACTTTGTGCCATTTTGCTTTCCTTCCAAAAAAGAATAATTAACCTGCTAGGTTGAAAACCTGAAAAGGTCACCTAGGCAAAAGTTAGGGTTCCAAAAAAGGGAAAGAGCTCGTTTGGTTGAAAACCTGAAAAGGCAACCGAGGCAAAAGTTAGAGCTAAAAAATGACATAAAGTGACTTGGTAAGTGGAAAATTTGAAAGAAAGACAGAACCAAAAGTCAAGGTCAAAGGGAGTAGCACAGACATTAAATATGGTGGAAGTTTTCACAGGAATGAGAAATTTAAAGAAATGGTCAAGTATGCAAAAAAGGTCAAATGATATTTAGAAGAGCCAATTATAGGGGTTTTTCAGAATCATATACTGGGGCAGCTGTCATTATTCATCTTAAAAGTTATCACCGGAAGAGCTGGAAATCTTATCCTACCTTCTTTCGTCGTTGATTTCACAATGTCGTTATTGTGCCTTTTTCCATATGAATGTTTAATCTTTTCCCATATAGTCTATGATTATTTTCACCCGATTGTAACCTATTTTGCTAATTGAATATGCTTTCCTATGATGATTATATACTGAAATGTGAAATATGCTAAGTGTATCAAGAATTAAGTATGTGAAATTCAAGAGCTTGTAGGGAACACATCGAATTCCTAAGCATATATCAGTTGAGCAAAAGACTGACCTTGCAGAAGATGAGTTATCTCAAGAGTAATACTATCGGTTATCACTTTGTCTCATAAGGGAAAAACATGGATTTGGGAGTAGGCTTCATCTTTTTACCAACAATTTGTTCATCCTTGACATTGTTTGAACCAGTCTTCCGAGATCAAAGAAGTAAAAAGAAAATTTTCTGAATACCAAAATGTTTTTCAAATTTAACATGTAAATTGACATACATGGAGCATGCATTGCGTATTATATCTATCACTCATTTATCTTTCTCACTGTTTAATTTCATGTTGTTAAATCGAATCCAATTTGGTTGGGTTGAGCCTGGATACCCTGGGTCATTATTATTTTTCCTGTTGTTAAATCGAATTCAACTTGGTTGGGTCGAGCCCGGATACCCTGGGTCATTATTATTTTTCCTGTTGTTAAATCGAATCCACCTTTGCTGGGTCGAACCCGGATACCCTGGGTCATTTGTTTAATTTTTCCTATTGTTAAATTGAATTCAACTTGGTTGGGTCGAGCTTGGATACTCTAGGTCATTGTTAATTTTCCTGTTGTTAAATCGAATTCAACTTGGTTGGGTTGAGCTCGGATACTCTGGGTCATTTGTTTAATTTTCTTGTCATTAAATCGAATCCATTATGTTTGAATTGAGTCTAACCTGTCTAGGTCTTATTTTGATTTTTGTGACTAATATTTAGTCGTGCTTAGCTTGTGTAAATACTTACTTTCATTTCCACGAAAACTAATATATAGTCATGCTTAGCTTGTGTAAATACTTGCTTTTATTTCCACGAAATTTTCATTTCATGCCTAGCACAAGATTTTGGATCAATTCCTTTGCTCGTTATTTGTATATAAATAGACAAGCAAAGGGGGGCAGCTGTTGATACCAAAATTATGTAATAAGAAATAAAGGAAATCAAAAATCAAAAAAATCATCATAATAATAATATACAAAAAATATTATTATTAATAACAATAAATTAAAAAAAAAGAGCAAAATTGATATCTCTGCGTTTCTGACTTCTGAGCGGCAATTTGCTTTCGGCGAAGTGCCATTCATCAGTCCGGCCGCCCATCCTACAGTCCCCATTTGCAGCATGAAACAAGGAAAACTACATTAGGAGTTAACCAGACAACTTGCTCAAACCTTTGGCTATAAAAAGCCTCACAATACACAGATAGGGGGACCAAAAAAAAATTTCTGAAATAGAAAAAGAAAGAAAAGAAACACGAACAGAGAACAATACACAGACACTGCGAGTATAAAGAAGGACATATAGAGAGAATTGGGAAGGAGAAGCAAGATAGAATTTGAATTATGGTTGGTCCTTTATATTTATTTATTATTTCTTGTCACTATTTATTTAATATTTTCAATAAATATTCATGCTTGTGAGTTATGAATGATCTGGNTTTGCATCATATTATGCATCCTTATACTTTTTTTTATTTTTTTTTATTTTTCTCGTGGTGGGGTTTAGCAGCTCCGCTTCGCGCTCTTGAAAAGGGACGTTGTGACAGCTTGGCGACTCCACTGGGGATATTTTGTAGAGGGTTAAGCCATTGCATTTAATCTCTTGTTGTCATATTTGAATTATGGTTAGTCCTTTACATTTATTTATTATTTCTTGTCGCTATTTATTTAATCTTTTAATAAATATTCATGCTTGTGAGTTATGAATGATCTGGCTTGTATGTTCCATCTCACACACTATACAATAACACTTTTGCACACACGAGCCTTTTACCCGGGCTAATTACCTTGTAAGATTAGAAAGAGGACAAAGTAGTGATGCTTTGAGAGACCTTCGGTCTCCGTATAGGCACGCGAAACACCCTCACTCAAATTGAACCCTTTCCGCTTGAAGCCTGTCATAGGCAAGGATTGGGGGCCTTACTAGCCAAAGTGTTGGCGATAGTAAGGACAATTTGGGAACCATCAAATAGGGGGCGTAGGACTTAAACTTTGCACATCTTTAGAAAATCCCTAAAGCTACCGTATTTGTATAGAGCCATTACTCTAAAACAGGTGTTCAAGCCTAGAAAATTTCCTTTAATAGGACATATGAGAGAATTCTTTTTGCCTTTTTATAATTTATTGTATTGCTACTTGCTTATGTATTCATCTCTAACTCTAGTTCTTTTGTTTTGCATTTGCATTCGGTATTCATGACTCAATTATGCCCAGACATTGTCAAAACCCTACATCCCTAAATTAATCTAGAAACATGAAGAAAAGTGAAGTTCAGAACCGGTATGGGATTACTCATGAAACACAAAGTAAGGTAATACGAGATTTAGAGAAGACCCAAGCTGAAGAAGGAGATTGCCTGCAGCCAGGAACCATAAATCAACTACCTCCAATGGGAAAGATTGACTTCAAGCAAAATGATTTGAAGCCTTGGGTGCAAATATGGTTCGACATGAAAAGAAAAGAAGACTTTGAGGCAAAGTATGGGCACATAGCTTATTTACTGTTCGTCCCGGTCGATACTCCTATGTTGAAGGCCATGTTGAGTTTTTGGGATCCTGCCTATCGTATCTTCACTTTTCAGCAATTTGATATGGTCCCAATTATTAAGGAATATGGAGAATTGCTCAACATTGAGACTGAATCCCAAAGTAAAAGACTTTGAGGCAAAGTATGGGCACATAGCTTATTTACTGTTCGTCTCGGTCGATACTCCTATGTTGAAGGCCATGTTGAGTTTTTGGGATCCTGCCTATCGTATCTTCACTTTTCAGCAATTTGATATGGTCCCAACTATTGAGGAATATGGAGAATTGCTCAACATTGAGACTGAATCCCAAAGTAAAATTTACTTTCATGATCCGAAAACGGCGCCTAAGAAGAAACTTTCCAAACTCACGGGTATTCAAGCAACTGAGTTGGAAAAGCATATGAAAGAAAAGGGTCGAAGCTTACCTGTTGATTACCTGTTGAATATGGTAGATTGATAGTGATCGAGGTTTGACTCTGTTTGCACTTGCTATTTATGGGTTAGTGATATTCCCAAAGGTAAAAGAACATATTGAAGGTCATGTAATTAAGCTGGTTGAGCAGTTAGAACATAAGACCAATTCTGTTTCTTCGATCTTAGCCGAGACTGTTAGATCTCTGAATTACTGTAGAACTAATAAGAAGGGTCGATTTTGCCGATGTGCCCAGTTGTTGACTGTATGGATGATTAGCCACCTCCCACATCTCAGTTGCTTTAAATATCCCAAAATTGAGTATATGAATTATTGCTGCAAAGACAAGAATCCGCTCAGACAATATTGCACTGCCCAATGGCCACCCGTGACACCCCAAAAGAAGCGAATGGATCCATTACTTTCAGTGTGTAAGTAATGTGGTATGGAGAGCTCCATGGATGCCGCATGCCTCAGCAATTTATAGATGTGGAGACAAGCCGTGGGTTCCGCTCATTGGTCCATGGGGAATAACTAGCTATGCACCTGCTATGGTTAGAAGACAGTTAGGCTCAGTGCAATTCATTCCAATGACGCATGGGATTTCAGACTTTGATATACCTTATGGAAACGAGGGGTTAGCTCAAAAGATTAAGGAGGCGATCGAGGCATGGAAGAATGCGCGATACGTGAACCCTGGCCCATGCAACAGTTTAACTACTCCAGGTTATCCGTTATGGCAAGCAAGCAGAGGAAAAAGTTTTGTTGCTCCAAGTGTGCAAGGTCCCCTACCACTAATTCATATGTTCGATGAACCTATTGATTATGAAGCTGAGGCAGAAGCAAAGTATGAAATGGCGTGCTAGCAATTTCGAAAGAGGGAAGCTCTACTTGTATTGGAAAAGAGAAAGATAACAGTTGAGAGAAAAATGTGGACTAATAAAATGGCCAAGATTGAAAGAGGGATGCAAAAATAAAAAGAGACTATTAGGCAAGAACAAGAAGAGTCTTTCAAGAAAAACATTGAGATAGAAAAGCTGAAAGAGAGATGTCAAGCCCTTGAAGAAAGAATTATATTGATAGATAACCAACTAGGCGAATCTAGAGATCTTAACTTGGCTCGGCAAAGGGACATACAAACTTTGAGTACACAATTGCAGGGTAGTCGTGCAACTTCTAATACCCTGAGACAAGAAAAAGCTATTTTAGAAGGAGAGCTTGAACATTGGCGCCACACAAGCTGGCATTGGGGGGATAAATATCGATTGGTTGAGCAGCAAACTGCTCATCTTCTTCAAGAAGTTAGGACAGTCGCCGAGAAAGCTCGAGATAGAGCTGATGAAGCACATGAGATTGAAGCACAAATGCCACCAAGTGAAGTGCAAAGGTTCTTGTTCGATGTCAAGAAAGACCTTAAGCACATCGGCAAATTTTATTGAAAGAAAAGAAAAATATTATAGCTTTAGGAGTAGTTTGTTTTTGTAATATGAAACTTTTATCAGTAATGTTTCTTTGAGGATTTAGAATGGAATGAATGCTTTTGGCAACATCTCTTGCACATTTGAGTCATGTTTAACTTTTCTCTGCATAAATGCATTACATTTAAGTTACTCTTTGCATACTATATTTTACATTTTATACTCATTGTTCGCCTAAATTAATTAAGGTATAACAACATTGCGAACGAAAAATCACTTTTACTTCCAAGACCTCGTTATAGAACTCGATCACAATCGAAGGTCATGGATGAACAAGAGCAAATTAAAGTCCAAGAAGAAATGCAGAAAGACATCAATGAGCTAAAAGATAAGTTGACTCAAATCTTGAGTATTCTTACACCTTCCGGTCGCGGAAAACAACAAGAAGGGAATCCTTCAAATAGCAACCTAGAGCAAGGACAAGAGACACCTCCTTACCCACCGGGTTTTACTCATTTTCATGACCCTGCACAACAACAGGTTTCCAATCCTAGTATCCTGCCATTAGCTGGGCCAGCTGACTTAAGACCTGTCCTTGTGCAAAATCCTCCACATAATCCTCATGATGCTAATACATCAAACCCTCCAAACACATTTGCTCATGGCTTTATGTCTAATCCAACACAAAATCCTTCACAACAACAAACCGCCAATCCCCATGACATAAATATGTCATCAAATGCTTTTCCATTTGGATTTAATCCTATTCAGGGGCAAAATTCATCGCAGTCACATATCATAAATCCTTATGATATGCTAACCACTCAATCAAATGTTCGTCCTCCCCCTATCCCTACCACCATATACATGCAACCCACTGGGTACTCATACCCATATTCAGCACCACAAGTTTTCTCGCAAAAACCTGCTGGCGGAGGCCCAATGAATCCAATTGATATCCCTGACCCAGATGTACCAAAAGCTGAATCAATGAGTAAGGGAAAGCTGGAAGTCCTAGAAGAGCGATTGCGAACCATAGAAGGGACTAACGATTATGGCGTTGTGGACGCAACTGAACTTTGCCTTGTTCCGAATGTCGTCATCCCTCCAAAATTTAAAGTGCCAGACTTCAATAGGTATAATGGAACCACATGCCCAAAAAGTCATTTGACCATGTATTACCGAAAGATGGCACCTTGTGCACATGAGGATAAGTTGCTTATCCATTTCTTCCAAGATAGGTTAACTGGGGCAGCCGCACTATGGTATATGCATTTGGACCGAGCTCGAGTGCGATGTTGGAAAGACCTGGCAGATGCATTTTTAAGACAATATAAGTATAATATTGACATGGCTCCGGATAGGATGCAGCTGCAAAATATGGAAAAGAAGGCCACTGAAACATTCAAAGAATATGCTCAAAAATGGAGAGAAATTGCTGCTCAAGTGGATCCCCCACTGGTTGATAAGGAGATGGTAGCTATGTTCATTAATACTCTCCAATCTCCTTTCTTCGATCGAATGATAAGAAGTGCTTCTAACAACTTCTCTGATGTTGTTACTATTGGTGAAAGGATCAAGAATGGAGTTAAAAGTGGAAAAATAGGTGAAAATCCTAATTTAATAGGGGCTGCTAATATGAGAAAACCTCCACTGTTTAAAAAGAAAGAGGGAGAAGTGCATGCTGCAACATATGATGAGGGGCGAGGAAAAGGACCTGTATATGGGAGGCCTAATCATTCACCCGCATTTGCTCAACACTTTCAACCACAATTTGTGCACTACCCACATGTAGCAAACACATCTCAAGTTCCGCATCCTCAGCATTACCCGACACCATCGCCTTATCGTGTACCTCCTCCTTATCAGCACCAAACACCTCCAATGATGCCGCAGCCAGTGAATCAACCTCCACCTCAAAACTCAAATGTCAATCAAAGGAGGACTCAAAATGGGCAAGAGAGAAAGCCAATCCAATATGACCCTATCCCCATGACCTACACTGAACTGCTACCTCATCTTATCCAAAATAACCTAGCAACACAATGCCTATGGACGCCACAAGGACCCCTATTCCCAAGAGGGTATGATCCAAATGCACGATATGATTATCATGGAGGAGCTGTTGGTCATTCTACAGAAAGATGTATAGCTCTGAAAAACAAAGTACAATCTCTGATAAATGCTAAATGGCTAAATTTTAAGGAAGGGGCTCCCAACATACATCAAAATCCTTTGCCTAATCATGAGAATCCTAGAGTGAATGTTGTTGAAGATAGTACAAGCAACACATCAAAAGAAAGGTGAATGAGGTTAAGACATCAATGAATACAATCTTTGAGGCTTTGTCAAAATTTGGTTTGGTGCAAATCCAATCAAATCAACAGTGCGAGAATCATGAAAGGAATATGTGTAAATTTCACGGAAAGACAATTGGGCCTTCTATTGAAAATTGTGCTGATTTCAAAGATACTCTCCAAGACTTAATGGACAAGCAACTAATCCAAATAAGTTGCGAACCTGAGAGTAATTGGGTGGATGTGGTTGAGAAATTGATATTTTCGCCAAGTCCAAATCAAGAAGATCAGGAATTCATAAGCACTCAAGCCTCTGTAGATACCCTACCAATCATTACTCCAAAGCCATTAGTGCTTCATTACACCAAGAAGATCAGCTCAGAAGCTCCTCCTGAACACTCTTACGGGCCAAAACCTATTACTATCCAAGTGCCAAATCCTTTTACTTACAAGGATACAAAAGCTGTGCCATGGAAATATGACTCTCAAATTCTTGAAAGCAACTCCCATGTGGACAAGTTTAAAGCCTCATCTAGCTCTCAGGTATTCTCAGCCATCACAAACATATCTGGAGTTAGTGGGATGACTCGAAGCGGTCGTTGTTATACCCCTGAAGAGTTGGAGGAACGAAGGTTGAGGGAAATAGAAGAACAACGTAAAGGGAAAAAGGAAACAGAAGAGAATTTTGCAAAAGGAGATAAACATGATGAAAGAAGAATGGAGGAACTTGTAGGGGTCAAAGGCGATGAGCATAAGAAAAGTGTATCTGAAGCAGAGGCTTGTGAGTTTTTGAAAATCATTAAGCAAAGTGAATTCAAAGTGATTGAGCAATTGAATCGAACTCCTGCTCGAATATCATTGCTCTCCTTATTTTTAAACTCTGAACCTCATCGACAAGTGTTAATGAAGATATTAAATCAAGCTCATGTTTCTCATGATATCACCGTTGACAAGCTGGGTGGCATTGTCGGCAATATCATTGCTGATAATTATATCACCTATACTGATGATGAAATACCTGTTGAAGGAATGGGGCATAACAAGACGCTCCACATTTTTATGAAATGCAAAGACCATATAATAGCAAGGGTGCTTGTTGATAATGGTTCTTCTTTGAATGTAATGCCAATGTCAACACTGTCCAAATTACCTATTGATAGGTCATACATGAAGTCTAGTATAATGATCGTAAGGGCATTTGATGGGACAAGGAGAGAGGTCATTGGAGAAATGGAGATCCCGATTCAGATTGGTCCCAATGAGTTTAACATAGTATTCCAGGTAATGGACATTGCTCCGGCTTACAGTTGCTTGCTGGGAAGACCTTGGATCCATTCTGCTGGTGCTGTGCCTTCTACCTTACTCCAAAAAATGAAATTCATAGTGAAAAACAAGTTAGTGATTATTTTTGGGGAAGAGGATCTACTTGTATCTAAGCCTTCATCAACTCCTTACATTGAAGCTGCGGAAGAGGCCCTTGAGACGGCATTTCAAACCTTCGAAGTTGCTAATGCCACTTATATTTGCAAAGGATCCCAGATGCCAAAATATCAACTATCCAATACTTCTGTGATGATGGCTAAGGTCGTGCTGAAACAAGGATATACACTTAGAGAAGGATTAGGAAAGAATGGTCGAGGTATTAAAGTGCCTCTGCAGCTTCGCGAAAAAAATGAAAAATTTGGGTTAGGATATCAACCCACCAAGGCTGATAGAAAAAGAATCGTGGAAGAAAAGAAAGAAAAAAGGCTCGCTCAACTAGAGAATAGAGAGCCAAGAACTAGGGGACTGCACATTTGTGACTTATACCAGAGCTTTCGAAGTGGGGGAATATCATTTCCAAATCAAGTTTCGGCAATTGATTGCTCTGTCAATGAAGAAGTTAACTTATCTCTTCATTTTCTTAATCTCCTAATTTCATTGTTCCATAAATTAGTCTTTTATTCTTGTTCATTCATTACTATCAATTTATTTTGAATCTTTGCAGATCTAAAAGTGATAAACTTGAAGATGATATTGTTACCATCTCACCTTATGATTTTGAACACCCCATTAATTGTGCTGAGAATGATAAAGAAGAAGAATATGAGCCTTCCTCTGAACTTCTAAGATTAGTGGAACATGAGGATGAAGAAATTGAACCTCATGAAGAGTCAATAGAAGTGATTAATCTTAGGACTGAAGATGAAAAAAGAGAAGTCAAGATTAGCACCTCAATAAGGGAGATTGAACGCAAAAAGATGATTAAACTCCTTCATGATTACACCGATGTGTTTGCATGGTCTTATCAAGACATGCCTGGGCTTGATACGGATATTGTCGTCCATAAGCTACCATTAAAACCAGAATGTTTGCCTGTCAAACAAAAACTAAGGCGAATGAAACCCGAAATGTCTTTAAAGATTAGAGAAGAAGTTAAAAAGCAATTTGATGCTGGTTTCCTCGCAGTAGCAAAATATCCTGAATGGATCGCTAATATCGTTCCAGTTCCGAAAAAAGATGGAAAAGTTCGTATGTGTGTCGATTATCGAGATTTGAATAGAGCTAGCCCTAAGGATGACTTTCCACTACCACATATTGATGTACTTGTGGATAGCACGGCTAGACATTCTATTTTCTCTTTTATGGATGGTTTCTCAGGCTATAATCAAATAAAGATGGCTCCAGAAGACATGGAAAAGACAACTTTCACCACTCTATGGGGTACTTTCTGTTATAAAGTAATGCCATTCGGTTTGAAAAATGCTGGGGCAACATATCAAAGGGCTATGGTAACCTTATTTCATGACATGATGCACAAAGAAATAAAAGTGTATGTCGATGAATGATTGCAAAATCTGAGACAGAAGAAGACCATATTGTTAACTTACAAAAGCTCTTTGATCGATTGAGAAAGTATCGACTTTGTTTGAATCCAGCTAAATGCACATTTGGTGTAAGATCTGAAAAGCTCTTGGGGTTTGTGGTTAGTCAAAAAGGGATAGAAGTAGATCCTGATAAAGTT
>QAOA01005059.1:25833-85757 GCA_003255065.1 Cercis canadensis
TATTCATGTGTTCATATTCTGTTTGCATGTGATAAAAGAGGATTGTATGGTTAATTAATGGTTCTAAGCTTGGACGGATTAATTACCTTGGCTGGATTCAGGACTTAGGTTAAACTGGACTTGAATGTTTGCTTAATTCATTTAGTCCCTTGTTGAACCGAATTCTGGTTGCTTAACCAGTAGACATCCATAGAACATTGAGAGGCTTCTTGATATGTTTTAAAGGCCAAGAACATGATTAATAATTAAGTGGATCCTTGGAAATCAATGATGAATCAAAATCAGAATTAGTAAAGACTTGGATTGGTTGCTTTCTCTAAAACTCTACCACTTTCAATTAATTTTTGTTAATCACAGAAACAAACACAACCCCCCTGTTTATATGCTTTTCAATATGATTCACCAAATAGAACAATCCTTAGGTTTGACTTAGGGCTGCCCTTTGCTGCAAATAGCTTAGGAACCGACCTTAAACATTAACTAATTTGAGGAGCCTCGGCAGCTCATCAACGAGATTCAGAGAAGACACAAGCTGAAGAAGGGGATTGCCTCCAGCCAGGAACCATAAATCAACTACCTCCAATGGGAAAGATTGACTTCGAGCAAAATGATTTGAAGCCTTGGGTGCAGATATGGTTCGACATGAAAAGAAAAGAAGACTTTGAGGCGAAGTATGGGCACATAACTTATTTACTGTTCGTCCCGGTCGATACTCCTATGTTTAAGGCCATGTTGAGTTTTTGGGATCCTGCCTATCGTATCTTCACTTTTCAGCAATTTGATATGGTCCCAACTATTGAGGAATATGGAGAATTGCTCAACATTGAGACTGAATCCCAAAGTAAAGTTTACTTTCATGATCCGAAAACGGCGCCTAAGAAGAAACTTTCCAAACTCACGGGTATTCAAGCAACTGAGTTGGAAAGGCATATGAAAGAAAAAGGTCGAAGCTTACCTGCCGATTACCTGTTGAAGATGGTGCGAGATCAAATTGATAGTGATCGAGGTTTGACCCTGTTTGCACTTGCTATTTATGGGTTAGTGATATTCCCAAAAGTAAAAGGACATATTGAAGGTCATGTAATTAAGCTGGTTGAGCAGTTAGAACACAAGACCAATTCTGTTTCTTCGATCTTAGCCGAGACTGTCAGATCTCTGAATTACTGTAGAACTAATAAGAAGGGTCGATTTTGCGGATGTGCCCAGTTGTTGACTGTATGGATGATTAGCCACCTCCCACATCTCAGTTGCTTTAAATATCCCAAAATTGAGTATATGAATTATTGTTGCAAAGACAAGAATCCGCTCAGACAATATTGCACTGCCTAATGGCCACCCGTGATACCCAAAAGAAGCGAATGGATCCATTACTTTCAGCGTGTAAGTAATGTGGTATGGAGAGCTCCATGGATGCCACATGCCTCAGCAATTTATAGATGTGGAGACAAGCCGTGGGTTCCGCTCATTGGTCCATGGGGAATAACTAGCTATGCACCTGCTATGGTTAGAAGACAGTTAAGCTCAGTGCAATTCATTCCAATGACGGATGGGATTTCAGACTTTGATATACCTTATGGAAACGAGGGATCAACTCAAAAGATTAAGGAGGCGATCGAGGCATGGAAGAATGCGCGATACGTGAACCCCGACCCATGCAACAGTTTAACTACTCCGGGTTATCTGTTATGGCAAGCAAGCAGAGGAAAAGGTTTTGTTGCTCCAAGTGTGCAAGGTCCCCTACCACCAATTCATATGTTCGATGAACCTATTGATTATGAAGCTGAGGCAGAAGCAAAGTACGAAATGGCGTGCCAGCAATTTCGAAAGAGGGAAGCTCTACTTGTATTGGAAAAGAGAAAGATAACAGTCGAGAGAAAAATGTGGACTAATAAAATGGCCAAGATTGAAAGAGGGATGCAAAAATCAAAAGAGACTATTAGGCAAGAACAAGAAGAGTCTTTCAAGAAAAACATTGAGATAGAAAAGTTGAAAGAGAGATGTCAAGCCCTTGAAGAAAGAATTATATTGACAGATAACCAACTGTGCAAATCTAGAAATCTTAACTTGGCTCGGCAAAGGGATATACAAACTTTGAGTACACAATTGTAGGGTAGTCGTGCAACTTCTAATACCCTGAGACAAGAAAAAGCTATTTTAGAAGGAGAGCTTGAACATTGGCGCCACACAAGCTGGCATTGGGAGGATAAATATCGATTGGCTGAGCAGCAAACTGCTAATCTTCTTCAAGAAGTTAGGACAGTCACCGAGAGAGCTCGAGATAGAGCCGATGAAGCACATGAGATTGAAGCACAAATGCCACCAAGTGAAGTGCAAAGGTTCTTGTTCGATGTCAAGAAACACCTTAAGCACATCGGCAAATTTTATTGAAAGAAAAGAAAAATATTATAGCTTTAGGAGTAGTTTGTTTTTGTAATATGAAACTTTTATCAGTAATGTTTCTTTGAGTATTTAGAATGGAATGAATGCTTTTGGCAACATCTCTTGCACATTTGAGTCATGTTTAACTTTCCTCTGCATAAATACATTACATTTAAGTTACTCTTTGCATACTATATTTTACATTTTATACTTATTGTTCGCCTAAATTAATTAAGGTATAACAACATTGCGAACGAAAAATCACTTTTACTTCCAAGACCTCGTTATAGAACTCGATCACAATCGAAGGTCATGGATGAACAAGAGCAAATTAAAGTCCAAGAAGAAATGCAGAAAGACATCAATGAGCTAAAAGATAAGTTGACTCAAATCTTGAGTATTCTTACACCTTCCGGTCGCGGAAAACAACAAGAAGGGAATCCTTCAAATAGCAACCTAGAGCAAGGACAAGAGACACCTCCTTACCCACCGGGTTTTACTCATTTTCATGACCCTGCACAACAACAGGTTTCCAATCCTAGTATCCTGCCATTAGCTGGGCCAGCTGACTTAAGACCTGTCCTTGTGCAAAATCCTCCACATAATCCTCATGATGCTAATACATCAAAACCTCCAAACACATTTGCTCATGGCTTTATGTCTAATCCAACACAAAATCCTTCACAACAACAAACCGCCAATCCCCATGACATAAATATGTCATCAAATGCTTTTCCATTTGGATTTAATCCTATTCAGGGGCAAAATTCATCGCAATCACATATCATAAATCCTCATGATATGCTAGCCACTCAATCAAATGTTCATCCTCCCCCTATCCCTACCACCATATACATGCAACCAACTGGGTACTCATACCCATATTCAGCACCACAAGTTTTCCCGCAAAAACCTGTTGGCGGAGGCCCGATGAATCCAATTTATATCCCTGACCCAGATGTACCAAAAGCTGAATCAATGAGTAAGGGAAAGCTGGAAGTCCTAGAAAAGTGATTGTGAACCATAGAAGGGACTAACGCTTATGGCGTTGTGGACGCAACTGAACTTTGCCTTGTTCCGAATGTCATCATCCCTCCAAAATTTAAAGTGCCAGACTTCAATAAGTATAATGGAACCACATGCCTAAAAATTCAGTTGACCATGTACTGTCGAAAGATGGCGCCTTGTGCACATGAGGATAAGTTGCTTATCCATTTCTTCCAAGATAGCTTAACTAGGGCAGCCGCACTATGGTATACGCATTTGGACCGAGCTCGAGTGCGATGTTGGAAAGACCTAGCAGATGCATTTTTAAGACAATATAAGTATAATATTGACATGGCTCCGGATAGGATGCAGCTGCAAAATATGGAAAAGAAGGCCACTGAAACATTCAAAGAATATGCTCAAAAATGGAGGGAAATTGCTGCTTAAGTGGATCCCCCACTGGTTGATAAGGAGATGGTAGCTATGTTCATTAATACTCTCTAATCTCCTTTCTTCGATCGAATGATAGGAAGTGCTTCTAACAACTTCTCTAATGTTGTTACTATTGGTGAAAGGATCGAGAATGGAGTTAAAAGTGGAAAAATAGGTGAAAATCCTAATTCAATAGGGGCTGCTAATATGAGAAAACCTCCACTGTTTAAAAAGAAAGAGGGAGAAGTGCATGCTGCAACATATGATGAAGGGCGAGGAAAAGGACCTGTATATGGGAGGCCTAATCATTCACCCGCATTTGCTCAACACTTTCAACCACAATTTGTGCACTACCCACATGTAGCAAACACATCTCAAGTTCTGCATCCTCAGCATTACCCGACACCATCGCCTTATCGTGTACCTCCTCCTTATCAGCACCAAACACCTCCAATGATGCCGCAGCCAGTGAATCAACCTCCACCTCAAAACTCAAATGTCAATCAAAGGAGGACTCAAAATAGGCAAGAGAGAAAGCCAATCCAATATGACCTTATCCCCATGACCTACACTGAACTGCTACCTCATCTTATCCAAAATAACCTAGCAGCACAATGCCCATGGACGCCACAAGGACCCCCATTCCCAAGAGGGTATGATCCAAATGCACGATGTGATTATCATGGAGGAGCTGTTGGTCATTCTACAGAAAGATGTATAGCTCTGAAAAATAAAGTACAATCTCTGATAAATGCTAAATGGCTAAATTTTAAGGAAGGGGCTCCCAACATACATCAAAATCTTTTGCCTAATCATGAGAATCCATGAGTGAATGTTGTTGAAAATAGTACAAGACAACACATCAAAAGAAAGGTGAATGAGGTTAAGACATCAATGAATACAATCTTTGAGGCTTTGTCAAAATTTGGTTTGGTGCAAACCCAATCAAATCAACAGTGCAAGAATCATGAAAGGAATATGTGTAAATTTCACGGAAAGACAATTAGGCATTCTATTGAAAATTGTGCTGATTTCAAAGATACTCTCCAAGACTTAATGGACAAGCAACTAATCCAAATAAGTTACAAACTTGAGAGTAATTGGGTGGATGTGGTTGAGAAATTGATATTTTCGCCAAGTCCAAATCAAGAAGATCAGGAATTCATAAGTACTCAAGCCTCTGTAGATACCCTACCAATCATTACTCCAAAGCCATTAGTGCTTCATTACACCAAGAAGATCAGCTCAGAAGCTCCTCCTGAACACTCTTACGGGCCAAAACCTATTACTATCCAAGTGCCAAATCCTTTTACTTACAAGGATACAAAAGCTGTGCCATGGAAATATGACTCTCAAATTCTTGAAAGCAACTCCCATGTGGACCAGTTTAAAGCCTCATCTAGCTCTCAGGTATTCTCAGCCATCACAAACATATCTGGAGTTAGTGGGATGACTCGAAGCGGTCGTTGTTATACCCCTGAAGAGTTGGAGGAACGAAGGTTGAGAGAAATAGAAGAACAACGTAAAGGGAAAAAGAAAACAAAAGAGAATTTTGCAAAAGGAGATAAACATGATGAAAGAAGAATGGAGGAACTTGTAGGGGTCAAAGATGATGAGCACAAGAAAAGTGTATCTGAAGTAGAGGCTTGTGAGTTTTTGAAAATCATTAAGCAAAGTGAATTCAAAGTGATTGAGCAATTGAATCGAACTCCTACTCGAATATCATTGCTCTCCTTATTTTTAAACTCTGAACCTCATCGACAAGTGTTAATGAAGATATTAAATCAAGCTCATGTTTATCATGATATTACCGTTGACAAGCTGGGTGGCATTGTCGGCAATATCATTGCTGATAATTATATCACCTATACTGATGATGAAATACCTGTTGAAGGAATGGGGCATAATAAGGCGCTTCACATTTCTGTGAAATGCAAAGACCATATAATAGCAATGGTGCTTGTTGATAATGGTTCTTCTTTGAATGTAATGCCAATGTCAACGCTGTCCAAATTACCTATTGATAAGTCATACATGAAGTCTAGTACAATGATCGTAAGGGCATTTGACGGGACAAGGAGAGAGGTCATTGGAGAAATAGAGATCCCGATTCAGATTGGTCTCAATGAGTTTAACATAGTATTCCAGGTAATGGACATTGCTCCGGCTTACAGTTGCTTGTTGGGAAGATCTTGGATCCATTCTGCTGGTGCTGTGCCTTCTACCTTACACCAAAAAGTGAAATTCATAGTGAAAAATAAGTTAGTGATTATTTTTGGGGAAGAGGATCTACTTGTATCTAAGCCTTCATCAACTCCTTACATTGAAGCTGCGGAAGAGGCCCTTGAGACGGCATTTCAAACCTTCGAAGTTGCTAATGCCACATATATTTACGAAGGGTCCCAGATGCCAAAATATCAACTATCTAATACTTCTGTGATGATGGCTAAGGTCGTGTTGAAACAAGGATATGCACTTAGAGAAGGATTAGGAAAGAATGGTCGAGGTATTAAAGTGCCTCTGCAGCTTCGCGAAAAAAATGAAAAATTTGGGTTAGGATATCAACCCACCAAGGCTGATAGAAAAAGAGTCGTGGAAGAAAAGAAAGAAAAAAAGGCTCGCTCGGCTAGAGAATAGAGAGCCAAGAACTAGGGTACTGCACATTTGTGACTTATACCAGAGCTTTCGAAGTGAGGGAATATCATTTCCAGATCAAGTTTTGGCAATTGATTGCTCTGTCAATGAAGAAGTTAACTTTGTGCTTCCTAGTGGACCTGATGTTCAACTCAACAATTGGGAGATTGCTGAGTTTCCTGAAGTCTTAGAGTTTCACTCAAAATCTAAAAGTGATAAACTTGAAGATGATAATGTTACTATTCCACTTTATGATTTTGAACAACCCATTAATTGTGCTGAGAGTGACAAAGAAGAAGATTGGGAGCCTTCCTCTGAACTTCTCAGATTGGTAGAAGAAGAGGATAAAGAAATTGAACCTCATGAGGAGTCAATTGAAGTGATTGATCTTGGGATGGAAAATGAAAAAAGAGAGGTGAAGATTGGTACTTTAATAAAAGAGAATGAACGCAAAAAGCTGATTAGACTTCTCCATGATTACAGTGATGTGTTTGCATGGTCTTATCAAGATATGCCTGGACTTGATACAGATAATGTTGCCCATAAGTTGCCATTAAAACCTGAGTGTATGCCTGTCAAACAAAAGCTTAGACAAATGAAAACTGAAATGTCTCTAAAGATCAGAGAAGAAGTTAAAAAGCAATTTGATGCTGGCTTTCTCGCAGTGGCAAGATATCCTGAATGGGTCGCTAACATCGTTCCAGTTCCGAAAAAAGATGGAAAAGTTCGCATGTGTGTCGATTATCGGGATTTGAATAGAGCTAGCCCTAAGGATGACTTTCCATTACCACATATTGATGTACTTGTGGATAGCACGGCTAGACATTCTGTGTTCTCTTTCATGGACGGTTTTTCAGGCTATAATCAAATAAAAATGGCTCTAGAAGACATGGAAAAGACAACTTTCACCACTCTATGGGGTACTTGCTGCTATAAAGTAATGCCGCTCGGATTGAAAAATGCTGGAGCAACGTATCAAAGGGCCATGGTAACTTTGTTTCATGACATGATGTACAAAGAAATTGAAGTGTATGTCGATGATATGATTGCAAAATCTGAAACGGAAGAAGACCACATTGTTAACTTACAAAAGCTCTTTGATCGATTGAGAAAGTACCGGTTTCGTTTGAATCCAGCTAAATGCACATTTGGTGTAAGATCTGGAAAGCTCTTGGGATTTGTGGTTAGTCAAAAAGGGATAGAAGTAGATCCCGATAAAGTTTGAGCAATCTTAGAAATGCCAGCTCCTCGTACGGAGAAAGAAGTTCGAGGATTCTTAGGAAGATTAAATTATATTGCAAGATTTATATCCCAGTTGACTGCCACTTGTGAACCAATGTTCAAGTTGCTGCGCAAAAATCAAGCCTCTGAATGGAATGAAGATTGTCAAAGGGCATTTGAGAAAATCAAACAATACTTGCAAGAACCTCCAGTTCTACTCCCACCAGTACCAGGGAGACCTCTCGTTATGTATCTAACGGTGCTTGAAGAATTAATGGGTTGTGTATTGGGGCAACATGATAAATTAGGGAGAAAAGAACATGCCATTTACTACTTGAGCAAAAAGTTCACGAATTATGAGGCTAAATACTCATTGTTAGAACGCACGTGTTGTGCTCTGGCTTAGGCGGCTCATCGTTTGCGACAATATATGTTGTATTATACAACTTGGCTGGTGTCTAAAATGGATCCAATTAAGTATATCTTTGAAAAACCAGCTCTCACAGGAAGAATCGCACGATGGCAAGTTCTTTTATCTGAATACGACATCATCTATGTCACACAAAAATCGATAAAAGGAAGCGCACTAGCCGACTACTTAGCTAATCAACCTGTAGAAAGCTACGGGTTGATGCAATGCGATTTTTCAAATGAGGACATAATGGCATTATTCAAAGATGAAGGGATGTCAAGAGGCGATAAATGGACTTTGTTATTTGATGGAGCCTCTAATGCATTAGGGCATGGAATTGGGGCTGTGCTAATCTCTCCGGAAGAGAAGCTTATCCCAATTACCGCCAGGCTATGTTTTGACTGCACAAATAATATAGCCGAATACGAAGCATGCACCATGGGAATGCAAGCAGCCCTAGAATCAAAAGCAAGAATTTTAGAAGTATATGGAGATTCAGCTTTGGTGATTAATCAATTGAAAGGGGAATGGGAGACTCGAGACTCCAAATTGATTCCATACCATGACTACCTAAAAGAGTTGTCTAAGCAATTTGAGGAGATTACCTTTTGGCATATTCCTCGAGAAGATAATCAATTAGCTGATGCACTGGCAACCCTGTCTTCAATGTTCAAAATTAATAATGATAAAGAGATGCCGCTTATAAAGATGACTAGGCGAGATTGTCCAGCATACTGCCTGGTGATGGAAGAAGAGCCTGACGGGAAACCATGGTATCAAGATATTAAATCTTTCATCAAAAACAGGGAATACCCAACCAGTGCCTCAGAAAATGACAAAAGAACTATAAGGAGATTGGCAATGGGTTTCTTCCTAAATGAGGATGTATTATATAAAAGAAATTATGATACAATGCTTCTGAGATGCGTTGATATACCAGAGGCAAAGAGGATCATTGAAGATGTGCATGAAGGTATTTGTGAAACACATGCAAATGGGCATGCTATGGCAAGAAAGATATTAAGGGCAGGATATTATTGGTTGACCATGGAATCTGATTGCATCAATTATGTGAGAAAATGCCACAAGTGTCAGATATATGCTGATAAGATCCATACACCGCCCATACCTCTAAATGTTTTATCGGCACCATGGCCATTCTCAATGTGGGGCATGGATGTTATAGGCCCGATCGAACCAAAAGCCTCAAATGGGCATCGCTTCATTTTGGTTGCAATTGATTACTTCACAAAATGGGTTGAAGCTGCTACTTTTTCCCATGTGACTAAAGGAGCGGTGCTCAAATTCATCAAGAAGGATTTGATTTGTCGTTACGGTATACCTGAGAGGATCATTACGGATAATGCGATGAATTTGAACAACAAGTTGATGACAGAACTATGTGAAAAATTTAAGATAAGACATCATAACTCATCCCCATATCGCCCAAAAATGAACGGAGCGGTTGAGGCAGCCAACAAAAACATCAAGAAGATCATCGAAAAGATGACTGTATCATACAAAGATTGGCATGATATGCTTCCATTTGCTCTTCATGGTTATCGCACGTCAGTCCGCACTTCTACAGGGGCAACTCCTTTCTCACTAGTTTATGGGATGGAAGCTGTGCTTCCAATCGAGGTAGAGATACCCTCATTAAGGGTGATCATGGAGGCAGAATTAGAAGAGGCCGAATGGACATGAACACGGTATGATCAATTAAACCTCATTGAAGAAAAAAGATTAGCTGCGCTATGTCATGGCCAACTTTATCAAAGAAGAATGATGAGGGCTCACTCCAAGAAAGTGCGACCGCGTCAATTTCAAGAAGGAGATTTGGTATTGAAAAAGATCTTACCAATCCAAAAGGATCATCGTGGGAAATGGACTCCGAACTATGAAGGACTGTATGTGGTGAAGCGAGCTTTCTCTGGAGGAGCATTGATCCTTGCTAAGATGGATGGAGAAGAGTTACTACGTCCTGTAAACTCAGATGTAGTCAAAAAAATATTATGCATAAAGGGCTTGCCTGTATTTTCTTCAATCAATGAAGTTACTTTGTCCCATTTTGTTTTAAAAAAAAAAAATGAGTAATTAACCTGCTAGGTTGAAAACCTAAAAAGGCTACCTAGGCAAAAGCTAAGGTTCTAAAAACGGGGAAATGGCTTGTTTGGTTGAAAACCTGAAAAGGCAACCAAGGCAAAAGTTAGAGTTAAAAAAAAATGAAATAAAATGACTGGGCAGATGGAAAAGTTGAAGGAAAGACGTAAGCAAAAGTCAAAGTCAAAGATAACAACACAAGCAGTGAATACGAGGGAAGTTTCACAGGAATGAGAAATTTAAAGAAGTGGTCAAGTACACAAAAGGAGGTCAGATGATATGCAGAATAGCCAATTATAGGGTTTTCAAAATTATATACTGGGACGGCTGTCGTTATTCATCTTAAAAGTTATCACCGGAAGAGTCAGAAATCTTATTCTATCCTTTTGTTGTTGTTGATTTCATAATGTCTTTATTCTGCATTTCACCATTTGAATGATTAATCCTTTCCCACATAGTCTATAACTATATTCACCCAATTTTGACCCATTTTGCTAATTGAATATGCTTTCTCATGATGATTATATATTGAAATTTGAAACATGTGTTAACTTTGGCTAAGCATATCAAGAATTAAGCATGTGAAATTCAAGAGCTTGGAGGGAACACACTGAATTCCCAAGCATATATCAGTTGAGCAAAAGATTGACCTTGCATAAGAGGAGTTATCTCAAGAGTAATGCTATTGGTCATTACTCTATATCATAAGTGAAGAACATGAATCCAAGAGCGGGCTTTATTTTTTTATTGACGACTAAGATTTTGTTATTGTTCATCGTTGACATTGTCTGAACCAGTCGTACAAGGTCAAAGAAGTAAAAAGGAAATTTTCCAAAATCCAAAATGTTTCTCAAATTTAACAAATAAATTGACATACATGGAGCATGCATTGCATATCATCTCCATCACCCATTTATTTTTCTGTTGATTAAATCGAATCCACCTTGGTTGGGTCGAGCCCAGATACCCTGGGTCATTGTTAAATTTCTTGCTGTTAAATCGAATCCACCTTTGTTGGGTCGAGCCCAGATACCCTGGGTCATTGTTAAATTTCTTGCTGTTAAATCGAATCCACCTTTGTTGGGTCGAGCCCGGATACCCTGGGTCATTGTTAAATTTCCCTGCTGTTAAATCGAATCCACCTTTGTTGGGTCGAGCCTAGATACCCTGGGTCATTGTTAAATTTCTTGCTGTTAAATCGAATCCACCTTTGTTGGGTCGAGCCCAGATACCCTGGGTCATTGTTAAATTTATTGCTGTTAAATCGAATCCACCTTTGTTGGGTCGAGCCTGGATACCTTGGGTCACTATTTAATTTTCCTGCTATTAAATCGAACCCACATTTGTTGGGTTGAGCCCGGATACCCTAGGTCATTGTTAAATTTCCCTGCTGTTAAATCGAATCCACCTTTGTTGGGTCGAGCCCAGATACCCTGGGTCATTGTTAAATTTCTTGCTGTTAAATCGAATCCACCTTTGTTGGGTCGAGCCCAGATACCCTGGGTCATTGTTAAATTTCTCTGCTGTTAAATCGAATCCATCTTGGCTGGGTCGAGCCCGAATACCTCGAATCATTGTCTAATTTCATGTCGTTAAATCGAATCCATCCTGTTTGGGTCGAGCCTAGCCTGTCTAGGTTATTGTTTATCTTTCTCGCCGTTTATTTTTCTCGTCGTTAAATCGAATTCAACTTTGGTTGGGTCGAGCCTAGCTTGTCTAGGTCTTCTTTTGACTTTTACGACTAATATCTAGTCATGCTTAACTTGTGTAAGTACCCTTTTTTTATTATTTCTGCAAACCTTTCATTTCATGCCTCGTACAAATTTGGATCAACTCTTTTGCTCATCATTTATTTATAAATAGACAAGCAAAGGGGGGCAGCTGTTGACACCCAAATTCGTACATAAATTATTTTTGGGATCATGGTCTTTGGAACCATATTTTTGTGTGCTCAATTAAAATATTTCAATACTACAAAATAAAACAAATATAACTAAAAATACTGAAATGCTAACAAAAATCACAAAAAAAATATACAACTTAAAAAATATAAAAATGCAAAAAAAATTATTATTACAAATGAGTAACATAAAATAAAATAAAAACAGAGAAGAAATAAATGTTGTTGGCGGTAACACGCAAGGCAGCACCCCCTTTGCTATTATACATATTCATCTCTAACTCTAGTTCTTTTGTTTTGCATTTGCATTTGGTATTCATGACTCAATTATGCCCAGACTTTGTCAAAACCCTACATCCCTAAATCAATTTCGAAACATGAAGAAAAGTGGAGTTCAAAATTAGTATGGGATTACTCATGAAACACAAAGTAAAGTAATACGAGATTCAGAGAAGACCCAAGCTGAAGAAGGGGATTGCCTCCAGCCAGGAACCATAAATCAACTACCTCAAATGGGAAAGATTGACTTCGAGCAGATTGATTTAAAGCCTTGGGTGCAGATATGGTTCGACATGAAAAGAAAAGAAGACTTTGAGGCGAAGTATGGGCACATAGCTTATTTACTGTTCGTCCCAGTCGATACTCCTATGTTGAAGGCCATGTTGAGTTTTTGGGATCCTGCCTATCGTATCTTCACTTTTCAACAATTTGATATGGTCCCAACTATTGAGGAATATGGAGAATTGCTCAACATTGAGACTGAATCCCAAAGTAAAGTTTACTTTCATGATCCGAAAACGGCGCCTAAGAAGAAACTCTCCAAACTCACGGGTATTCAAGCAACTGAGTTGGAAAGGCATATGAAAGAAAAAGGTCGAAGCTTACCTGCCGATTACCTGTTGAAGATGGTGCGAGATCAGATTGATAGTGATCGAGGTTTGACCCTGTTTGCACTTGCTATTTATGGGTTAGTGATATTCCCAAAGGTAAAAGGACATATTGAAGGTCATGTAATTAAGCTGGTTGAGCAGTTAGAACACAAGACCAATTCTGTTTCTTCGATCTTAGCCGAGACTGTCAGATCTCTGAATTACTGTAGAACTAATAAGAAGGGTCGATTTTGCGGATGTGCCCAGTTGTTGACTGTATGGATGATTAGCCACCTCCCACATCTCAGTTGCTTTAAATATCCCAAAATTGAGTATATGAATTATTGCTGCAAAGACAAGAATCCGCTCAGACAATATTGCACTGCCCAATGGCCACCCGTGACACCCAAAAGAAGCGAATGGATCCATTACTTTCAGCGTGTAAGTAATGTGGTATGGAGAGCTCCATGGATGCCACATGCCTCAGCAATTTATAGATGTGGAGACAAGCCGTGGGTTCCGCTCATTGGTCCATGGGGAATAACTAGCTATGCACCTGCTATGGTTAGAAGACAGTTAGGCTCAGTGCAATTCATTCCAATGACGCATGGGATTTCAGACTTTGATATACCTTATGGAAACGAGGGGTCAGCTCAAAAGATTAAGGAGGCGATCGAGGCATGGAAGAATGCGCGATACGTGAACCCTGGCCCATGCAACAGTTTAACTACTCTAGGTTATCCGTTATGGCAAGCAAGCAGAGGAAAAAGTTTTGTTGCTCCAAGTGTGCAAGGTCCCCTACCACCAATTCATATGTTCGATGAACCTATTGATTATGAAGCTGAGGCAGAAGCAAAGTATGAAATGGCGTGCCAGCAATTTCGAAAGAGGGAAGCTCTACTTGTATTGGAAAAGAGAAAGATAACAGTCGAGAGAAAAATGTGGACTAATAAAATGGCCAAGATTGAAAGAGGGATGCAAAAATCAAAAGAGACTATTAGGCAAGAACAAGAAGAGTCTTTCAAGAAAAACATTGAGATAGAAAAGCTGAAAGAGAGATGTCAAGCCCTTGAAGAAAGAATTATATTGATAGATAACCAACTAGGCGAATCTAGAGATCCTAACTTGGCTCGGCAAAGGGACATACAAACTTTGAGTACACAATTGCAGGGTAGTCGTGCAACTTCTAATACCCTGAGACAAGAAAAAGCTATTTTAGAAGGAGAGCTTGAACATTGGCGCCACACAAGCTGGCATTTGGAGGATAAATATCGATTGGTTGAGCAGCAAACTGCTCATCTTCTTCAAGAAGTTAGGACAGTCGCCGAGAAAGCTCGAGATAGAGCCGATGAAGCACATGAGATTGAAGCACAAATGCCACCAAGTGAAGTACAAAGGTTCTTGTTCGATGTCAAGAAAGACCTTAAGCACATCGGCAAATTTTATTGAAAGAAAAGAAAAATATTATAGCTTTAGGAGTAGTTTGTTTTTGTAATATGAAACTTTTATCAGTAATGTTTCTTTGAGGATTTAGAATGGAATGAATGCTTTTGGCAACATCTCTTGCACATTTGAGTCATGTTTAACTTTTCTTTGTATAAATGCATTACATTTAAGTTACTCTTTGCATACTATATTTTACATTTTATACTCATTGTTCGTCTAAATTAATTAAGGTATAACAACATTGCGAACAAAAAATCACTTTTACTTCTAAGACCTCGTCATAGAACTCGATCACAATCGAAGGTCATGGATGAACAAGAGCAAATTAAAGTCCAAGAAGAAATGCAAAAAGACATCAATGAGCTAAAAGATAAGTTGACTCAAATCTTGAGTATTCTTACACCTTCCGGTCGCGGAAAACAACAAGAAGGGAATCCTTCAAATAACAACCTAGAGCAAGGATAAGAGACACCTCCTTACCCACCGGGTTTTACTCATTTTCATGACCTTGCACAACAACAGGTTTCCAATCCTAGTATCCTGCCATTAGCTGGGCTAGCTGACTTAAGATCTGTCCTTGTGCAAAATCATCCAAATAATCCTCATGATGTTAATACATCAAACCCTCCAAACACATTTGCTCATGGTTTTATGTCTAATCCAACACAAAATCCTTCACAACAACAAACCGTCAATCCCCATGACATAAATATGTCATCAAATGCTTTTCTATTTGGATTTAATCCTATTCAGGGGCAAAATTCATCGCAGTCACATATCATAAATCCTTATGATATGCTAACCACTCAATCAAATGTTCATCCTCCCCCTATCCCTACCACCATATACATGCAACCCACTGGGTACTCATACCCATATTCAGCACCACAAGTTTTCTCGCAAAAACCTGCTGGCGGAGGCCCAATGAATCCAATTGATATCCCTGACCCAGATGTACCAAAAGCTGAATCAATGAGTAAGGGAAAGCTGGAAGTCCTAGAAGAGCGATTGCGAACCATAGAAGGGACTAACGCTTATGGCGTTGTGGACGCAACTGAACTTTGCCTTGTTCCGAATGTCGTCATCCCTCCAAAATTTAAAGTGCCAGACTTCAATAAGTATAATGGAACCACATGCCCAAAAAGTCATTTGACCATGTACTGTCGAAAGATGGCGCCTTGTGCACATGAGGATAAGTTGCTTATCCATTTCTTCCAAGATAGCTTAACTGGGGCAGCCGCACTATGGTATACGCATTTGGACCGAGCTCGAGTGCGATGTTGGAAAGACCTGGCAGATGCATTTTTAAGACAATATAAGTATAATATTGACATGGCTCCGGATAGGATGCAGCTGCAAAATATGGAAAAGAAGGCCACTGAAACATTCAAAGAATATGCTCAAAAATGGAGAGAAATTGCTGCTCAAGTGGATCCCCCACTGGTTGATAAGGAGATGGTAGCTATGTTCATTAATACTCTCCAATCTCCTTTCTTCGATCGAATGATAGGAAGTGCTTCTAACAACTTCTCTGATGTTGTTACTATTGGTGAAAGGATCGAGAATGGAGTTAAAAGTGGAAAAATAGGTGAAAATCCTAATTTAATAGGGTCTGCTAATATGAGAAAACCTCCACTGTTTAAAAAGAAAGAGGGAGAAGTGCATGCTGCAACATATGATGAGGGGCGAGGAAAAGGACTTGTATATGGGAGGCCTAATCATTTACCCGCATTTGCTCAACACTTTCAACCATAATTTGTGCACTACCCACATGTAGCAAACACATCTCAAGTTCCGCATCCTCAGCATTACCCGACACCATCGCCTATCGTGTACCTCCTCATTTTCAGCACCAAACACCTTCAATGATGCCGCAGCCAGTGAATCAACCTCCACCTCAAAACTCAAATGTCAATCAAAGGAGGACTCAAAATGGGCAAGAGAGAAAGCCAATCCAATATGACCCTATCCCCATGACCTACACTGAACTGCTACTTCATCTTATCCAAAATAACCTAGCAACACAATGCCTATGGACGCCACAAGGACCCCTATTCCCAAGAGGGTATGATCCAAATGCACGATGTAATTATCATGGAGGAGCTGTTGGTCATTCTACAGAAAGATGTATAGCTCTGAAAAACAAAGTACAATCTCTGATAAATGCTAAATGGCTAAATTTTAAGGAAGGGGCTCCCAACATACATCAAAATCCTTTGCCTAATCATGAGAATCCAAGAGTGAATGTTGTTGAAGATAGTACAAGACAACACATCAAAAGAAAGGTGAATGAGGTTAAGACATCAATGAATACAATCTTTGAGGCTTTGTCAAAATTTGGTTTGGTGCAAATCCAATCAAATCAACAGTGCGAGAATCATGAAAGGAATATGTGTAAATTTCACGGAAAGACAATTGGGCCTTCTATTGAAAATTGTGCTGATTTCAAAGATACTCTCCAAGACTTAATGGACAAGCAACTAATCCAAATAAGTTGCGAACCTGAGAGTAATTGGGTGGATGTGGTTGAGAAATTGATATTTTCGCCAAGTCCAAATCAAGAAGATCAGGAATTCATAAGCACTCAAGCCTCTGTAGATACCCTACCGATCATTACTCCAAAGCCATTAGTGCTTCATTACACCAAGAAGATCAGCTCAGAAGCTCCTCCTGAACACTTTTACGGGCCAAAACCTATTACTATCCAAGTGCCAAATCCTTTTACTTACAAGGATACAAAAGCTGTGCCATGGAAATATGACTCTTAAATTCTTGAAAGCAACTCCCATGTGGACCAGTTTAAAGCCTCATCTAGCTTTTAGGTATTCTCAGCCATCACAAACATATCTGGAGTTAGTGGGATGACTCGAAGCGGTCGTTGTTATACCCTTGAAGAGTTGGAGGAACGAAGGTTGAGGGAAATAGAAGAACAACGTAAAGGGAAAAAGAAAACAGAAGAGAATTTTGCAAAAGGAGATAAACATGATGAAAGAAGAATGGAGGAACTTGTAGGGGTCAAAGGCGATGAGCATAAGAAAAGTGTATCTGAAGCAGAGGCTTGTGAGTTTTTGAAAATCATTAAGCAAAGTGAATTCAAAGTGATTGAGCAATTGAATCGAACTCCTGCTCGAATATCATTGCTCTCCTTATTTTTAAACTCTGAACCTCATCGACAAGTGTTAATGAAGATATTAAATCAAGCTCATGTTTCTCATGATATCACCGTTGACAAGCTGGGTGGCATTGTCGGCAATATCATTACTGATAATTATTTCATCTATACTGATGATGAAATACCTGTTGAAGGAATGGGGCATAACAAGACGCTCCACATTTCTGTGAAATGCAAAGACCATATAATAGCAAGGGTGCTTGTTGATAATGGTTCTTCTTTGAATGTAATGCCAATGTCAACGCTGTCCAAATTACCTATTGATAGGTCATACATGAAGTCTAGTATAATGATCGTAAGGGCATTTGATGGGACAAGGAGAGAGGTCATTGGAGAAATGGAGATCCCGATTCAGATTGGTCCCAATGAGTTTAACATAGTATTCCAGGTAATGGACATTGCTCCGGCTTACAGTTGCTTGTTGGGAAGACCTTGGATCCATTCTGCTGGTGCTGTGCCTTCTACCTTACTCCAAAAAATGAAATTCATAGTGAAAAACAAGTTAGTGATTATTTTTGGGGAAGAGGATCTACTTGTATCTAAGCCTTCATCAACTCCTTACATTGAAGCTGCGGAAGAGGCCCTTGAGACGGCATTTCAAACCTTCGAAGTTGCTAATGCCACTTATATTTGCGAAGGGTCCCAGATGCCAAAATATCAACTATCTAATACTTCTGTGATGATGGCTAAGGTCGTGTTGAAACAAGGATATGCACTTAGAGAAGGATTAGGAAAGAATGGTCGAGGTATTAAAGTGCCTCTGCAGCTTCGCGAAAAAAGTGAAAAATTTGGGTTAGGATATCAACCCACCAAGGCTGATAGAAAAAGAGTCGTGGAAGAAAAGAAAGAAAAAAAGGCTCGCTCGGCTAGAGAATAGAGAGCCAAGAACTAGGGGACTGCACATTTGTGACTTATACCAGAGCTTTCGAAGTGGGGGAATATCATTTCCAGATCAAGTTTCGGCAATTGATTGCTCTGTCAATGAAGAAGTTAACTTTGTGCTTCCTAGTGGACCTGATGTTCAACTCAACAATTGGGAGATTGCTGAGTTTCCTGAAGTCTTAGAGTTTCACTCAAAGTAATTCTATGATATTAGTCCTATTGCTCTACCCAGGGCCTTAGGATGAGATTGTAAAATGGGCTTCATGTTTCAGTATTTTTCTTCATATGATAAATGCATTTTTAGTTATCACAGCACCCTCTTATATTTTCTCTGCTTTTTAATCTCTTAATCTCACTTCTCCTTTAAATTAGCCTTTTATTCTTGTTCATTCATTACTCTTAATTTATTGTCGAAACCCTGCAGATCTAAAAGTGATAAACTTGAAGATGATAATGTTACTATCCCACTTTATGATTTTGAACAACCCATTAATTGTGCTGAGAGTGACAAAGAAGAAGATTGGGAGCCTTCCTCTGAACTTCTCAGATTGGTAGAAGAAGAGGATAAAGAAATTGAACCTCATGAGGAGTCAATTGAAGTGATTGATCTTGGGATGGAAAATGAAAAAAGAGAGGTGAAGATTGGTACTTTAATAAAAGAGAATGAACGCAAAAAGCTGATTAGACTTCTCCATGATTACAGTGATGTGTTTGCATGGTCTTATCAAGATATGCCTGGACTTGATACAGATATTGTTGCCCATAAGTTGCCATTAAAACCTGAGTGTATGCCTGTCAAACAAAAGCTTAGACGAATGAAAACTGAAATGTCTTTAAAGATCAGAGAAGAAGTTAAAAAGCAATTTGATGCTGGCTTTCTCGCAGTGGCAAGATATCCTGAATGGGTCGCTAACATCGTTCCAGTTCCGAAAAAAGATGGAAAAGTCCGCATGTGTGTCTATTATCGGGATTTGAATAGAGCTAGCCCTAAGGATGACTTTCCATTACCACATATTGATGTACTTGTGGATAGCACGGCTAGATATTCTGTGTTCTCTTTCATGGACGGTTTTTCAGGCTATAATCAAATAAAAATGGCTCCAGAAGACATGGAAAAGACAACTTTCACCACTCTATGGGGTACTTTCTGCTATCAAGTAATGCCGTTCGAATTGAAAAATGCTGGAGCAACATATCAAAGGGCCATGGTAACTTTGTTTCATGACATGATGCACAAAGAAATTGAAGTGTATGTCGATGATATGATTGCAAAATCTGAAACGGAAGAAGACCACATTGTTAACTTACAAAAGCTCTTTGATCGATTGAGAAAGTACCGGCTTCGTTTGAATCCAGCTAAATGCACATTTGGTGTAAGATCTGGAAAGCTCTTGGGATTTGTGGTTAGTCAAAAAGGGATAGAAGTAGATCCCGATAAAGTTCGAGCAATCTTAGAAATGCCAGCTCCTCGTACGGAGAAAGAAGTTCGAGGATTCTTAGGAAGATTAAATTATATTCCAAGATTTATATCCCAGTTGACTGCCACTTGTGAACCAATGTTCAAGTTGCTGCGCAAAAATCAAGCCTCTGAATGGAATGACGATTGTCAAAGGGCATTTGAGAAAATCAAACAATACTTGCAAGAACCTCTAGTTCTACTCCCACCAGTACCAGGGAGACCTCTCGTTATGTATCTAGCGGTGCTTGAAGAATCAATGGGTTGTGTATTGGGGCAACATGATGAATTAGGGAGAAAAGAACATGTCATTTACTACTTGAGCAAAAAGTTCACGAATTATGAGGCTAAATACTCATTGTTAGAACGCACGTGTTATGCTCTGGCTTGGGCGGCTTATCGTTTGCGACAATATATGTTGTATTATACAACTTGGCTGGTGTCTAAAATGGATCCAATTAAGTATATCTTTGAAAAACCAGCTCTCACAGGAAGAATCGCACGATGGCAAGTTCTTTTATCTGAATACGACATCATCTATGTCACACAAAAATCGATAAAAGGAAGCGCACTAGCCGACTACTTAGCTAATCAACTTGTAGAAAGCTACGGGTCGATGCAATGCGATTTTCCAGATGAGGACATAATGACATTATTCAAAGATGAAGGGATGTCAAGAGGCGATAAATGGACTTTGTTATTTGATGGAGCCTCTAATGCATTAGGGCATGGAATTGGGGCTGTGCTAATCTCTCCGGAAGAGAAGCTTATCCCAATTACCGCCAGGCTATGTTTTGACTGCACAAATAATATAGCCGAATACGAAGCATGCACCATGGGAATGCAAGCAGCCCTAGAATCAAAAGCAAGAATTTTAGAAGTATATGGAGATTCAGCTTTGGTGATTAATCAATTGAAAGGGGAATGGGAGGCTCGAGACTCCAAATTGATTCCATACCATGACTACATAAAAGAGTTGTCTAAGCAATTTGAGGAGATTACCTTTTGGCATATTCCTCGAGAAGATAATCAATTAGCTGATGCACTGGCAACCCTGTCTTCAATGTTCAAAATTAATAATGATAAAGAGATGCCGCTTATAAAGATGACTAGGCAAGATTGTCCAGCATACTGCCTGGTGATGGAAGAAGAGCCTGACGGGAAACCATGGTATCAAGATATTAAATCTTTCATCAAAAACAGGGAATACCCAACCAGTGCCTCAGAAAATGACAAAAGAACTATAAGGAGATTGGCAATGGGTTTCTTCCTAAATGAGGATGTATTATACAAAAGAAATTATGATACAATGCTTCTGAGGTGCAATGATATACCAGAGGCAAAGAGGATCATTGAAGATGTGCATGAAGGTATTTGTGGAACACATGCAAATGGGCATGCTATGGCAAGAAAGATATTAAGGGCAGGATATTATTGGTTGACCATGGAATCTGATTGCATCAATTATGTGAGAAAATGCCACAAGTGTCAGATATATGCTGATAAGATCCATACACCGCCCATACCTCTAAATGTTTTATCGGCACCATGGCCATTCTCAATGTGGGGCATGGATGTTATAGGCCCGATCGAACCAAAAGCCTCAAATGGGCATCGCTTCATTTTGGTTGCAATTGATTACTTCACAAAATGGGTTGAAGCTGCTACTTTTTCCCATGTGACTAAAGGAGCGGTGCTCAAATTCATCAAGAAGGATTTGATTTGTCGTTACGGTATACCTGAGAGGATCATTACGGATAATGCGATGAATTTGAACAACAAGTTGATGACAGAACTATGTGAAAAATTTAAGATAAGACATCATAACTCATCCCCATATCGCCCAAAAATGAACGGAGCGGTTGAGGCAGCCAACAAAAACATCAAGAAGATCATCGGAAAGATGACTGTATCATACAAGGATTGGCATGAGATGCTTCCATTTGCTCTTCATGGTTATCGCACGTCAGTCCGCACTTCTACAGGGGCAACTCCTTTCTCACTAGTTTATGGGATGGAAGCTGTGCTTCCAATCGAGGTAGAGATACCCTCATTAAGGGTGATCATGGAGGCAGAATTAGAAGAGGCCGAATGGACACGAACACGGTATGATCAATTAAACCTCATTGAAGGAAAAAGATTAGCTGCGCTATGTCATGGCCAACTTTATCAAAGAAGAATGATGAGGGCTCACTCCAAGAAAGTGCGACCGCGTCAATTTCAAGACAGAGATTTGGTATTGAAAAAGATCTTACCAATCCAAAAGGATCATCGTGGGAAATGGACTCCGAACTATGAAGGACCGTATGTGGTGAAGCGAGCTTTCTCTGGAGGAGCATTGATCCTTGCTAAGATGGATGGAGAAGAGTTACTACGTCCTGTAAACTCAGATGTAGTCAAAAAATATTATGCATAAAGGGCTTGCCTGTATTTTCTTCAATCAATGAAGTTACTTTGTCTTATTTTGTTTTCAAAAAAAAAAAGAGTAATTAACCTGCTAGGTTGAAAACCTGAAAAGGCTACCTAGGCAAAAGCTAAGGTTCGAAAAAAGGGGGAAATGGCTCGTTTGGTTGAAAACTTGAAAAGGCAACCAAGGCAAAAGTTAGAGTTAAAAAAAATGAAATAAAATGACTGGGTAGATGGAAAAGTTGAAGGAAAGACGTAAGCAAAAGTCAAAGTTAAAAATAACAACACAAGCAGTGAATACGAGGGAAGTTTCACAAGAATGAGAAATTTAAAGAAGTGGTCAAGTACACAAAAGGGGGTCAGATGATATTCAGAATAGCCAATTATAGGGTTTTCAAAATCATATACTGGGGCGGCTGTCGTTATTCATCTTAAAAGTTATCACCGGAAGAGTCAGAAATCTTATTCTATCTTCTTCTTGTTGTTGATTTCATAATGTCTTTATTATGCATTTCACCATTTGAATGATTAATCCTTTCCCACATAGTCTATAACTATATTCACCCAATTTTAACCCATTTTGCTAATTGAATATGCTTTCTCATGATGATTATATACTGAAATGTGAAACATGTGTTAACTTTGGCTAAGTATATCAAGAATTAAGCATGTGAAATTCAAGAGCTTGTAAGGAACACACTAAATTCCCAAGCATATATTAGTTGAGCAAAAGATTGACCTTGCTGAAGATGAGTTATCTCAAAGAGTAATACTATTGGTCATTACTTTATATCATAAGTGAAGAACATGGATCCAAGAGCGGGCTTTACCTTTTTACTGACGACTAAGATTTTGTTATTGTTCATCATTGACATTGTCCGAACCAGTTGTACGAAGTCAAAGAAGTAAAAAGGAAAATTTTCCAAAATCCAAAATGTTTCTTAAATTTAACAAATAAATTGACATACATGGAGCATGCACTGCATATCATCTCCATCACCCATTTAAATTTCTTGCTGTTAAATCGAATCCACCTTTGTTGGATCGAGCCCAGATACCCTGGGTCACTATTTAATTTCCCTGCTGTTAAATCGAATCCACCTTTGTTGGGTCGAGCCCAGATACCCTGGGTCACTGTTTAATTTCTCTGTTGTTAAATCGAATCCACCGTCATTGGGTCAAGCCCGAATACCCTAGGTTATTGTTTAATTTTCCTGTTGTTAAATCGAATCCACCTTGGTTGGATCGAGCCTAGCCTATCTAGGTCCCTGTTTATTTTTCCCGTTGTTAAATCGAATCCACCGTCGTTAGGTCGAGCCCGGATACCCTGGGTCATTGTTTAATTTTCCTGTTGTTAAATCGAATCCACCTTGGTTGGATCGAGCCTAGCCTATCTAGGTCCCTGTTTATTTTTCCCGTCGCTAAATCAAATCCATCCTGTTTAGGTTGAGCCTAGCCTGTCTAGGTCATTGTTTATCTTTCTCGCCATTTATTTTTCTCATCGTTAAATCGAATTCAGCTTTGGTTGGGTCGAGCCTAGCTTGTCTAGGTCTTCTTTTGACTTTTACGACTAATATCTAGTCATGCTTAACTTATGTAAGTACCTTTTTTTTTTTTTGCAAACCCTTCATTTCATGTCTCGTACAAATTTGGATCAACTCCTTTGCTCGTCATTTATTTATAAATAGACAAGCAAAAGGGGGCAGCTGTTAACACCCAAATTTGTACATGAATTATTTTTGGGATCATGGTCTTTGGAACCATATTTTTGTGTGCTCAATTAAAATATTTCAATACTACAAAATAAAACAAATATAGCTAAAAATACTGAAATGCTAACAAAAATCACAAAAAAAATATATAACTTAAAAAATATAAAAATGCAAAAAAAAAATTATTATTACAAATGAATAACATAAAATAAAATAAAAAGAGAGAAAAAATAAATGTTGTTGAAGGTAACACGCAAGGCAGCACCCCCTTTGCTATTCATCAGTCCAGCCACGCTTCAAGCCATGCCCCTGGCAGCTTGAAAGCAGGAAATCGTCAACTCCCGTCAGTGCAACTTGCACAAAGCTCCGGCTATAAAAAGCCTTACACAAAGAAGCAAATACACAAACATGAAAGCAATACCGAAGAAAAAGAAAAAATGGCTGATACACAGACACAAGAAGGAGACAAATAGAGAATAAATTCTGAAACACAAAACAGCAAGAAGCAGAAAAAATCCAGTACCACACCGTAGAGGAAACTCCAAAATTTTCATCATCTCAGGTACTAATACCATCTTGCATTTTTGTTGTTGTTAAATCTTTTATTTTCTTGTTGGTTAAACACTACACAGAGCACAAATTTAACCCATGATTTTTTTTAATATATATATCATAAATAATAATAATAATCAAATCACTGTTTTCCCATTTTTGCTTTCGGGTAGCAAAAGGGGTGGACACCGCCGGCAGTGGTGGCTCCACCCCTTCCCATTCTTTTTTTTTTTAGGAAAAATAGAGGCAAAGATTATCAAGACAAAGGTTACCAAAGGAAGAGAAAGAGAAATATAGCACAAAAAAATTAACCCATTCCCATATGTATTAACATCCAATCTAGAGAGATAGACAACATTTACAGAAAGAGAACAAAAAATACACAAATGAGGATCCCCAATGTTTAGAGAGAGAAGCTTCCTTTTAGAGAGAGAAACCAATTTGGAAAAAGAGAGAGAAATGGAATTTCAAGAAATAGGGAGAGGCATTTAGAGGAACAAAGAGAGATATTTCTTACCTTAGTCATTGTTGCTCAAAAATCAAAGTCAAGTCCTTTGATTTCAAAGAGATGGAAGAAGGTTAAGAGCTCCATTTTTGCAGCTCCCTCACGTTTTCTTTCTTCTCTGTTTCGGTGGTCTTTCTTTGCTTCTAGTCACTTATGTCTTTTACTAATGCTATTTCGTCTTTTAGTTCTTTTGGCTTTTAGTTGGTTTTTGAATGTTATTTTATTTCATTTAGTTATTGGCTTCATTTCTGATATGGACCATTAGCTTTCTTTTGTTTAGTTTAAGTTTTGGTTCTTTTGTTTGGTAAAGTTTAATGCTTGCTAGACCATTTTATTTTTTATTTTTGGTTTGTTTAGCTTTTTGGTTTTGTTTTGTTAATAGGCATGAGAGAAAGCTTTTTTTTTATTTGACTTGCTGGACCAAATTCGTGGGTCACTTATTGGGTTGGTTTAGTATGATAGTTGTTAGCTTGTTAATTTGTTTAGGCATATTTATTTTACATATTACTTTTATTTTTATTTTTTTTTTTATGTTGTTTTAGTAATTAGTAAGACTAAAATAAAATTTGGCTCAAATATGTTATTTATTTGCTTTGGGTCATTTTAATTAATTAATTTTATATTTTTTGTACTTATTGTTATTATTACTCTTTATCTTAGGGGTCTTTTATGTTCTATACATTTCATGTTATATTTAATTCTCTTTGTTGTAAGTCTTTGTTTGTTTTACTTTTATGTTTTCTACATTTCATGTTATATTTAATTCTCTTCATTGTAAATAAAATTAAACCCGACGACGGATTAAGTTAGGAAAAATTGTGTTGACAATTTTTTTTAATGTTCCTGAGGTGATAAATAAATTTTTTTGGTTATGCCAGAGGTACTGGTGTGGCCAATAAAATTCTCAATATCGTTTTTATCTTTTTTAATTACCACATTTATCGTATTAATTTGTTACATTATAATTCATCTCATTACATCTTAACATTATTTTTAATTATGCTAGAAAAAAATTACCGACGAGGGAATAGTCAAAATTTAGCTATAATGATAGCGATATTTTGACATTCTGGAGGTAAAGGGGTTTCTCTAGTTTTGCCAGAGGTACTGGTGGGGCTTGAGGTCAACTCTTGATAAAAATCCTTTCTATGCATAATTTTCTAAAAAAAAATTTTACGCATAATATCATGTTTTTATTTACCTTAAAATGTGGATTAAAGTACCGATGATAGAATAATTGAAGATAGCTGTAATGACAGCAACTCTTTGACATTCCAAAGGTGAGGAGTGTCCCTTCGACCTTTCCAGATGTACTGGTAGGCTAAAGAAAAACCTTCAATAAAAAATATTTTTTCCACAAATCTCAAATTCACTTTCTAACATTTATAATAAATTGCATTTCATACATTTTTCTAATTATTAATAAAAATGTTAAAACTTGCTTATAACGGAATAAATTGGGAGATTATTGTAATGACAATCACGAACTCTACCTAATAGTCTTGAGGCATATTTTTAGTTTTCGTCAGAAGGACTGACAGGACTTAACAAAGTATTACTTTATTTTAAGCATAATGTTATGACCAATTTAATTCACGTTAGAAGATAACAAAAGATTAAATNTACCTTAAAATGTGGATTAAAGTACCGATGATGGAATAATTAAAGATAGCTGTAATGACAGCAACTCTTTGACATTCCAAAGGTGAGGAGTGTCCCTTCGACCTTTCCAGATGTACTGGTAGGCTAAAGAAAAACCTTCAATAAAAAATATTTTTTCCACAAATCTCAAATTCACTTTCTAACATTTATAATAAATTGCATTTCATACATTTTTCTAATTATTAATAAAAATGTTAAAACTTGCTTATGACGGAATAGATTGGGAGATGATTGTAATGATAATCACGAACTCTACCTAATAGTCTTGAGGCATATTTTTAGTTTTCGTCAGAAGGACTGACAGGACTTAACAAAGTATTACATTATTTTAAGCATAATGTTATGACCAATTTAATTCACGTTAGAAGATAACAAAAGATTAAATAGGTAACCGTTCTAAGAACGGACGTCGTAGGGTGCTAATACCTTCCCTACACGTAATCAACCCCCGAATCCAAACTCTGAACTTAGACCAAATCTTTTAGTTGTCCAATCGCACCATTTCATTTGTCTAAAAATGGAATAAAACGATTGGTGGCGACTCCATTCTTTTGCATCATATTATGCATCCTTATACTTTTTTTTTTTTTCTCGTGGTGGGGTTTAGCTGCTCCGCTTCGTGCTCCTGAAAAGGGACGTTGTGACACTATTGATGTCCATGAAGATGATGATTTCAATGAATTCAATAAGTCCTCTGAACTTGAACCTTGCATTGGCAATTTCATATCAAAATTCAATTCAAATTCCTTCATCTCTGACTCTATAATGCTTCGCTTCTTTTCCCCTTGTGCAGAGCATGCAAGTTCAATCTTTTGGGGAAAAACAATCCATACATATAATGAAAAATTTGAATAATAAAAAGAGAAGAAAAGAAGAAAAATTATTATAATTAGACCTAGATCAATTTGACTATGAAATAAGAAAAATCATCTACGACAAATATGATTACGTGATTTGTAAAAAAATTCACAATAATTGAGATAGAGGAAATAAAATATCTACAATATTTAGGTTTTAAATACTAATTAAGGAAAAGAAACTAAAAATATGAGAACATGAATTTTCAATAGAATAGATCATAATTATACCTCATGATTAATTTGATATCCTACCAGAGACCAAGATTGGTCAATTGATTCAGTTTTGATTGGCTGATTAATATCAAGAGAACTGTGAAAATTTGTACGACACTCTATGCCAAAGTTGAGCTCAGCATCACTAGTAGTACTACTATTCCTCGGGATATCACCATTTTCTTCAGTCTCTGTTGGAGTACCTTGAACTTGTTTGTCTGAGGATGTGCTCATGGTTGAAAATTGAAGGGAAAGATGGTTACTGTTTTACCCACTGAAAACATAGGGGTGTGTATAAATACTGAGTGATCGTGGTTTCAACGCACATTGATTTAAGCAAAAGAAGTTTTGGATTTAACACTAATTTGAATTCGAAAGAATAGTTACAGATTGTAATGTATTTTTATTAATTAAAATTAGTAAAAGAAAGTGATATTTAATGCATTAGAATAATGGTCCATTTTTAAAATTAGGAACCTCTAATAGCGAAAGCAATTAAAATGTGAGAGAAAAAGACAATATAATATTTAGAGAAGTAAAAAATTATTAATGTTTTAAGAAAGCTAATAAGAGGTATAAAATGGAAGGATTTAAAACCATGGGAGATTAAGGAGGGTGAATTCGAATTTTGATTTGTTTTAGACAAAAGGAAAATGAAGTCTGATCACATTTAATTTTTAATAGGGAAAATCCACCTTTTTTTTTATAAGTAGGGAGCTTTAGTAACCGTCATAGTTATGGAAGCAAAGAAAATATATCGAGTTCCAAAATTTAAATTAAAGCAAGTTTATATTCAAGATATAATATCGACGTAGACCAAGACTTAAGGGTCTGTAAAGTTTCAAGAATAGAAGAAAGAAACTGAACAGAATCAGAGGAAAAGAAGTTCAGAACCAGAGGATGAGAAATTCACTTCGTATATTCACTTAGATCAGAAATGAATTGTACAAGCACACTGTTTATATACAGTAAACCTGCCTTGCTGTCAAACTAAAGTAGTTACATGCCAGCTCAATTAACTACAAGTTAAGCTACCGTAGTTAAATAACCAAGTATCTATAGTTAAATAACTAACTAACTGAACTACAAATTTAACTAACTAATTAAACTTGCAGCTCAAGCTTATGGACAGCAGCTCAAGTATATTTATATATCTGTACAGGGTCCTTGGTACAAATAGGTCGGTAAGATTGTATGAGGTCGGGTCAAGTTGAAAGTCATGGAAACTGGTAACAAAAGTGAACTTGGGATGGAATGGGACTTTGGCTTCCAGGCTCCAATGCCTAAGATAGTAAGCTAAACAAGTAGAGAGGAAAGTAGAAAGGCCTGAGAGTCAATGGTCTTGTACTTGGTGCAGTTTCAAGGAGATATTTTCATATCTAATTCAAAATCCATCAATCAACATAAAAGAAAATTTCAATATGGCAATGGTCATCTTCTACCTCATCTCTGCTATACATTCAAAGACCCAAGGACTGAAAAAGAAAAAGAGATAGAAGCCATCAAGAAAAACTTGTAATTTGTTATACAACCATTTTTTTCATTTTCTTATGTCAACTCTATAATGTATTGTGAGATTTCTTAAGAGTTGCTATCTTTGGGGATGTGTTTTTCTTGGGATTATTGAATTTCCAATGGGAAATCTGGGTGTGACCTCTGCTTTCTTTGTCAGAGGAAAAGAGTTACTGGTGAGCTCTTAGAAAAACCAGTTGAGAGAGTTACTGGTGAGCTCTTAGAAAACTAGTTGTGAGAGTTTCTGGTTAGCTCTTAGGAAACCAAGGATTGTAGAAGCTTGGACAAATAGCCTCACTATTTAATGAAATCCCAGCCTTGTGAGAGTGGACGTAGGCATTGTTTTGGCTGAACCACTATAAAATTTTTAGGATCAATCTCTTCTCCCTACTCTCTTTATTATTCTGGTTTAATCTTTGATATATTGCATAATTAATCTTCATGTTTGACTTTCCGCAAATCTAGTTATATATGAGCTTGAGCTGATTCTCTATTTTTATTAAATATTCTATCTATTTATATATGATCCTTGAAATTTTGGATATGTTTCTAAGTGGTTCTCTGTGAAATATTTATACTCTTTAAGATATGATTCTATTAAGTTTTCTAGGTTGCTAGTTCTTAGTCAAAGCTGGTACTTTCAGAAAAGTTTTAATTGGTGATTCTGTTTTATATTATTTTAAATCTCCTATTCACCTCCCTCTAGTAGCATCAGAGCTTGGGCTCACTATTATTGGTTTAACCACATTGAGTCAAGATCTAATAGTTTATTTGTGTAAGTACCATGAATATGCAAAGTGCATCTCATTCATCCCATAAGCCACCATTTTTCAATGGTGAGAACTACATGTACTTGAAAGAAAGAATGGAGATGTACCTGAAATATCTAGGCTTTGAAGTCTGGGCAGTAGTTAGAAATGGAATCACACAACCTATGAAGATAGTAGAAGGAGAAGAAGTTCCTAAGGAGGAATGTGACCTTACTCAAGAAGACAAACTCCAATACATTCTTAACTCAAAGGCTAGATACAATATTGCTTATGTTGTATCACCAAAAGAGTATGAGCATATAGCTTCCTATAGCACAACAAAGGAAATGTGGGACTAGCTAAAGTCAATTCATGAAGGAACAAGTCATGAAAAAGAGGCAAAAGTTGACATATATGGAGCTCAATATGAAATGTTTCACATGAAGTAGGATGAAACATTAGAATCCTTCTTTGCTCAATTTCTTAGTATCATAAATAATCTGAAAGGACTTAGACATGTATACATTAAAAAAGAACAAGTCCAAAAGCTGCTAAGGTGCTTAACCGACAAATGGGAATTAAAAGTCACATTTCTTCTTCAATATGCATGCAGAGACTAATGAAATAACTATTACCAGCTAAGAGGGCAGCTCGAAACTCATCAAATATTATTATTTGAGAAGAAGGCTCGTTTGGAAGAGAGCAAGAAAGAGAACCTAACTTTAGCTAGTACTACACAAGAAACCAGTTCTTCTGCACTACAACTAGTTTCAAGTGATGAAGATGTAGCTCTTATCTCAAAGAAATTTCTGAATATGATGAAAAGAATAAATGATAAGAAGAAATTTCAACCAAGAAGTGCAAGAGCATAAAACAGCAAGGATCCTATTGTCTGTTCTGAATGTAAGAGGTCGGGACACATAAAACAAGATTGTCCAAATCTCAAGAAGAAGAAGGCCATGATTGCTTCATGGAGTGACATAGAGTCGGCATCTAGAAGTGATGATTCTAAAGAAGAAAATGTGGTCAACTTTTGTTTTATGGCACACACAGACAATAGTAGAGAAAACCAAGAAGAAAATGATTCTAACTCTGAACTTGGACCTCTTCCTACTTGTGATGAGTTAAATAATGCTTTTAAGAACTATCTCTTGATTATGAAAAGAGACTTGCCAAGATTAAAGCCCTTAGGAAAATAATCAAGGAGCAGGTCAAAGAGATTCAATCTTTAAAGAAAGATAATTATGTTTTTATCCAAAAGCTTAATGCCATGCAACAAGAAAATGATATCTTTAAAAAGAATAATTTTCTTGCTCCATCTATTTTTAAAGAGAATAATGATTTGAAAAAGAAAGTATATAAGCTGTCAAAGGATCTAGCTAAGTTTGTTCAAGGGCGTGATAACTTGAACATTCTGCTAGGAAGGAATAGACTTGGGCAAGACAAAGTTGATTTAGGGTATTTCGAACCTCAACCATCAAAGTTATCTAGAAACTTCTTTGTCAAAGCCTCGAGTTCTCATTCTACTTTCAAGAAACTTTGCTTTTATTGTTGTCATGAAGGTCATGTTTATAATTGCTCTTTCAAGAAATTATTTGCTTCCAAGAAGATGATTTGGGTATGTAATGGAACTATTGCCACTAACAACTAAGGACCCAAAATAGTTTGGGTACCTAAACTTGTTTACAGATATGCTTGCAAAAAGTGATCACTGGTACTTAGACAGTGGCTACTCAAAGCATATGACTAGAGACAAAATAAAGTTCATCTCTATCAAAAAGAAAGATATAGGAGATGTTACTTCAAAGATAATGGCAAAGGGAGAATCATTGGGTAGGTAAAGTTGGTATAAGTTCTAGCTTTTATCTTGAAAATGTATTTTTGGTTGAAAGCCTAATGTATAACTTGTTAAGTATTAGCCATCTCTGTGACAAAGCCACAAAGCCATCACTGTATTATTTAGTGAGAAAATTCTGATTGTAGGCCATAGTAGCGTGAATGTGTATGTATTTTCTAAAGAAGGACTTGGCTTTGAACATGAAACTTGTTTTTCATCTCAAAGTGACAATAACTAGTTATGGCATAGAAGACAAGGTCATACTAATTTTCAATTGATTTCCAAATTAGCCAAAAAAGAACTAGTCTCAAGTCTTCCAAAATTAGATTTTGAGAAAGACAAAGTTTGTTCTACATGTCAATAAGGCAAGCAAATGAAGTCCTCATTCAACTACAAGAAGGAGTTGTCCACAACTAGGCCACTGCAATTACTTCATATAAACCTCTTTGGACCTACACCCATATTGAGTTTAAGTGGTAAAAAGTATGGATTTGTAATAGTTTATGACTATTCCATATTCACATGGGTTTACTTTCTTGCTCATAAAGATGAAGTTTTCTCTGTCTTTGAAAAGTTTTGTAAACATAGTTCAAAATGAAAAGGGTTTTGTCATCTCTTCTATTCGAAGTGATCATGGTCAAGAGTTTAAGAACAAGCTTTTTGAAAACTTTTGTGATAAAAATGGTATCGGCCACAACTTCTCTTGTTCTCGGACTCCTCAACAAAATGGTGTAGTTGAAAGAAAGAACGGGACATTAGTGATTTACCTAAATATTTTTGGGCAGAAGTTGTAAATAAAACTTGCCACATTTCAAATAAATGTCTGATAAGACCAGTTTTGAAGAAAACTCCTTATGAGCTATTTAAAGGAAGGAAACCAAATGTGAGTTATTTCCATGCTTTTGGTTGTAAGTGCGATATGCTTAATAATGGTTGCTTAATAATGATAAGGATAAGTTAGGTAAATTTGATTCTCGATCTGATGAAGGAATTTTCCTAAGATGTTCTCTCTCTAGTAAAGCTTATAGAATTTTTAATAAAAGAAAAATAGTTGTTGAGGAATCTATGCATATTATTTTTTATGAATCTAACCTTCCCTTGAGGCTAAATGCTCTTGAGGATGATGAATTAGTGCATGACAATATTACAGCACCTATATCAACAAATGACAATAGGAAAAAGTCATAGATAGAAGTAATTCAAGAACACTACAAGAAAATAAGGATTTTCTCATGGACAAAATCTGTGAGTAACATATTTCTTATGGATTTTCTCACGGACATGAAGGTGAGAGAAAAATAGCCGTGACAAAGGGATTTCTCACGGATAAAAAGTGATCGTGAGAAATGTCTCATGGAGAAACTAGGCAGCGTGTGAAAACTATTCACGTGTGAATCTGTGAGTTTCTCACGGATTTATGTTCGTGAGAAATTATCACAGAGTTACACTCATGAGAAATTCCATGAGAGTTTTTTTTTTCTTTTTTTTTTAAGCTCAGAAATGTGTAATTTCTTTTAAATAATTAATTATTAGTTTCAATTAAATACGTTATATATAAAAACCACTAAATTTTATTAATGAAATGTAATTACAATTTATAAATGTTATACAATGAAAGAAAAAAAAGCACATTAATATATAAACACTAAACCCTAATCTCTGATGTCGTCGTTGTCTCCCAAGTCCTCAGTTGAGTCATCATCATCATCAATCGAGGGCTGTGGGGCCGCATCGGATGTCTCACTATGTCCTTGCTACAGTAATTGTGATAACATCGTAGCTAGCTGCTCCATCGACGTACCGGATCCCCTAAGAGCTTAGACCAACAACACAAGCTGGTAGAGCTCTTGCATCTCCTACGACATGGCCACCATCTGGGATAAAACTTTCAACATCTAAGGATGTGCCAAGTCGAAGAGCTAGGAACCCTGTCCACGGGCCAAGTCCAATAGGCCAGCCTCAGAACCCATGTCATAAACTCGACCCTTCTTGTTCATCCCGCCAAAGACATCGAGCCATATGTCGTTGTCATTGATAGAAGACAAAATGGATTGGGCTTGGCTATTAAACTCGTGCCTCTCATACTCAGTCTGCATAGATAAAAGAATAAAGTTAATAATAAATAATAAACTTATAATTAATATTTTTAAATCTCCTAAACAACTTCCAAAATACTTACATAAGTAAACTGAGCCTGTGGATAGACCCAACCCTTGCTGTCACTGTACTGAAGGTGACAAAAGACCTCTAGTGTATTGGGCTCTCTCCCCAACTCCTTTGTCTACAAAAAAAAAATAAACTGCTAGTAAATAGAAATAACTTAATTTTTAAACATATCTTAAATAAAAGAAGGTTTTTAAATAAATAAATAAATAAATAAAAACTTACCAGCCTCTTCTTGTGTTTGGAGACGGTGATCAAACCGCCCTTGTGGTAAGCCTGGCTAAGGAGCAGTTCTTCTTGTTCCACTTTGAGACCGCCCTGTACTCTTCGGAGGCCCATTTAATTCTCAGGGCCCCTAGCACAGCAGGCGACAACTAGTCACCCTTCGTCTTNAAGACCTCTAGTGTATTGGGCTCTCTCCCCAACTCCTTTGTCTACAAAAAAAAAAAAAACTGCTAGTAAATAGAAATAACTTAATTTTTAAACATATCTTAAATAAAAGAAGGTTTTTAAATAAATAAATAAATAAATAAAAACTTACCAGCCTCTTCTTGTGTTTGGAGACGGTGATCAAACCGCCCTTGTGGTAAGCCTGGCTAAGGAGCAGTTCTTCTCGTTCCACTTTGAGACCGCCCTGTACTCTTCGGAGGCCCATTTAATTCTCAGGGCCCCTAGCACAGCAGGCGACAACTAGTCACCCTTCGACTTTCCTTTCCAGATGTCTCGGAAAAAGACGTGAATGTTATCGCTTCACTTTGCGAGCTAGATCTTACAAATCTAGCTCTCAAACTACTATTCCCAGATACATTTTCTCTGCATTAGAAAATAGAAGATCAAGGTTAGTAAAATTAAAATTAAGTTATCTTAAAATAAAATAAAATTAATTAAGTTGAAATTATTACCTTGAACTCTGTCCACCAGAGTTCCTTCACCTCATCGGGAACAAAGGTGAGATTGGTCCAGTCGCCCTCAAATTTTGACTTATAAATAGTCAAAAGAATGTTAACGGGGTCCTTAGACAGAAGAAAGCTACAAAAAAAAATTCCTATCAATCAGAATTAATAAATTTAAAACCATAAAAAATATGAAAACTATGTATTAGAAAATACTTATTCCTTCTTCCCATATGGCCAGATCCACATCTGACCATCAGCCACTCAAGAGCCGGGCGATGGGGACTCCGAAATACTCGGAGTGGCACTCGATGATCCTGCAGCAGCCGACACTATGGATCCCAAGGTGGGGGCTCCTAATGAGTTCCCCCAATGCATCACACTAGGCGACGATGTGCGCGCCAACCCCAGGGTCGGCATAAACAAGGACAAGGTTAGGTCGGTCCAAGAAGGCCAAGCCACAACCTTGCGCTTGTCCCTCCTAGAGAGCTTGGATGTTGGAGATGACCGCCAATGATCGTCTGACATCTGTCATACAAAAACAATATTAACAAGGCAAATATGTATACAATAAAATCATTAACCCTAAATTTTGCATAACTCAAACCCTAACCTTAGACTCCTTAAACCCTAAACATTCACCCTAACCCTAAACCCTAATTAATCCTAAACCCTAACCCTAAATCCTTTAAACCTTAAACCCTAAACCTTAATCTTAACCCTTAATCTCTTAAACCCTAAACTTAAACTCTAAACCTTAACCCTAACCCTTGATTCTTTAAACCTTAAATCTTGATCCCTTAAACCATAAACCCCTTCTCTAAACCCTAAATTACCATAACAAAAACCTCAAGTCCTAACCCTAAACACTAAATCCCTAAACCCTAAACCAAAAATTTGCAAAGTTTTCCCTAAAACTTGAAAAGTCCAAGAATTAAAAATTCCACACAATTACACGTGAACTCAGTCACAACAAAATCATTCATTCCATAACTTAAAATTAACTATCTGTATAAGTAAAAATTACACAAAAATAGGAAAAATTACAAAACAAATTCTATATCATTCAAAAAAATTCCACAATTACTCCACATCAATAATATAACAAAACCCTAAACCTAATCAAAACAGATGATGTGAAATTCCTTATCAATTTTACTACCTAAATCAAAAAAAAATTGATTTACATTTATAGTTTTAAGTTTTAATTGTATGCACTCAAATTTTTTACTTTTTGAGTGGTGCATATTCAACTATGGCCTGCAATGTAAAAAATGGTGAAGACATGCGATGTGTAAGAGTAACATTTCTCTTTTAGGTTAAGCATGGATGTTAATAGGTCTTTGAAATGTTTTACTTTTTCCCAAAAAATTTATTTTGTTATTTGCTACAATTTTTCTAAGTTCCCATTTGGCACACCAAATTGAGCAAAAAATTGAGAATAGAAATTGGAATTAGATCTCTGAATTCCAAATATCATGTTTGGTGCAACTTATAAAATAGAATTTCAGTTAATTTCACACAACAATTCCATAGAATTGTAACATAACTAGTTATACCTCTCTTCAATTTTGAACCAAGACTAGCTATAATCATTATAATTTCATAAATGTAACTTTATCTCCATTATTGAGCCTCTCTTAACTATATTTGACAATTTTAAGTTTCAAATCTTTGATCATATCACCAGTCATCCTACTAATTTCTTACAAAAAATCCATAAAAAATTATAGAAAAGCTCGAATAGTGGAACCTACCTCAAAGAGCTAGTAATTAGAAAACTAAATTACTAAGCTAGACTATGAAGTCCTGCGCCGCAAAACCTAACTTCAGGGAGGAAAAATGGTCAGAAAATGCCTAGGGAGAGAAAGACTACAAAGGAGAGAAGAAATTAAGGTTTTGTGAAAATGGAGGTTGTGGCCGCAAGAGGAAGAAAAAATGTAGGTTTTCTCATGGACTTTCTCACGGAATTTGTCCATGAGAAAAAAACCCTAGAATTCAAATTTTAAGTGAAATGGTGCACTTCGTTTTTCTCACGTAATTTTTGACAAACTTGCTCACAGAACTCAAAGGTCATGAGAAAGTAAATGAGAAACCTCAAATTTTCTCACGGGAAGGGTTAGTGAGAAAACTAAAGCATTTATAGAGATGGTTAGGTCTTCATTTCTCACAGAAGTTTCTCACAGCCGTTGAATTTTGTGAGAAAGTCCGTGAGAAAATATCAATAGTAACATTCCGTGAGAAAATCCGTGAGAAATGTAAGGTTTTTCTCAGGGACTTATTGTCCGTGAGAAATTTCCGTGAGTAAAAATGAATTTTCTTGTAGTGGAATAAGCTCCTCAGCAAGATGTGAACGAGTCGCTTCCAAAAGAAACTATAACTACAAAGAACCGTCCAGTTGCGAATGTCATTGGTGATTTTAGTAAATCTATGACCACTAAAGCTTCATTCAGAGACCATACGATAAATGTGGCATTTCTCTCCATTTTTGAGTCATCTAACATCAATAATGCTCTAAAAGATCACGCTTGAATAATGGCCATGTAAGATGAATTGAACCAGTTTGAAAGAAACAAGGTTTAGACACTTGTGCCTTTACCAAATAATCACTCAATCATTGGCACTAAGTGGGTATTCAGAAACAAGCTAGATGAAGATGGTAAAGTGGTAAGAAATAAAGCTCGGTTGGTAGCACAAGGGTATAATCAACAAGAAGGTATTGATTTTGAAGAAACCTTTGCTTCCATAGCTAGATTAGAGGCTATAATTATTCTTCTTGCAGTTGCATGCTATAAAGATTTTAAGGTTTTTCAAATGGATTTAAAAAGTGTTTTTCTAAATAGTTTTATAAATGAGGAAGTTTATGTTAAACAACCTACCAATTTTAAAAGTCTTGATCATCCAAACCATGTATACAAGCTCTCTGTGGTCTTAAACAAGCTCCTTGAGCTTTGTATGAAGACTTAGTGAGTTCTTAATGCAAAATGTCTTTTCAAGAGGAAAAGTTGATACCACTCTCTTCACTAAAAATGTTAAGCGTGACATTCCCTTAGTGCAAATATATGTTGTTGATATTATTTTTAGTTCCATTAATGAGTTGTTATGCAAAGAGTTTGAAAAGCTTATGAAGTGAGAATTTGAAATGAGTATGATTGTACAATTGACTTTCTTCCTTGGGTTTCAAGTCAAACAATTGAATGATGGCATATTCCTCAATCGATCCAAAGATACAAAGGAGCTCTTAAAGGAATTTGGCATGGGCAGTGCTAAAAGCATAACTACTCCTATGAGTTCATCAATCAAACTGGATTATGATGAAAAAGGTAAACCAATATGTGAAAAAAGATACAAATGTATGATTGGTTACTTGTTATACTTGACTGCTAGTGGGCATGATATTTTGTTCAATATCACATGTGCTAAATATCAAGTAAATCCTAAAGAATCCCATCTTATTAAGGTAAAAAAGGATTTTTAGGTATTTAGCAAATATTGCTAATGTTAGATTGTGGTTTAGCAAAATTGGTTCTTTTGAAGTAGTTGCATATATAGATTCATATTATGCTAGCTGTTTCATATACCGAAAAAGTACTAGTGGTGGCTGTCAGTTCTTGGCAGGAGCCTTAGTTTCTTGGCAATCCAAGAAATAGAATGTCATAACCCAATCCATAACTGAAGCCAAGTACATGGCTGCTGGAATTTGTTGCTCTCAAGTTCTATGGATGAAACTAGTGTTTTAAAAATTAGAGGTACGCAAACCGTTTTAGAGGATGAGCAATGGTTGAACCGGTCCAACCGATTGGACCAGATGACATCATAAATATAATATTTAATGTGCCTATTGTATAACATAAATTATAATAAATATATTTTTATGCAAATTTGGTAAAATTAAAGTTGACATAGTGGCAAATGTCTTTTCCCTTCCTTGGAAGAAAGGTTCAAATCCTCTTATGGCCAATATTTACTTATTATGCAATCTAAATGAGATTAAGTAAATTACAATGCAATATTATTCACAAAAGATGCATTGGTTTGATGGTACAAGCCTATTTACCCCTAAAGAAAGAGAGTTTGAATCTTTTGAGTGACAGTTTTGAAAAAAGAAACTAAAAAATTTAGTAAACCGTTCAGTTATATAAAACCAGACCGGTTCACTGATTTTTTTTGGTTTAACCATCTTAATGGTTTGACCCCCCTAACCGAACCAAAATTTAGACTGGGCACCGGTCAAACCGCTCGGTTCGGTCCAATTTTTAAAACACTGGATGAAACAACAACTAGTTGATTATGATATCTCACTAGACCACATTTCCTTTCTTTATGATAAGAATACAATTTGCTAAACATTATGTTTCATTAAAACTCAGCACCACATGTTCAAAATGCTTCGTATTGACTTTGTCCAGATCTTCAGTGTCTCAAAACGGCAGCACTTTCGGCTAAAACCTTTCAGTTTCCCACAATCAGCTTTTCTCTTTCTTTTCCAATTTGAAAACCCAAATCCCTAATTTCCAACTTCATCCCAAAAACTGCTTTCCTTTCTCCCTGATTTCCAGCCTTTTTAAATGCTAAATTGCCTCCATTAACCTACACTAACTCCTTTCATTTCGTCTCCAATACCTTCTATAAATCAATCACTGCAAAATAAAGTTTCAGAATGCTCTTCGAAGGTCTCTGGGAAAGGGAAATCAGTGCCAAGCAATTCTGCAAATGACCCTCTGGTGGTCTCCGATTCATCTGCAGACACTAAAGATTCTCTCCGATAAGCTTTGCAACATAGTCTCTATCATGCTGGAACCAATTCCAGCAGAAAAGAACCAACCACTGATGAACCAAAAATCTAGTTTACACTGTCTATAGAACTAGCTATGGCATAGAGCAAAGAAGAAGAAGAAGAAGAATAAGAAGAAGAAGAAGAAGAACTTGTGCCTCTTCAAATGATTGGAGGAGTTCTTCTGCTCGAAGGCCCTCCTACCATCTTGAGGCCTTCCTCTCCAGTAGTTGCTCCAAAACTCTATTTTAAACCATCTCCAATGACATAGAACCATATTCCTGCAAACCCCTCTAGGCAGCTTAACAAGAAGATGTGTGCTAAAAAGAGGGTAACCATTCCCAAACCAAGATTACCCAAACCTACTGGGCCCTTCTTACAATCTAGAGATATAGAGAAAAAATTTCACCAAAATTTCTTCCTACACACTATGGTTCTGGGGTGAATTGTTGATTGGGAGGCTGCCTCACCTGAGACTAAAGAAGTTGACATTATCTTTGCTGAAATGGACTGAGCAAAGATGCTTGATATCGAGGAACCAATTCTGCCCAAAGTTATCAAGCGCTTCTATGTTCATCTTCAGCCTCTCAAAGGTGTGTCTTCTGGTGCTATCTATTTAAGAACCTATGTAGCTGGAGTAGAGATAACCTTGAATGAAGCGATTCTTAGAGATATTTTTTATTTGCCATATGAGGATGATGAGAGACTTATCCACAAAACTTGGCTTACTGATTTTGTCCCATATGATGAAATGACAGACTTCATCTGTGATTTTCCAAAAAAATAAACCTGCTTGTAGTGCACCCACTGTGCACTGCATAAATCCATTCACTAGGACCTTGGCCAAGCTTGTTACATCTTTGTTGCTTCCCTGCATTGGCAGTCAAAGTTCACTACTCAGGATCTACACCTCCTCTACCACCTCAAACACAAACTCCTTTTGTACCTACCCAAACTGATTCTAAATATCATGGCTTGGGCTGTTGGAGGAACTAGGAAAACACCCAGCTTACCATATGGAATGCAAATGGTGAGGATTTTAAAGCACTTCAATATGAATCTCTCCTCCTTCTCTAAGATTACCTTGCCCTACACCTACATAATTTGGAGGCCTCTGCCTGGTTTCAAAGGAGCTGCAGAAGGCTCTAAGTCTACTACTTCTAGTTCTAAAAGGAAAGCTGCTTTTGTTGAAACTTCTTCTCAAAAGAAGAAAACTAGTTTTAAACCAATACCTCATTATCAACCCGTAGATCATACTGAATGGATAGTCGCTATCAACCCTGTTGAGCTAGCCAACCAAATTGGACAGAGACTCAACTTTTATCAGTTCAAGGTTATTGACTACTCCACAACGCTTTTGGTTGTAGAACAAGAATTGGTAAATACTAAGAAAGTAGCAGAAAAATGTTCAGAAGGAACTAGCATACCTTAAGGCCTCTCAACCCTCCAGCACCTTATTTTCCATTATGCTTTCCTCTTTTGCTATTCTTTAAATATTTTATTTGTTGGTTTGTATAATTACACAGTCCTCGGTTTTGGCTTAAACAATTTATGCACCTTTGATTGCATCCTATTGCATATTACTCTCTTTGCTTCAACTAACTCTTTTTGCCAGATCATCCCTTAGCCCTTTTGATCATGACAAAGGAGCATAAAGGATAGAAAGATACTCTGTCTTGTTTAGTTATTTTTCTCTGATGAATGCTCTGGTAGTCATATTGATTATGCTCTGATACAAGTTTTATGTTATACTCTAGTATATTGATCATGTGCTTCTAGAATAACTACTTTTGAAAACCCCTATGCTGTTGAAAATTCTATGCAAAAACTACTTTCTGAACTAGTTTAACAACTTGTTCAGAAGATGACATAAATTCAGTGGGAGATATTTCTTGGCATTTGTCATTATCAAAAAAGGGGGAGATTGTTGGCCTCACATTCCTCTAACCTCAGTTTTGATGATAACAAATTACCTAAATTATTACTAACCCTAACCTATTTGTTTAAGTATGTATTTAGTGACATGTTAGTATCTGGTGCAAAGCAAGTTTCCCATCCAAAGAAACAAGTTCACAAATAGAACTTATTCTATTTAGTAAATGCTGGTAATGAAGAAGAGTGAATTAGAAGATTTATGGACTCCTCATGGCAAGTCAGAAGTCTAGTCCATCAAATCAAAATTAGAAGTAGGAAATATGAAATCAAGAAACATTGTAAGGGAGCTTAAATTCAGAATTCAAAAAATAGACAATTCAGCAACAAATAAGGAAAGTTCATAAAGGAGAAAATATTGCTGCAATCAATAAGATATTCTCATATCTGATTCAATAACCAACAATCAACATAAAAGAAAATTTCAATATGGCAATGGTCATCTTCTACCTCATAAATTCAAAGACCCAAGGACTGAAAAAGAAAAAAAAAAAAAAAAAAAAAGCCATCAAGCAAAAATTGTAANAAAAAAAAAGAAGCCATCAAGCAAAAATTGTAATATGTTATACAACCAATTTTTCATTCTCTTCTATCAACTCTGTAATATCTTGTGAGATTTCTTGAGAGAATTGTTATCTTTGGGGCTGTGTTTTTCTTGGGATTATTGTAACAAATTTCCAGTGGGAAATTTGGGTGTGACCTTTGCTTTCTTTGTTAGAGGAAAAGAGTTTATGGTGAGATCTAAGAAAAACCAGTTGAAAGAGTTACTGGTGAGTTCTTAGAAAACTAATTGAGCGAGTTTCTAGTTAGCTCTTAGGAAACTAGGGATTGTAGAAGCTTGGATAAATAACCTTGCTGTTTAGTGGAACCTCAGCCTTGTGAGAGTGGATGTAGGCATTGTTTTGGCTGAACCACTATATAAAAATTTTGGGTTCAATCTCTTCTCCCTACTCTCTTTATTATTCTGGTTTAATCTTTGATATGATGCATAATTAATCTTTATGTTTGACTTGCTGTTTATATATGATCCTTGAAATTTTGGATTTATTTTTGAGTGGTTCTCTGTGAAATATTTATACTCTTTTAGATATGATTCTGTTAAGTTTTCTCGGTTGCTAGAGAACAAGTTTCAAAACAAGTTCTTAGTCAAAGCTGGTACTTTTAGAAAAAAAATTTAATTAGTGATTCTGTTCTATATTGTTCTTAAATCTCCTATTCACCCCCCATCTAGGAGCATATATGTACTTTCAGGTTCTATAGGACCGGTGGGTAGATTGAGCTGAAGAGCTTGTACGAACTCGACGGTGAGCTAAAATGACAATGTAAACACTACACACACCTTCTTCACTGAATGTTAAAGCTAATGAGGAGATAACCAAGACCACTGCTATTGCTAGAACGAGCTGAGAATAAAACACGCATTTGAGCTTGCTCCTATGAAAAACCATCGACCCATTTTCCATTGTGACCCACTACATACAAAATCCACACCACATCTGTGGGAATGAAACAGCCATTTGACCTTTGCTCCTATGTGAAATGTTGTGTATGCTTCAGAATGCAAAGATGAAGAAACCCACCCTGAGCTCCCTCCTACAAATGATGGATTGGAAGAGAAGATGGTTTTTCAATCTTTAAAATCCAAAATTACGTCATTTTGGGTGTTGCTGATAAATGAGGAGTCCAAATAGGCTTCCTAGGAACATTTAACATTGTCACGTCACTTTTGACCAACCACATCATCCATTTCATCAGTCTACTTAGCGGTAGGCAGAAGGATTTTGTTGAAGTAAAACTTTTAATTGAGTGACTAAATTGATCAAACTTTGCACTAAATGACCATATTAATAATGCCCAAATAAGTGAAGGACCAAAATAAGGTTTTAGTCCTTAAAAAAACATACAAAATGATCCTAAACATTTGCAAAAGGTGTGAAATACCATTGTTCCTAACGTCCATTCAAAAAATGGATGGAAACAACACATGAACGTCACATGATGCTAATTAACAATTAATTAAAAATAGGATGTGACTGGCACATGACTATTGTTCTCCCTTAATTGAGCCTTTTGAAACAAAATTAGACTCAAATCTGGAAAAACTTGAGGAACAATGGACTATGGTGGGGCTTCAACCTTCAACCTTAACCTTCATCACAAAAAAAAAAAAAAAAAACAATACCTCAACCTTTGAACTAAACTCTAATTTCACTTTCAGTAACCCAATATGCAAAAGATTTGTCCTAATATGCAGGGAAAGAAAAAATTAAAAGGTTCCTTGGAAGGGAAGGTGTGAATCTTTGACCTAAGTGAGCCATGGATTGTGATTTGTGAGTGAGTGTCCGCCTCTGTGTCTTTGTTAGCAGCACTCCTTCTAAGACCAATTACAGCTATAGTTCTGTGTCTAACATCAGCATAATTGTTCCTAAAAAACTGGTCTTCTATATGAGTTGTAATCCCTTTGAATCTACAATTTATTTAAGAGACACAATAAATCAAGGCTTTCTAAACCCTTATATATAAGAAGCACACAATATAACTCAGAAGAACCTTTGTATTTCAGTCAATCTAGCTCCCAATTCAAGTCATGAATATCTCAATAGACATAATCTTTAATTTATGCAAACCCCCATGTACATAATGTTATTTACTTGACAATCCTTTTCTCCTATATTTACATTTTGCATTTGAAGGTGTCAAGCCCTTGGCTTGGCCCCCCTTATACATAAACAGTGATATGACTATTCTCTTAGTATTGAAAAAGAAAAAAGTTAATGAAATTGTAATGCACATGCCTTCCCTATACTAAATTTAATTGAATCCAAACACGTATATAACATTTTGAATCAGGCACCTGGACAACAACCTAAAACTAACATTCCAAACTATAGAGGCATAAACGTTAGCAAGGAATGGTTAGCAATTAAAAAATCTAAAGTGGAGCACCACCAACATTCCAGCCATTTCAATGAATACTTCCATGTTCCTACTTTGACTTGGCTTAGCATGTTTGGCATTTTATGGTTTCTATAAGCATTTAAATAATTATACCCCTTAACTATGTGTAATAGTTCTGAGACACCATTTTACATTCAAGTCACAGTGGACCACAATACGACAACCACTGTCCCACTTTCTCAGTGCAAAAATGTACACTTCTCAGAGCTTCTGAACAGGTGGACCACAATAACAAAGACGGAACAATAAAATAGACAAATTAGAATCTCAACCCATGTGAACCCTGGGCCACAATATAAAGGTATGCATCACCGCAGAAGAGAGAAAATTTCACAATCAACAACACATCATCTTAAAGGGAGACACACGAGTTTGGAAAAGATCACCTGTGGCTTCAGGTTTGTCTCCTTCCTTTTAGACCGCGTCTCTTTCCTCCACTTCAGTGCTTTAGGGCTTAGGGTTCGAAAATGCTCATTCTTGCGATTACACCAACAAATGTCAACAAAAAAAACCAATTGAAAGAGTCAGCAAGTGAAATCCAACACTAGGTATGCTAATTTCGCACGCCAAATGGTCTTAAGTTTCAAGGAGAAGAACTCACATGTCAGGAATGCGGACAATGTCGAAAATCAGAACACTGATAATGGGATGAAGTCGATTCTCTGTGGGTATGACCTACTTCGACATCAATGGGGCAAAATATTCCTCATTCACGATGCTGATTTCGCACAGCAAATGCATCCACTGGCTTGAAATTGGGAGTTGCAGAATACCTCCAGCCACGATCACAATGAAATCTTCCCCCTTCCTCCTTCTGTCACTACGACGACGTATTGCTGTTTTGGAATATGGAGACTTCATCAAACGACGCCGTATCATGGAAAAGTTTTAGTGCATCTTGCCTGTTAAACGACGCCGTTTTACTAAGCCCACATCAGCAAATGGTCAAGTTGCCATGTCAGCATGCCACTTCAGCAATTAATGGCCACGTCAGCATGTTAAGTGCCACGTGGCAAATTCTGTCAAATCTGACCCCCCCAACCCTAACGGAGGACTAACTTGTTAGCGAAATTAATAATCCAAGGACTGATTTGTCACCAAAAAATTTTGGGAAACTGATTTGTCGGTGGCTAAATTTTTCAGGGACTAAAAAGGGGTTTAACTCTAAGTTTAAAATTTTAAGTGTGGAAATCTCACTAATTGACAGTTGAAGATTCCACTTCACTTTGTTTTATCGATTGAAAATCAGAACACTGATAATGGGATGAAGTCGATTCTCTGTGGGTATAACCTACTTCGACATCAATGGGGCAAAATATTCCTCCTTCACGATGCTGATTTCGCACAGCAAATGCATCCACTGGCTTGAAATTGGGAGTTGCAGAATACCTCCAGCCACGATCACAATGAAATCTTCCCCCTTCCTCCTTCTGTCACTACGACGACGTATTGCTGTTTTGGAATATGGAGACTTCATCAAACGACGCCGTATCATGGCAAAGTTTTAGTGCATCTTGCCTGTTAAACGACGCCGTTTTACTAAGCCCACATCAGCAAATGGTCAAGTTGCCATGTCAGCATGCCACTTCAGCAATTAATGGCCACGTCAGCATGTTAAGTGCCACGTGGCAAATTCTGTCAAATCTGATCCCCCCCAACCCTAATGGAGGACTAACTTGTTAGCGAAATTAATAATCCAAGGACTGATTTGTCACCAAAAAAATTTGGGAAACTGATTTGTCGGTGGCTAAATTTTTCAGGGACTAAAAAGGGGTTTAACTCTAAGTTTAAAATTTTAAGTGTGGAAATCTCACTAATTGACAGTTGAAGATTCCATTTCACTTTGTTTTATCGATTATATTTAAGATTAAGTATAGGCTGAAACTTTGCGAAGCATACATTTAGTATGAGGAAGTGAGCTCAATGGGGGGCTTGATCCCGAGGTAAGGTAGTAGACTTTGACATTGAAGAAATAATGATTGTGCATATGAAAGATTTGATAACATTTTGGTGGGTTCATTTGAGTCTTAAATTTAAATATTTCCATTAAATAAAGACTACTTTAAGTCGTTCCTTGGTGCATTGCATGATCCATAACCTTCTTCTAGAAATATTTCCATTCTTTGAATTAGCTGCTAAAATAATGCAAGATAAGTAGACTTTCAGTACTTCACCCTTGTACATTCTTCCCAGAAATAAATTAGGAATACTTCTAGTTTTCAATGTACCAAGCTTGAGAAATCTATATGCTCTTGTTATTTTCTGAAAACATGATATGAGAAGTTGATAATTGTAGTAAAATTAACAAATAAGGTCACCTGTACAAGGCAAGCAAACTGTCCACCACCACTCAATGAAAATGTATATAATCTGTCACTATATAAGGTACTCAATTTTCTGTGTTCGTTTAACTAAAATTTAACCCAATGAACCCAATTGTTTACAGGTAGTTTTGTGCTAGTTGGACATCAAAGGTATTGCTCAAATGAGATCAAAGGTTGAAGGAATCCCTAAACAACATTCTGTGATGATTGTTGGTGAAGCCTTCATGCCGACAATCCATGGACAGCACAACATGTCCAGGAAGGTAGCTCAAGTGGGTCAAGCTTCATAAGTGGTGCATATGCCATATCCTAAGTTCTTTATGTATGTGGTTGTAACAAGAGGGTGATAATGTTGATTTCAAAGACAAAGGAGAACTCAAATCACCCATTTTGGCATTGTCCACATTACAATGTGAGGGGAATATAATTTTAATTTACATATTTTAACAATTTAATGGGAATGTAATTTCAATTTCAAAATTTTAACATTTTAACAAGTTTATTATCTTTATATGCAAAATGAAGACTTATGTTGTGGATTCTTTCAATGGGTTAAGAATTTTGAAGGAATGGTTTCAAGAACTTCTGAGTCTTTTATACCAAATGAGAAAATGGTGATGAAGATGCAGAAGAAGAGGATTAAGAGTCTTGAAAATGAAGTTAGGAAACTAAAGATTGCATGTGGTCTACTCGTTGTTTTGTTGTTCATTGTATTTTTAGTAAAATAAGTGATCTTCAGATAGAATGATTGTAAAGTGGACTAGTAAATTTCTTAGAATGTAGATTTCGTTTACCATAATTATATTTTAGACATGTTGAACTTCTATCTAATGTTAAGAATTTATATAAATTTCTATGTTTGTTGAGTATTTTTAGCCGCATAAATATTTAAAGATATAGATGGTTGGAAGAAAATTTCTAAATCCTTAAAAAGCAACATGACACAGTCTTAATGACAGCAACAAAATAAAAATATAATAATATACAATATAGTTGTTCCCATGCAATAAATTAAATAAAGTAAGAGTGGATATCCAGTGCAAGAATACATAAAAAAATACACCTTCATTATATTAATGGTGGTTGCATGTATTTAAGTCAAAAAGGTTGAAATGTCATTTACAATCAAGTCTAACAAATGACTAGCCAACCAAAAGAAAGTAAGTCACTTAAAGCAAAAAATTTGGTTGGTCATTTACAGTAAATCCTACATAAATTCTTACCAACCAATCAACAGTATAGTACAATTTCCAACCTAAGAACAAAAGGAAAAAAAACAAAGCAAAATAACTTCAATTTTGTTCACACATCAGCTAACAACTTCTCTTTCCCTTACTTCATTATATTAATGGTGGTTGCATGTATTTAAGTCAAAAAGGTTAAAATGTCATTTACAATCAAGTCTAACAAATGACTAGCCAACCAAAAGAAAGTAAGTCACTTAAAGCAAAAAATTTGGTTGGTCATTTACAGTAAATCCTACATAAATTCTTACCAACCAATCAACAGTATAGTACAATTTCCAACCTAAGAACAAAAGGAAAAAACAAAGCAAAACAACTTCAATTTTGTTCACACATCAGCTAACAACTTCTCTTTCCCTTTACTTGAACCTTCACTACAAAGGTATGCTGAAATTTTTTTCCTAGTAGTCATGGTTGCTACTTGAATTGTGTTTGTAGTCACATGGACTTGATGTATTCCTTTGTAAAAGGCTGGCTGGTTGGTTTCTTGCTCTTTTTTTTTCTCTTCCGTGGTTCTACTCCCTTGCAAGTCCTTGTGTTGTGGCATGTCCCACCACATTTAGAGCATTTAGTGGCCCCATATTTTCTTTTGAGCTTGCTAGAATCTTGTGGAGCATCATTGATTTTTTTTCGATTTTTTTTAGGCCTACTAGCTGGTCTTTTGAATGGAGGAGGATTTATATTACCAAGGTATGTCCTCTGCCAATAATCTTGCCCTGCGAGTGGCTGTATAAAAGGCTCATAAGCCTTCAACCATGTGTTGGTTAAGTACCAATCATGCACTGCAGTGTTTAGGCCTTCATTGTTTGATATAAATGCTGAACAAACATGTCTACAAGGTATCCTTGTAAGATTTCATACCCTACATGAGCATGTCCTAGCCTACAAATGAACCACCACTTTGTTGGTTGGTCCTCTACTAACTTCATATTTATGTCCAGTAGGATCTCCAGCCCATGATAAACATCATTCACTACTTTTCTTCTTCTTAGTTTCAAGAAAGGCTACTTCCATTGGAACATATTTACTCTTGTATTTTCTGACATTCACAAGCATTTTTGATCCCTTCCTCATAATATAACCTCTTATTTCTTCAAGCATAGTTAGAATTGGATTGCACCTGAACTTTCGTATCTCCTTGTTAAATTATTTACACATGTTGCTTGTAATGACTTGGTTCTTACTGTAAGTGTTAAATGATCCTCTAACTCATCTAGCAGGAGCCTTCTTCATCAACCAGTTATAAGCATAATGGTCAATCCTTTTGATCTTTGCCATATGCCTATCAAATTCTTCCATTGTAGTAGACTTTGCTGCCAAAAAGACTTTCGATCTAAGTTTCTTGCTTTTCCAAGTCTTATAAAAATTCTTCCAAATGTGCATTACACATTACCTGTGAGAAGCTGTAGCACATAATTCAGTCATTGCAGGTTCCAAACCCTATAATTTGCACACACAAAAAAAAAATCTATGTTAACCTTTGAAGCATAAGGTATTAACAAGAAAGGCTACTTCCATTGGAACATATTTACTCTTGTATTTTCTAACATTCACAAGCATTTTTGATCCATTCCTCATAATATAACCTCTTATTTCTTCAAGCATAGTTAGAATTGGATTGCACCTGAACTTTCATATCTCCTTGTTAAATTATTCACACATGTTGCTTGTAATGACTTGGTTCTTACTGTAAGTGTTAAATGATCCTCTAACTCATCTAGCAGGAGCATTCTTCATCAACCAGTTATAAGCATAATGGTCAATCCTTTTGATCTTTGCCATATGCCTATCAAATTCTTCCATTGTAGTAGACTTTGCTGCCAAAAAGACTTTCGATCTAAGTTTCTTGTTTTTCCAAGTCTTATAAAAATTCTTCCAAATGTGCATTACACATTACCTGTGAGAAGCTGTAGCACATAATTCAGTCATTGCAGGTTCCAAACCCTATAATTTGCACACAAAAAAAAAAAATCTATGTTAACCTTTGAAGCATAAGGTATTATTAATAAATATAAATTTATAAGCTTACAAGAAATGTTAATCTTTTGTTGATCTGATATGAAGTTTCAACCATGTTCCCTTGGATCCCCAATATACTCAATCATTCTTGTCAAGAAACATTTCCAAGTGTCTTTTGTCTCAAGATCCACAACAGCATAAGCTACTGGATAGAATAAATTGTTCCTATCTTAAGCAACTACAACTAACAATATCCCACCATGATACCCTTTTAAGAAGCACCTATTTAGCCCTATCAAAAGTCTACAGGCAGCCTTTAAACCTTCTTTGCTAGTGTCTAGACAAATATACAACCTGTCAAAATTGGGCACCATAGCACCATCGGGTCTGTCAACAGCGAGTTGCACAGTCCCTCTACGGTCCGCTCTCTTTAACTCACCACAATAGTCCCACAAAGTTGCATACTGCTCTTTCTTTATTCCTTCCATCATTTTCCTTGCCATCTTCAATGCCCTGAATATGATTCTCTTAGGAACATTGATGTTATATTTTCACTTCACTAAAATGTAAGCATCAGTACCCTCCATCAAAGGAAATCATTTAACTTCTTCTACAAGCTTATGTGCTAACCACTTTGTATTAGTTTGCTTGTTTAAGATTTTTCTACTATATATGTGTGTGTTGATGAAGGTCTTCACCTGAAAACTGTGTGTGACATTGTTGAATGAGCAAAAAATCTCTCACATATAGTCATTGATGCATATGGCCTTCGCCCTTTTTTTTGTCATTTTTCACCCACACCACATGCCTGTCAAGATGAATTGTGTAATCTTTTGCTGCTTCCTTGAATGCACGCAAGGTTGGAAATTCTATTCCAAGTTTTAGGTTGACCTTCCCAAATTCAACTTGAGGATTAAACTGTGGGAATACTTCAGTTCTTTTAGAGCCATCAACCTCATGTTCAAAGTTGTCAGGAGTGTGCAAAGACTCTGTCTCATATCCCTGACCTTCAAAGGGATTGATATATACCTCCAGTGGGGACTTCTTTTTCTTATTACTACCTTTTTTTTTTTTTTGCTTGACAAGCAGTATCACTACTTTCTCCATGAAGCATTGATGTCTTCTTCTTGAATTTCAATGGTGTTTGCATGTTTTCCTCATATGTGCTCTCAAGGAATGGTGGTGGATTGTATGGGCTCTGTTCTGCATCATCATAGCCATATGAATCTACACCACTTGATTCATTCTCATCTGAATCACTGCTTCTTGGCCCTTGTTCAATACTAGCATTTTCATCTTCAACTACATTAGTGTCTTCATTGTTGCTTGTAGGTTGTTGCATATCAACATCATCAGGAGGATTGTAAAACTCTTCCTGTCTCATATCCCTTCTTAAATAAGTCACATAGTCTCCGTCTTCATCAATGTTTTGAATTTTTTCATCACCCTCATTGTTTTTCTTCTCCAAATCTTTATACTCATTCTGCCATTCCGTCTCACATGGTAAACTTATAATAGGCTCAACAATTTCAAAATTTTCAATTACAAGGTGCTCAAAATAAAATTCTATCTCATCAACCCCTTCTACAGTATCAAACATCTGTATAACATCTAAGTCACCCTTAAAGGTCCTAAGCCCATCCTCTAGTTCTAACTCAAGCACCAACTAATAACAATTTATGTAACAATCATAACCATGCTCATAAAATAACTGTGAAATTGTTGGAATAAAAACTTTATCAGTATCTACCCAATCACATGCATCTTCTTCTCCATCAACATAGGTCAACTTCGGCTCACGTACAAACTTACCTCTATGGTGCAATATGAGGGTTACATAACATTCCATTCTACAAAAAGAAAAAAGAGTAACAAGATGTCATAACCACAACACTTCACCCTTGTAAACAGTGAAAACCATTTACAACAAATAGAAACCCCTCGCTGCCTAAACTGTCAATCAATAAAAATAAAGTTCACTGACTGGCTTCAAGAAATTAATAAGAATCCCCAATTCTTCTAGAGCAGCAGTCTTCCAAAACTACACATAATAAAAAATATTAAAACCAACAAGTCAACATGAAGAGCTCAAAAAGCTTAGTAATTGGACTCAGAATATACTCAAGATGTCAGTTGTTGCATTAACTATTGTAGCAAATACAATCAAGCAAGCATGCAGACAAATTAGTTTTCAAGAATACATTGTTCAAGCAACTGCACTTTTCTAACAAACATGGCAATGAACTCATACATACACAAACAAATGTTGAGCATCTTCATTTCAAGATAATGTTCTAGGGAAAGATAAAATTAATACTATACTATAAAAGTTCACTGACTGATATGGTCTATTTGTTGCTAATAATGTGACTACCATGCCAAGTCCCAAAGGGCATGAGGCAATGACATGGTAATAATCCTTATATCTAGATACTTCTATCATTATCTACCTTGGACATTATTATGTACTTGACCAATTCCTTGATAAGGAAAAGGTATAAACCAAAAGCTATGAAATCTAAAATCTAAATGCAGGTATAGATAGAATGGTTAGATCCTATAAACCTCGACAACTTTTGTACTTTTGAAGTACAAATGCAGCTGCATGGCTCAAGCTATAGACATAATTATAATAGAACACCAAACAATAAATATAGACAAAAATATGATTTTACTATGTTCTTTTTCTTTTAGAAATGTTCTCTGCATAAATAGCTTATTACTAAAAGTAAAAACCACAGTACCAGATAAAAATGATTAATAGTAGTCATTATATTTGACCACGTACATATTTGTTCAAACCAGATAAGCATAGTTAAAGAAATGTACTTTTACAAATGAAGACAAGCACAATACACAATTCCTCCACACACTGTCCCACTACACATTGTAAGTAGTAAATGGCCACTTTGCCCAGAAAATAACAAAAACCCAACAACTTAAATATGCGTACAAAAACTCAACAAACACAACAACAAAAACCCACTTTGCCCACAAACTGTTTTACAGGGACCACAACAATTAAATATGCAATACTAAAATATATCAACCTATGTGAATGAAGCACCTGATAGTGAACAACACCTCTTCAAACCACCACAACCTGTAATAGTTGACCACAAATTTCCATTAATTTTCATTTATAAAAATACAAGTGCATTAAAAAGGACAATCAATATTATTATAGGTGCAAATAAAGACAATAAGGAAAGCAACAACTTTATTTTCAAAATCCTGCCAGCAAGGACATGTTATACACATTGCATCTTCCCCAATTATATGAGCTTCTCATTAAAGCTCTAACTCATTCAGTTGAGACAACTTACAAACTCACAATTTTTCTTAGTAAAATATATTTCTACATTTAGACATAGTACATAAATTCTTTAAACACATAAGGAATTAATTGCAATGCAAGGACTATTTAACATGCCTCTCATCCCTCTTTTTTCTATCCTTTTTTGGTTGATTTATAGCTACTGGTATTGCTACAAATTTTCAGACTACCCAGCTGGCAAGAATCATGGTTCTCTTGGTTATACCACCTATGATAATGCAGATCCCAAACATTTCCAATTTCTCTTATGGACCACGCAGTTTGACCTTTTTGATTGCTCTCTTCATCACTATCTTTTTAACAATATTTTACTTAGCTTACCAGGTTTCTCATCCAATACTTTCTATAAGCATTTAAATTATTCTTCGAAATTACTTTGTCTAATTGTTCTAAACAAGCAATATACATTCAAGTAACAGGGGACCTATTGGACTTATTATCATCAGCATTCCCATAGAAGCACAATACGACAACCATTGTCCCACCACAATAACAAAATGTGCACTACTTTCTCAACCCATGTGAATAGGTGGACCACAATAACAAAAACCCAACAATAAAATATGCATTACTTTCTCAACCCATGTGAACCCCTGGACCACAATATAAAGTTGTGCATAACTACACTATCACAAAAAATTTAATTTACATGCGTGAAGCACCTGACAATGAACAACACCTCCTTTCAGATGGAGACATAGAAGAGTTTGGAAAACCTCACCTGTTAGAGCATGAAGGATCCGTTATCGGCAGACTTCTCTATGCTTTCTTCCACTGGTTTATCTCCTTTGATACTCTACTCCTACTGATTAAGAGAGTGACAAAGAGATTTCACAAGGCTTAGGGCTTCAATTACAGAATGCTTGCCATCATCAGCACTTCGGATTTTAATCAATTGCCACTGTGAGCAAAGGGACTTCAGTGCTTTGGAACTTAAGGTTCCAATTTAGGATTTGCAGAATCCCTCGTTCACGTCATGAATCTATATTCAATTCTTACTCTTCACAATACTACGCCGTATGGGTAAGGATGACATATTTTCTTATCTTAGTAAAACGATGTCATTTTACGTGTGCCACACAGCAACCAGCTCAAATGCCATGTTAGTTTGCAAAGTCACTAACTAACGGCCATGTTAGCACTTAATGTGCCACGTGGCAATTTCTGTCAAATCTCACTAACGGACCTGAGCGGAGGACTATATTGGTAGATAGAATATAAATTTGAGGACTCAATTGACACAAAAAATAAATGAAGGACTAAAGTGTCTATAAGAGCATTTTTCAAGGACCAAAAAAGGGTTTTACTCTTATTTGTTTAAACTTTTCATTGTTCTAGGGAATTCATTAGTTTATGGCATTGATTAGATAACCTACTATTACTAACAAATAATGGACTAGTTTTGAATTATATATTTTGAGGAAATCTGACCAAAGACAAGAAATTCTAACACAACATATCCGTGTGCATAAATTATCATGGTCTCCACCAAGTCAATACATCAACAGATCAATGTAACCTATGATTTGCAACATCACTAACAAAATAGCTTAATTGAAAGGAATTCAATTTCCAATTTATATCTAGAAAGCTTAAGTTCCAAAACTTTGATCACATATAGTTATGCGAAGTAACACTTATTGTGTAAACTCAACCCTAAACATGCTCTTTGACACATATAATATCTTAGTCAAAATGGGTAGATTAATGAGGTCATCAACTTCATTCTATCCTTGTCAAATTGCATCTTTTTCTTAATTTTAAAAATTTTGTAGTTTGAAAGACATAGATTGGAATAAAAGGTTTAATTTGTTTTGCTTTCTATATAGATTAAAAAATAAAATAAAATAGCATGTGTATGTTCTTCCGGAAAAATATGTCTGATCCAAAAATGAAATTTAAAGATAGAAAACTTGGCCTATTGATTCATGTAGAAGCACTGGAAGAATTGGAGAAAAAGAATCATTTCATTGATGTTGACATGTGTATATATATACACATTTACAATGAAAAGAATTCAAAAAGAAGAAACCCATGATTTATTCTCTTTCATGCCCTCGTAAGATTGGGGTACCATCAAGAACACCAATCTTGGACCGAAGAGTGCGAAAAATGGATTATGGCAACGGTTTTGTAAGAATATCAACTAATTGATCTTTTGTGGACAATTGGTGAACTTTCAACTAGTTAGAGGCTATTTTTTCCTGTACAAAGTGGTAGTCAAGTGCTATGTGTTTCATCCTAGAATGAAAGACATGATTAACACATAGGTACATGACCCCAATATTGTCATAGTGAATGACTGGAGTAGAAGTGATGGTTGTGCCAAGTTCCTTGAGGAGATTAAGGAGCCAATAAAGTTTGGCTGTGGTGGACGTAACTGCTCGATATTCAGCCTCTGTGGATGATCTTACTACTGATCTTTGTTTTCTAGAAGACCATGAAACAACATTTGAACCCATGAACACTAAATAGGCGGAGGTAGAGGTGCGATCCATTGGATTCCCTGCCCAATCAGCATCAGAATATGCATGTAACTAAATAGGAGAATTAGAGGAAAGATGGAGGCCAAAATTATGGTTGACTTAAGGTACTAGAGGACTCTTTTAAGTGCTGTGAGGGCATATGAAGGATAGGTATTGTAAGGCACCCACAAGGTGTTACTCAGTTAGATCTGTAGATGTGGTACCATCTTTAAGTAAAAGAGACACTGAGATAGACATGGGTGTAGTGGCACATTTTGCACCAGTCATCTTGGCTTTCTCAAGGAGATTATATATGTACTTGTGTTGAGAGATGAACAGGCCATTCTGGTGAGGTAGAAACTCAACCCCTAAGAAGTATGTTGGTTGGCCAAGATCTTTAAGAGAGAAACGGTTAGCAAGACAAGTGCAAAAATAAGACAAAAATGAGGAGTTGTTACTTGTGAGGAGTAGGTCATCTACATAAACCATGAAGTAAGCAATCACACCATTTTGATTAAAGATGAAGAGAAAGCCATCTAACTTGGAGTTGGTGAAGTGCTTTTTTGAAGAGTGTGGTTTTTGGTGGTAATATTGGATGTAAGAGGTGTGTTAGGAGTAGGAGTCTCAATCTTTTTATTGTAAGTTTCAAAATCAACCAACTTATCTCTTAGCTCCATGAAGGTAATGGGGTTATCCCTAGCTCTAATTGGGCCAGAGATTTCTTTGAAGTCANTAGGAGTAGGAGTCTCAATCTTTTTATTGTAAGTTTCAAAATCAAACCAACTTATCTCTTAGCTCCATGAAGGTAATGGGGTTATCCCTAGCTCTAATTGGGCCAGAGATTTCTTTGAAGTCAGGGCCTAGTCCATTCAAAACATGAATAACTAGGTCAAAATCATCAACAGGGCAAGAGATAAGCGCAATTTCATTAGCTATGTTTTTCATGGTTTAAATATAGGTGGTGACAGGAAGGGAACTGCATGTGGTGGTGGAGAGTTTTTCTTTTAGGGACATGAGCTATAAGCGAGAATGGTTAGCAAAAAAGGTTTGCAAGTGATCTCAAGCTTCTTTGGTTGTAGAAGTTTTTCCAAGAAGATTGAAGACCTCAAGTTCAAGGGAAGTTGTAATTGCATGGAGGAGTTTGTCTTGCCTAACCCACAAGGTGTATTCAGGATTAGATAAGACAATGTCATAAAAAACAATGGTGGAGGAAAGGCAAGGTTTCGTGCCATCAAGAAAGGACATGAGTGCATGCCCATGAAAGAGAGCATCCACAAGGTTTTGCCATGAGGGGTAGTTGGTGTGGTTGAGTTTAAGGGGGAGGTGAGCCGGGTGAAGGAAATGAGGGTGGCGCTAAGGTGAAGAGCAGTGAGAAAGATTAGAACAGGGGGAAAAGTAAAAGAGGAGTTCGAGGTATTGGTCATGAGGGAGAAAAAAATTTTGGTTGTTAAGCAATGTGCTTTGATACCATGTAGAAACACTAGAAGAATTGGAGAAAAAACATCATTTCATTAATGTTGACAAGTGTAAATATATACACATTTACAATGAATGAAAGAATTCAAAAAGTAGAAACCTAGGTTTATTCTCTTTCAATTCAGATGTAAACAAAACTTTGAAAGAGCATGTTAAATATTTTAATTCCTCTTCATTGTATTCATTATGAATTTTTATTGGTTCAAAAAGAAAAACCAAATAACTTATTGTTTTTTTGGAAGATAATAGAAATTTTACAGTCGTGCGCAAAACTTGCAATTTGCAAGGGCCGGGGCCCATTCCTTCCTTGCCACATCCAATTTTTATCTACATCATATAATATAATTAAGAATGGCACTGACATGAAAAAGAAAATTAATATACCAATTCATTATGTTAACCACATTTCACAGTTTTCTTACAAAATGTAACTTTTATCATATATGTCAACTTTTAGATAAATTAGACATTCTCAAGTATTTAATCTAATTGATGACATTTACTTGTATCTTTTATTTTTTTATTATATTTATATAAGAATATTAAAGTTTGTCATGGTATTCAAACCATGAGAAACTTTTTTTTTTTTTTTTTTTGTGGTAGGAGTAACGTTTCTCACAGTTCAAGACCTTGAGAAACGTTGAACTATCCAATTTTCTCATGATGTTTTTTATCTTTGTGAAAACAAGAAAATATCAATTTTCTCATGGTTTTGTTGTTGTGAGAAACTTAGGAAGCAAAGACCTATATATAAGGTAGTCGTAGAAATAAGCCTAGCCAGGCCTGGCTTAGACTTTTTGACTATTTAGACCTACAAAAACAAAATAAATAAGCCATAAGGCCTACAAGGCCTCATCCTACAACCCTAAAAACAGGCCAATAACTTGTTTCGGCCTATATAACTGGTACAAAAGCTGAATATGAGCATTCTTTATAAAAAAAAAAAATATTTATATAATATTAAAATAAATAGATTTGCCTATGAGCCCACGAGACATGCCTAATCTAAATAGGCCTATATTAAGGCCTATGCCTAGCTTAAATTGCTGAATAGGCCTGGGCCGTGGATCCTTGACAGGCCCACCTGGTCTATTTTCACCCCTAAATTATTAGGTATGTTTTTCTACTAAGTCCCTTGTTTTAAATTAACAAACTGCAATAACAAAGACCATCTAAATTCAAATCTAAATAGCCATGAAATATCCAATAAAAATAAATAAAATAGCTCAAGTTACATCCACATAGCATCAAATATGTGAAATACAACTTTTGANATAACCGCTCCACTAATTTCAAAACCAATAATATCCCAAAAAATCCAAAAAAAGGTACCCGTAAAGCCATCATCCCTAGAAGCACTATTTGGTGCAATAGAAAAAGCCGTCTGTTTTACTTCTTCTGCACTAACCGGCCGAGTAAGCCAACGATTCATTCTCAATGTTACCTTCTTAGGAATGTTATCAAGATTAAAATAATTACAAGCTCAAACAAAGAAATTTCACATAAATGATATAATGAACCTTCTCACTTCTCACCAAAGCTTGAAAAATTGCAACTTCGAATAAAGAAATATCAAAACAGATAATTTGACATATTCGTGGTATTAATAAAAACGAAGTAACTTGTGCCAAACATATTCGAGTAAATTCAGGGTTGATGAAGTGCGGCGGAATAAGTTAATTAAAATTTTAATTACCCAAGAGATCCAGAAAGCATATCACTTTTGACATTGTCTCGTCAAATTGGATTGTTATAAAAATAGTCAATAGAAAAGGTCAACCTTTTAACCTTTCCCTCATAGACAAATCTAAAAATTTTCCCTATAAATTGAAACAGCAGTCTCCACCTCTCCATGTACTCAACCATCAAACTAGCTCTTTCAAGTTTCAACAGAATTAATCATCACCTTCTTCTAAAATGTCTTCCACAAACCTTGCCTCCACATTCCTCATGCTAACCTTAACTCTCCTTCTCCGAACTGCGTTTGGAGCCAACCCTCTGGCGCATATTTGTTCAAACTCTGAAAACTTCACCACAAACAGCCCTTATGAATCAAACTTGAGAAGGCTCTTCAGCGTTCTTAACTACCAAACCAGCCCCACAGGTTTTGGTTTGGTCTCAGTTGGCCAATACTACCATCAACAGGTATATGGCCTCTCTCTTTGCCGCGGCGACATCTCAGCTTCTGACTGCAAAACTTGTGTGAGTGAAGCGAGCACTGAAATCCTTAAACGCTGCCAATATAACAAAGGTGCTATTATATGGTATGACAACTGCTTGTTCAAGTACTTGGACAAAGATTTCTTTGGCCAGATTGATAACATAAACAAATTCAATTTGTGGAACCCAAATAACGTGAGTGACCCTTCCACGTTTAACTACAAGACTAAGGAGTTGTTGAGCCCACTTGCCAAGGAGGCTTCTGTGAACCCTAAGATGTATGCCGCCGGAGAGCTAAATCTGGAAGAATCAAAGAAGCTTTATGGGTTGACTCAGTGCAC
>QAOA01005060.1:0-33169 GCA_003255065.1 Cercis canadensis
CTGCTCTGAGGATCTTTCCTGTTCTTGAGGGTTCTGATATTTCACATGGTATCAGAGCAAATCGATCTTGATTTGCGAATAAGTTCGATCTATTGACTCGAATAAGTTGGGTGAAAGACATTCCTTGATTGATTAAGAAGATGGAAGCTGAAGCTGCATCGACGAACAAGGAAGCATCGAGCAGCGCCAATGGTGATGATCCCATGGTATTAGCAAATTCTGATCATCCTGGAATGCAATTGGTGACATCTCATCTGACAGGTAACAATTACTTGTCATGGAGTAGGTCAATTAAAATAGCATTAGGAGCTAAGATGAAGCTCGGATTCATCGATGGAAGGTATGGTATACCTGAAGAAGGATCAACTGAGTTTGATCATTGGATTCGTGTGGATTGCATGATTCGTTCATGGATCCTGAACTCCATTTCTAAAGAAATAGTGGAAGCTTTCCTCTATGCATCCACTGCAAGAGAACTATGGGTGGAATTAGAAGAAAGGTTTGGTGAATCAAATGGACCTCAGATTTATCAAATTCAACGAGAAATAAGCACAATTTCTCAAGGAAATCAATCAGTGGTCAAGTATTTCACCACACTGAAGAAGCTATGGGATGAGTTGGACTGTGTCCAACCAATTCCAAAATGTACCTGCAAGAACTGCACCTGTGATGTTACAAAGAAAGTAGCTAATCTTGCACACTCCAGCAAGCTACTACAGTTCTTAATGGGGCTTAGTGACGATTTTGACCATATCAGGAACCAAATTCTAGTAATGGACCCCTTACCCTCAGTGAACAAGGCATATTCAATGACTCTACGCATTGAAAAGCAACGTGAAGTCCATACTAGCCTGGCAGGGAAGGTTGAAAATTCAGCTATGCTAGCAAGAACTCCAACAGGAAGAGGTGCTGTAAATGGCTTTGGCAGGGGACATCATAAGAAGCAACATTACAATGAAAAGAAAAATGAAAAGTACGAAAAATTCTCATGCACTCACTGTAATACTGGAGGACACACTAGAGATACTTGCTTCAAGTTACATGGGTATCCAGACTGGTATAAGGAGCTTAAGGGGCAACGCAGTCAAACAGTGGGAGGGAGACATATGGCTAATCTAGCTGATAATCCGTTAGATGCCAACATGATCAATACTGGGGAGAAAACCTTTGATCCAAAAACATCTTTGGCAGAACTAATTCAACAGGAACTGTCAAAAATGATGAAAGGACATGGAAACTACGAAGGGAATCATGTCAATTTTGCTCATATTGAGGATTTTGCAGGTAACATTTCCCATTCTACTTTTCATTCTGCTTTACACATAGTAGATAGTATGGATACTGGAACCTGGATAGTGGACACAGGGGCATCAAACCACATGTGCACTAACTCAAGTCTTTTACATAACACTAAACCAGTACCACAAACCACGCCTGTCTATTTACCTGATGGTTCTGTTAAGCTAGTCCAACAAATTGGTGATGTTTACCTTAGCCCTACTGTTGTTTTGACTGATGCTCTTTATATTCCTAGTTTCAAGTTTAACCTTCTTTCAGTAAGGAAATTATCCAAAACTGCTCAGATTAAGTTTGTGTTTCTTCCTGACAAATGCCTTCTGCAGGACCCTCTGACTGAAGCTGTTATAGCCATTGGTAAAGTGGTAGGAAACCTATACATTTTAGACAAAACTTCATTTCGTAGTACTGCTACTTCTTTGCTTTCTTGTAATCATCAGATTGACTTAGTCAAATCTTCCTTTAATTCCATCTGTAATTCTGTCAATCTACCTTGTACTGACACTAGTCAATTGAATAAAAATTCTGACACCTTATGGCATAATCGACTTGGACATGCTCCATTAAAAACATTACAACATATCTCTTTCTTGAAAGAAGTGGATATTTCACCACTTTCTCCTTGTGACATTTGTCATAAATCAAAACAGCATCGCTTACCCTTTCCCCTCAGTAATTCTAAATCAGAATCTCCTTTTGAGCTCATGCATATCGATATCTGGGGTCCCTATAACAAACCCTCTATAACTGGTGCACATTACATGCTCACTATAGTGGATGATTGCAGTAGAGCAACTTGGATTTTTCTGCTCACTCATAAGCACCAAACTTTGCAAACACTGAAATCTTTCTTTCACATGGTGCACAACCAATTTCAAACACACATCAAATGTGTTAGAACAGATAATGGCTCAGAATTTACTAGCACTGCTTGTCAATCTCTTTTGTCTACTTTAGGCATTCTACATCATAGGAGTTGTGCTTATACTCCTCAACAAAATGGCATTGTTGAGCGCAAGCATAAACATCTTTTGCAAATTGCTAGAGCTTTGATGTTTCAAGCTCATTTGCCTATTCAGTTTTGGGGTCATTCCCTTTTAATGGCTGCATATATCATTAATCGTTTACCATCCCAGCTTTTGGACTGGAAAACACCTTATGAACTTCTGCATAAAAGGAAACCAGATTATTCCTTATTGAAATGCTTTGGTTGCCTTTGTTATGTCACCAACACACACCCTCACAAGGATAAATTTACAGCCAGAGCATATAGATGCATTTTTTTGGGTTTTGTCCCAGGGCAAAAGGCTTATAGAGCCTATGATTTAGATTCTCACCAAATTTACACCTCTCGAGATGTTGTGTTTCATGAGTCTTTTTTTCCTTTTGCCACTGTACCATCCACTGCCAGTGAAATTTCTTTACCAATCCCTTTTCTTGATTCTGATCCTTTTCCTCTCACACCTACATCACTCCCCTCTCAGCCAACACAACTACCCACTCAGACTTCTGATCTTACTGTTGCTACTGAGAACCAGTCCTCCAATCTTCCTGCTTCACCCTCTTCTTCTCCTACAGGTACTCCTAATGTCTTACCTCTTCCTATCCCACCTGGTATCCCTCCTCTTAGACAGAGTTCTCGCCCCAAGTTCAAACCCCCTTGGCTACAGGATTTTGTCTCACATGTGGCTGTTCCTCCTACTTTACCAGAGGTTGCTGCCACTTCAGTTCATGGTTCTTGTGCCTATACTCCTCCTACTTTTCCTTATTACAGTTCCCCACTTTTTACTGCTCCTTACATGTCCTTTCTTGCTAATGTGACCACTGTCCCTGAACCTCGTTCATACTATCATGCTAGTAAGCATGACAAATGGGTAGAGGCTATGAATACTGAACTCCAGGCTCTTGAATCAAATCACACTTGGGACTTGGTCCCTTTACCTCTTGGCAAGAAGGCCATTGGTTCTAAATGGGTCTACAAGGTCAAATATCATCCTGATGGCACTGTTGAACGTTACAAAGCCAGGCTGGTTGCCAAAGGCTATCACCAGATTGAGGGTGTAGACTATAAAGACAGCTTTTCCCCTGTGGCTAAGTTGGTCACTGTCCGGATTTTCTTGGCCATAGCATCTGCTCAGAATTGGCCTTTACATCAGTTGGATATCAATAATGCCTTCTTACATGGTTCTCTTAATGAGGAAGTGTACATGCTCCCTCCGCAAGGCTATCACATTGCCAAGCCAACTGAGGTTTGTCTGTTGAAAAAGTCCCTCTATGGCTTGAAACAAGCCTCTCGTCAGTGGAACCTTGCTTTTTGTACTAAACTTCAGGCTTTTGGGTTTGTCCAAAGTGCCCATGATCACTGCCTCTTCACCATGACCAGATCAGATTCCTTCTTGGCTTTGCTTGTGTACGTTGATGATGTTTTAATTACTGGCACCAGTGCTCCTGACATCCAGCAGGTCAAACAATTCCTTCACACCACATTTACCATCAAGGACTTGGGATTTGCTAAGTATTTTCTAGGTCTTGAGATTGCTCGTGGGCCCTCTGGCACCTATGTCAACCAGAGAAAATATGTCCTTGACATTCTCCAAGATACTGGCCTCCTTGGAGCTAAGCCTGCTGCTTCCCCTTTACCCAAAGGCCAAAAGTTTTCCTCTGCTGGTACCCCTTTACTTGAACCAGATAGGTTTCGCAGGCTTGTAGGCAGATTACTCTATCTTGGGCTCACCAGACCTGATATCACTCATGCGGTTCAACAGTTAAGCCAGTACCTCCATTCTCCCACTCAGGCACACTGGAATGGTGCTGTTCATGTGCTGAAGTACCTCAAGGGCTCTCCTTCTCGTGGCTTGTTTTTTCCCTCTGGCACTAGTTTCTCCCTCACTGGTTACTGTGATGCAGATTGGGCAGCTTGCAAGGATACCCGCAGGTCTATTACTGGCTTCTGTGTCTTCTTAGGCTCATCTTTAATTTCTTGGAAAACCAAGAAACAATCTACAGTCAGCAGGTCCTCTGCTGAAGCAGAATACCGCAGCCTAGCAACCACTGTTTGTGAGCTCACCTGGATTCATTATCTTTTACAAGACTTTCACATACATGTCCCTTTACCTATTACCTTATGGTGTGATAATTTAGCAGCCTTGCATATCACTGCTAATCCAGTCTTCCACGAGCGCACCAAACATATTGAAATAGACTGTCATCTAGTTCGAGACAAGTACAAAGCAGGTTTTGTTCATCCTCAACACATCTCCACCACCCATCAATTGGCGGATATCTTCACCAAAAACCTTGCTGGCTCACAGTTCACCTCTATTGTGTCCAAGTTGGGTTTGGTGGATTTTCATCACTCCCAAACTCCATCTTGAAGGGGNCTGTACAGATTATTTACAATCTTGTAATACAAGTTTTAGTTAGTTGACTAGTTTGACTGGTGTAATAAGTTAGTTAACTAGTTAACCATAGTCAGTTAGTTTAGTTAACACTGATTAAATTAGATGGTTAGTCAATAACCGTAATGGTTAGATGAAGCTAGAGTTAGTTAGTTTATACTTTCTATATATAGGTACTGCTGATGTATTATTTCTGATATATACAAATACTGAAATTCTTCAATCCTTTCTTCTCTTCTCACTCGCAACTCTCTCTCTAAATACTTCAATCCCTTTCTCTTCTCTCTCTCGCAACTCTTTCTCTACTCAGAAGTTCTTCACTGTTCTTGAGGATTCTGATATTTCACATGGTATCAGAGCAAATCGATCTTGATTTGCGAATAAGTTCGATCTATTGACTCGAATAAGTTGGGTGAAAGACATTCCTTGATTGATTAAGAAGATGGAAGCTGAAGCTGCATCGACGAATAAAGAAGCATCGAGCAGTGCCAATGGCAATGATCCCATGGTATTAGCGAATTCTGATCATCCTGGAATGCAATTGGTGACATCTCATCTGACAGGTAACAATTACTTGTCATGGAGTAGGTCAATTAAAATAGCATTAGGAGCAAAGATGAAGCTCGGATTCATCGATGGAAGGTATGGTATACCTGAAGAAGGATCAACTGAGTTTGATCACTGGATTCGTGTGGATTGCATGATTCGTTCATGGATCCTGAACTCCATTTCTAAAGAAATAGTGGAAGCTTTCCTCTATGCATCCACTGCAAGAGAACTATGGGTGGAATTGGAAGAAAGGTTCGGTGAATCAAATGGACCTCAGATTTATCAAATTCAACGAGAAATAAGCACAATTTCTCAAGGTAATCAATCAGTGGTCAAGTATTTCACCACACTGAAGAAGCTATGGGATGAGTTGGACTGTGTCCAACCAATTCCAAAATGTACCTGCAAGAACTGCACCTGTGATGTTACAAAGAAAGTAGCTGATCTTGCACACTCCAGCAAGCTACTACAGTTCTTAATGGGGCTTAGTGAAGATTTTGACCATATCAGGAACCAAATTCTAGTAATGGACCCCTTACCCTCAGTGAACAAGGCATATTCAATGACTCTACGCATTGAAAAACAACGTGAAGTCCATACTAGCCTGGCAGGGAAAGTCGAAAATTCAGCTATGCTAGCAAGAACTCCAACAGGAAGAGGTGCTGGAAATGGTTTTGGCAGGGGACATCATAAGAAGCAAAATTACAATGAAAAGAAAAATGAAAAATACGAAAAATTCTCATGCACTCACTGTAACACTGGAGGTCACACTAGAGATACTTGCTTCAAGTTACATGGGTATCCAGACTGGTATAAGGAACTTAAGGGGCAACGCAGCCAAACAGTGGGAGGGAGACATATGGCTAATCTAGCTGATAATCCATTAGATGCCAACATGATCAATACTGGGGAGAAAACCTTTGATCCAAAAACATCTCTGGCAGAACTAATTCAACAGGAACTGTCAAAAATGATGAAAGGACATGGTAATTATGAAGGGAACCATGTCAATTTTGCTCATGTTGAGGATTTTGCAGGTAACATTTCTAACTCTACTTTTCATTCTGCTTTACACATAGTAGATAGTATGGATACTGGAACCTGGATAGTGGACACAGGGGCATCAAACCACATGTGCATTAACTCAAGTCTTTTACATAACACAAAACCAGTACCACAAACCACGCCTGTCTATTTACCTGATGGTTCTGTTAAGCTAGTCCAACAAATTGGTGATGTTTACCTTAGCCCTACTGTTGTTTTGACTGATGCTCTCTATATTCCTAGTTTCAAGTTTAACCTTCTTTCAGTAAGGAAATTATCCAAAACTGCTCAGATTAAGTTTGTGTTTCTTCCTGACAAATGCCTTCTGCAGGACCCTCTGACTGAAGCTGTTATAGCCATTGGTAAAGTGGTAGGAAACCTATACATTCTAGACAAAACTTCATTTCGTAGTACTGCTACTTCTTTGCTTTCTTGTAATCATCAGATTGACTTAGTCAAATCTTCTTTTAATTCCATCTGTAATTCTGCCAATATACCTTGTACTGACACTAGTCAATTGAATAAAAATTCTGAAACCTTATGGCATAATCGACTTGGACATGCTCCATTAAAAACATTACAACATATCTCTTTCTTGAAAGGAATGGATATTTCACCACTTTCTCCTTGTGACATTTGTCATAAATCAAAACAGCATCGCTTACCCTTTCCCCTCAGTAATTCCAAATCAGAATCTCCTTTTGACCTCATGCATATCGATATCTGGGGTCCCTATAGCAAACCCTCTATAACTGGTGCACATTACATGCTCACTATAGTGGATGATTGCAGTAGAGCAACTTGGATTTTTCTGCTCACTCATAAGCACCAAACTTTGCACACACTAAAATCTTTCTTTCAAATGGTGCACAACCAATTTCAAACGCACATCAAATGTGTTAGAACAGATAATGGCTCAGAATTTACTAGCACTGCTTGTCAATCTCTTTTGTCTACTTTAGGCATTCTACATCATAGGAGTTGTGCTTATACTCCTCAACAAAATGGCATTGTTGAGCGCAAGCATAAACATCTTTTGCAAATTGCTAGAGCTTTAATGTTTCAAGCTCATTTGCCTATTCAGTTTTGGGGTCATTCCCTTTTAATGGCTGCATATATTATTAACCGTTTACCATCACAGCTTTTGGAATGGAAGACACCTTATGAACTTCTGCATAAAAGGAAACCAGATTATTCCTTATTGAAATGCTTTGGTTGCCTCTGTTATGTCACCAACACACACCCTCACAAGGATAAATTTGCAGCCAGAGCATATAGATGCATTTTTTTGGGTTTTGTCCCAGGGCAAAAGGCTTATAGAGCCTATGATTTGGATTCTCACCAATTTTACACCTCTCGAGATGTTGTGTTTCATGAATCTTTTTTTCCCTTTGCCACTGTACCCTCCACTGCCAGTGAGATTTCTTTACCAATCCCTTTTATTGATTCTGATCCTTTTCCTCTCACACCTACCTCACTCCCCTCTCAGCCAACACCACTACCCACTCAGACTTCTGATCCCCTTACTGTTGCTTCTGAGAACCAGTCCTCCATTCTTCTTGCTTCACCTTCTTCTTCTCCTACAGGTACCTCTACTGTCTTACCTCTTCCTATCACACCTGGTATCCCTCCTCTTAGACAGAGTTCTCGCCCAAAGTTCAAACCCCCTTGGCTACAGGATTTTGTCTCACATGTGGCTGTTCCTCCTACTTTACCAGAGGTTGCTGCTACTTCAGTTCATGGTTCTTCTGCCTATACTCCTCCTACTTTTCCTTATTACAGTTCCCCACTTTTTACTGATTCTTACATGTCATTTCTTGCCAATGTGACCACTGTCCCTGAACCTCGTTCATACTATCATGCTAGTAAGCATGACAAGTGGGTAGAGGCTATGAATACTGAACTCCAGGCTCTTGAATCAAATCACACTTGGGACTTGGTCCCTTTACCCCCTGGCAAGAAGGCCATTGGTTCTAAATGGGTTTACAAGGTCAAATATCTCCCTGATGGCACTGTTGAATGTTACAAAGCCAGGCTGGTTGCCAAAGGCTATCACCAGATTGAGGGTGTAGACTATAAAGACAGCTTTTCCCCTGTGGCTAAGTTGGTCACTGTCCGGATTTTCTTGGCCATTGCCTCTGCTCAGAATTGGCCTTTGCATCAGTTGGACATCAATAATGCCTTCTTGCATGGTTCTCTTAATGAGGAAGTTTACATGCACCCTCCACAAGGCTATCACATTGCCAAGCCAACTGAGGTTTGTCTGTTGAAAAANCATTTCTCAATTGAACATTCTTCTTCTACGAGGTAATCACTTCATGGGTCAGATTCCAAACCAGATGTGCCAATTGACAAATTTGACAATGGTAGATATTTCATATAATAGTCTTTCAGGTCCAATACCCAATTGCCTCAGTAGAATTCCTTTTGAGGTTCATGAAGAATCGCTGCCCTTCTTTACTGACAATCAGAATTCTACAATTCTGCATATTGTGGAGTTGAAAGTAGCTTTCACAACAAAGCGGATATCATATACATACAAGGGGAGCATCCTCAGTTATATGTCTGGAATGGACTTATCCCATAATAAATTAAATGGGAGTATCCCTGGAGAACTTGGAAACTTGTTGCACATCCGGGCAATGAACCTTTCTCACAACCAGTTGACAGGACAAATCCCAGCTACATTCTCTAACTTGAAAAATGTAGAGAGTTTGGATCTTTCTTTCAACAAGTTGAGTGGCGAAATTCCCCATCAACTGACTGAGTTAACCTCCTTAGAAGTATTCAGTTTGGCACACAACAACTTATCAGGTACAACACCTGAAAGGAAAAACCAATTTATGACCTTTGATGGAAGCAGTTATGAGGGTAATCCTTTTCTTTGTGGACCTCCATTGAACAAAAGTTGCATTGATCCATCTGGTATTTTACCAAATGCATCTGATGTTGAGGTAGGCAATAATGATGGAATTATAGACATGGAATTTTTCTATATCAGCTTTGCGGTGTCCTACACTTCAATATTGCTAGTAATGGCAACCATTCTATACATAAATCCTCAGTGGCGGCGAGCTTGGTTTTACTTCATTGAATATGCCATCACCATTTGCTACTACTATCTTCATAAGTGGTTCACCATTCAACATATGTAGCCATGTAGCTTGGTTGTTTTTCTGTTTGCTCAAGTTTTAATGAATGATGTTGCTTTCAACATGTGTATTAGTGTATTACCTTTATACTTACTAGTTCAAATTCTATTAAGTTTGACGTTTTAATGTATTATCATGATCAAAAAATATGTTTTGCACAAATTTTAACTACTTCCAATTTTATATAATATATTATATTTTCTTTGCCAATAAATAAATAAAATTAAAATAATTCAAACTAGCATTACTCTTCATTAATAATGATGAGAAGTAATTAGATATATATGGATCAGAAAAATATTACTTACAGTAATAATGAAAGTTGGAAACGGTAATATCAGACAATGGGTGGAAAGGATGCCGAGCCACATCGTGACATTTTTACCGCAAACAACTGATACGTCCGTTTTCTTAGTTTTTGGCGTATAAATTCCATTGTTTTTTTTTTTTTTTTTTACAATGTCTTGTCACTAGCTATAACAATCAATTTTAATCAAAATATTATTTCACTTGAATATATTTTTAAATGCCTTTGTTTTTTAATTGAAAAGAACTTTTTATAATTATATAGTTTTTTTTTTTTAAAAAAATAAGCATAATTTTGCTAAAGAAATTTAAATCTTGGGTCAACACCTAAGAAGATTTTTTCTTTGAATATACTAAAACAATGAAGGATATCTCCTTAAGATTATTTCGAGAGAAATTTAGTTTTGATGTATGAAAATTGACACGAAAATATTAGTACCGTTAAAATAAAAAAGAAACCTTGTAATTAAGGAGAATTTGATATCAAAACAAAAGCTTTTAGTTTGATTCAGCTATGTTAATAGGGATTTATCAATTATGATGTGTTTTGCGGTACAACTGAAAGCTTGAACAATCTATATGTCGACAGTTTCTGAGGTTTGAAAGCGCCCTCCAATATTTCTATGCTGAAGTGAGGCCCCTTTGGTTCACTAATTAATCACGTGAGGCATAAGTTAAATTTTTTCATGTTGAGTCAAAAGTACTAGAGTGAAGAATTAATTAAATTTTGACTTAATTATAATTTTGGTTCTTATATTTTAACAACTTGAATTTTTTGGTTCCCTTTTTTAAAAATGAACAATTTAATCTCTCTATATTCATAAAATATATAACTTTGGTCCTTTTGTCTATAAGGTAAACTTTCATAGATATATTTTAAGGTATAAAATTATTTGATTCATAATCCCACCGTTCAGAATAAAGAGCCAAGTCTTGTGAACCGTCCCACAAAATTTCAGCTCGATCTAACGGTAAATGAATCTAAATATCTGATTAGATGAAAACTTATAGTTTTAATATTGTGGGTTGAGTCTCACCATTAGATCGAGCTGAAATTTTATGGAGAGATTCACAAGACGTATATCTTAAATTTGAACGATGAGATTATGAATAAGAAAACTTTACACCTTGAAATAGACCTAAGAAATTTTGGCTTAAATACAAAATGACCAAAATTGCACATTTTATGAATATAGAGTGACTAAATTATTTATTTTTTATGAATGTGTAGGAAAAATTGTTTGTTTAAGCATTTAATATTTTATCAAGTCCAATATTCTTATCTAATTGAGAGCAGGAGAGTGAGATTTTAGTAAGGAAGAAGTTACTCTTTATTTTTGTAGTCTCTGGTAGACAAAAAAAAATGTTTAGTAAAATACCATTACTTCACTTTACTGTGAATAAAACCTAAAGTACAACTCAATAATATATAAGTCCATATATGAGATGGCATAGTGTGGGTTGTACAGGAAAAAAGTTAAAATGGATCCGGTAAAAGTTAGATTATGTCAATTATTTCAATTTTATATGGGTGTTACACTGTTTTGTGTAGTACACCCAAGAAATAGGACTCTGGTGGAACACATCTAATTATTATTTCTGCTTCCAAAATATTAACTCATATGATGGTACCCCTACGTCTATGGACCTTGGTTTGGCTCAAGTAGCTGAGGAAAAGTTGAAGAACCTATTAGCATATGTAAATTTATGTATATTAAGAGTCTGTTTGATTAAATAACTTATTTAAGTGCTTTTATAAGAAGGCTTTATGTGAGAATTTTTTATATCATAAGCTCCTTTTAAATTAAGCTATTCAGTGTTTGGATGCAAACTTAAAAAAGTGCTTTTAAAGGTTGGGTTTTAAATTAAATTTTCAATTACTTCATGTTTTGTGTAATATATTATATTTTCTTTGCCAATAAATAAATAAAGACAAAAATCTCATTAAATACTAGTAACTTAACTAACGAAAATGCTAATATGACAGTTAAAGAGTGATGTCGCACTATTAAATACCCAAGCAAAGAGCACTACAAAGGTCAATGCATTTCTTAATCATTGGACCAACCCCATTGGAATCATTCCCTCCCTTTATGTGTCTAACGAAGGTTTAGACTTTAGTTAGTTAAATGCAAGACGTGGCTAGGAATCCTTTATGCTTCTGGTGAGTTCTCTCCAGTCTCCTATTTGTTAACAGAGGAATGAATTATATTCAATAAAATATAAAAATTACATATGTTTACCACATCAGTGTTGTATGACATACTTGTGTAGTATCATAGAATCCTGAAATATAAAACATATCAATAATATTAACAAGCCCAACCCTACTAACAAATAGAAAAAAAAAAAATCATTTCACAGATTAAAAGATAAGCCCAATTTTGACCAAGACCAAACCAACAATATAGCAAACAAGGGCCCAATGAACACATAAACACATGCAAAACAAATGGAAGTAGTAGATAGCCTTAAAAAAGAAGAATCGGTGAAGAGGAAAGAAGCCATGCGATAAGAAGAAAAGAAAAGGGGAAGACAGAGCAAAGAGGGAAAACGAAGGGGGTTCTCATCTCTCGGCATTGGGGTTCAAAATTTGGTTGTAACTCAAAGAATCAGTGTGGCAATGTAAGAATCTCTTCATCTATTTCATTTTCTCTAAAATATTTCTCCGATTCTCTCTCTAGAAAAATGGATCTCTCTCTCTAATTCGGCCTCGCCCTCTAACTTGGTGGCTTTCTTTCTAACTAGGTTTCTATTATGTTTCATCTTTGATTTCATGCATCAACATAAAAAGAATTTCTGGGTTTTGCTTTCTTCTACCAAAAATGGTGGATTTGGGGTTGGGTTGGCCGAAGGTTAGTTCTCCCTCCCTGTGGGTGTCTCTGATTTAGAGCAATTTTGGATTTTCTTTTGGTTGTTTGAAAGGATGAGAACGGGAATGGGTTAATTTCTGGGTTATTACTTTGTCTGTGGTGATGTTTTTGTTTGAATAAATTTTTTTTTGGGCCTCTGTTCGTCTACAAAAATAGGCAAATTGTGACCAATATATATTGTGTGTGCTGCGTGTTGTGCAACAAAAATGGAAATTTAACAGAGAAAAAGAAAAAAAAAATGGGATAGAATTGGTACCTGAATATGTGAGTGTTGCTGTTTGATTCACTCTGTGAGTGTTGCTGTGCTACTTAAATTCTCAAAATTTTCCTTCTCTCTGTATCTTACTCTCTATGTCGCTCCGAATGTCACTATGTCTCACCTCTCTATCACTGAAACTCGCTGTTTTGCGTCCTTCTCTCTGTATCTTAGCACAAAAGTTGCATTGCAGGGTGGCGCCGGACTGATGAATAGCAGTATAGCTGCATTTTGCCGAAAGAGGACATGCCGCCCACTGCAACATCTAAACAAATAGATTGCAGCACAAAACTGCATTGCAGAAAGATTGCTTGCCGCCTACAATGGCATTGATTTCTTCTTTGCTTTTTATTATTCTTCGATTTTAATAATAACAATAAATTTTTTTGTATTTTTTTAATTATTTTATATTTTTATAAATTTGAGTTATCAACAGACCGAAAGCCTAAACGCACATACATATTCTCGAACACACATATAAATACTCACCATTGATGCACTCAACCACTGGCCTCTTGTATATAAATAAACATAACAATACTCTAAATTTATACTATAATTATAGGGGAGATGTCTGCGGAGATTGGCAAGCTATAATGATAGTTGGATAAGCAGTAATTTTGATTTGACAGAAATAAAATTGTCCTACACATACATCGCAGATGCTAAATAGATGCAGCTTGGCAATTTCACAATTGTCCAAGAATCCAGATATATTCATAAAAAGCAAAATCCATAATGTTCTTGTAAATTGAAGTTGCTACATATTAAAATAGTGTTGGTTTCTCCCAACTTCAACTAAAGAACCACTTATTGTGCTAAGATCATACATGGTTTGACGTCAATAAGCAAGGCCTATCGCAACCCAAAACATTGCAATGAACATGATAATATACTAATACGTCAGCAGCACTATAACCGTCATAAGTACACTTATAAATAGCACGTACACATCATTTTATAGGTAGTTAATACTTTCCTTAACTCTTTGATACTGACTTATCGCCTATATTGGCTTGTTCATTTGAGGGTCTTTACAAAAGACCTCCTGATCTAAACTTCCTTTGTAGGTCTTGGGATGCTAGAAGAAATATGCCACACTAAGCTGGCTCAGCTTTCGCCTCCCAAAAAGATCATAGGATTTGAGTGGAAAAAATATTATGCTTTCCACCAAGGAAGGGGACACAACATCAATGATTGCAGGCACCTGCAAAATCTCATTGATGACTTTTTTCCCTCTTTAGCATTTATTATACTCTCTAACTCGAACCGTGCTAACTTAAACATCAGAGTTCAGGTATCTCCAGCTGACTCTTGACTTTCTGTTATTGTGCAGCTATCACACATTCAACTCGGCTCTATCGATCTTCAGACCACTAGCTCAAATCAGGCATCGTCATATATACTATGGTTCCAATTCAATTTACACCTTACAATTTTAATTGGACCCACTCAAAACTCTTTTTTGAATGGCCGATATTCAATTAATGCCTACAGTGTATGAAATGGTAAGGATTTAAAGTGTATGAATAACACTTCTCTTTAGGGTAATATTGTGGGTTGTAAATCCTCAATGCGCAATCACATAATATTTGGTTTGAATTTCTAGTGGGGCTTCCGAGGGTTCTTATTTGATTGCCCAATAGCTAGTGCAAATAAATTTGGAGATGTCCTTTTTAACTTGCTAGAAAAACAATAACTTTCTGAGGGTTAATTTGATGGGCATTGTTGGATAAAGTTGTGGGTTTAAATGCTCAAGGAGCGATCACATAATATTTGTTTTGTGCCAAAAAGCTACTGCAAATAAAATTGGAGTTTTCCTTTCTGACTAGCAATTTTTGCTAGGTAACAGTGAGAGAACTTTCAATTTTAAAGAACATAAAAGTTAGAGACGGAAGAAAACTAGACTTCTCATGGGTTTTTCACTTTACCCAAGAATGCTAATGGTGCTTCTATGGATTTCTGGGTATAATTCATGCTAGGTTGGTTTTGGTTATTGAAACGTATGAATTATGATTCCAATAATTTATGGGATAGTTTTAGATCTGATTTAGCCTGACTGGATTTATAGACTACTTAAATTGATTTAGGAAATGTAAAGAGAAGATTAACATGCTCTAAGAACAAGAATGGATAGTGAGATCTGAGACAAAAGACTTTGACCCTATTTGGTTTGATGTGAGACATAAGCAAGCTATATGCATACAAAGAAACTTACAATAGGACTCAGTGTCACATTGACTAAACTATTTTGGGTCATATGAATCTGATTTCCACTTCAGACTGGAGAATGGAATACAAATATATGTGGTGTGATATTGGAGTCTATCAATGATAGAGTGTTGTAACAGGAGTAATTATTAACTTGATTTGTACATAATGAAATATATATGTTAAATGTACAATTAATCTGTGCATCTGAAAAATTGGCTCCTAGGATTGCTTGGCATTATTCAGTGGCTCTGTGTTTTCTTTAGTTTTTCCACGATTATTCTTTCTATTAACATGGTTATTTTTTCTGGCTGTTTTTCCTGTTATAAATATTAACAAGAAGAATCCAAGGAATTAATTGTCTTTATTTTGTAACACTCTCTCAAAAGTATGAGTGATATTTGCTTTGTGGAAAATAGGGTCTGAAATAAAGCAGGGTAAAGCCATAATAACTTCTGNGTTTGAATAAAAAAAATTTTGGGCCTCTGTTTGTCTACAAAAATAGACAAATTGTGACCAAGATATATTGTGTGTGCTGCGTGTTGTGCAACAAAAATGGAAATTTAACAGAGAAAAAGAAAAAAAAAATGGTATTTTAGTGTGCTTGATAGTTTGTATGGTAAGATGTATGAAGAAATCTTGTTAGTACTTCATATTATTATCCATTCTGCATTATGTCGTTAGATTTTATTTGGAATAAGCTCTTTGGCATTTTTCAAGAGCAGTGGGTTTCCCCTTCTTTCTTGGATGAGTTTTTATCTATTAATTTTAGAGGTTTTGGAAGGGGAAGGGAGTGCAAGGTGCTTTGGAAGTGCGTTATCTATGCAGGGTTGTGGTGTTTATGGTTGGAATGGAATGTTGGAAATTCCAATCATAGGCACTTCTTTTATAGGATAGAACTGTTTTCTTTCCCTCGCTATGGATATTTTAAGGGTGTTCCTTTGACAGATATTCAGAGCGATTCGAGAGCTCTTTTGAGCTGATTGTACCTTTTTTTCCCTTCTTTTGTTTTAGGAGGATCTCTGGTCCTCCTTCCTTGTCTTAATTTTTCCTCAGTTATAGTTTTTGTCTCTTTGATGTCTTAATGTTTGGTGAAGAGTACAGGGGGATGCATTTCTTGAAATAGAATGTATAAGTTATCTGTTTCTTCCCATCCTCTTAAGGATTATTTGTAATATCACAGGAATGGCCAGAAGAAGTATATCCTCCTTATGCAAATGGTCCTGCATATATACTTTCCGAGGATATTGTCACGTTTATTGTGTCTCAAGACAAGAATAGGAGGCTCAGGGTTAGTTACTCTCTATTTTATTGTGATTTGACATCTGCTCTTTGCCAATAACCTTTATGCTTGCTTCTTCAACAAAATTCAATGGCTACTTCCATTTTGCTCTATCATTACATATTAATTGGTGAACCATGTTTTTTTTTTTTTTTTTTTGACAACAGCTCTTTAAGATGGAGGATGTAAGCATGGGAATGTGGGTTGAGCGATTTAACAGTACCGCGGCGGCTGTCCAGTATTCCCACAACTGGAAATTTTGTCAGTGTGGATGCATGGAAGACTACTACACTGCACATTACCAATCACCAAGGCAGATGATCTGTCTATGGGACAAATTGGCAAGAGGAGGAGCTCGGTGTTGCAACTTTAGATGACAAAGGTCAAGTATACCATTTTGATATGCCTTTGTATCATTCTAATTTTAAACCCTCTTGCTGATCTTAGTCCCACTACTTTAATGCCCTGAGAAAATTATGATCTTACAAAATGAATTACAAAATCAATTTGGAAGAAATAGAATTTATTCATGAATGTGTCGAAAAAACTGTTTGATGAAGCACTATTAGCCAGTTTACTATGAACAAAGTTGAAAGTACAAGTTTAGATATAAATACAACATGGCTTAGTCTTGAGTTAAAAAGTTGAAGTGGGTCAAGTAATACTCAATTTGCGTGTGATATTAAGTAGTTTGTAAATAGTATTTCTCGATAATATCACATGTAAATTTATCCAATTATATTTCAAGTGTGTTAAATACTACTCAGATGAGAATATATTAACTATTTGTTGGCTTAATTATCCATATTTATCTGTGAACAAACATTTTACCCTCCGGTAAAAACGGATGAAAATGGAAGGAATGATTGAGAGAAATGATCTAAACGATTGTAAATTGATATATGCTTCATATGTTTTTATTAAATATCTATATTATTATATAAAGGTGACACCTCTTTTGGTTGCTCCATTTCCAATATTATAAAGCCCAAAAAATGTTCACAAATTAAAAATGCCCTCTCACCACTGAATAAATGGAACTGTCTCGTAATACTAACTAACTTGTTTCAACATTCTCACTTCTTTCGTATGATCACACTTGCACACAATTAAAAATTAAAAAATTTCCAATTCCAATTAATGTTTATTTTCACATAAAATTATGCTGTCATAATAAAATAGTAAAAAAAACCATCAACTCATGGTACCTACCTAGCCACCTTCACACTATTCCCAGGTTGAAGAAATTGCTTGTGTTGTTTTAGATATATATATATTTTTTTTTTCTGTTTCTTAACTATGATTTTATGTTCAAATATGAAAATTGTAAATTTCGAGGACAATCTTTATACTACATTTTTTGTTTTTGTTTTAAAGATGCATCTATGACTACATACAGACTTCACCGTTTATGCATCTAATCACATAGAAGCAGTGGTGGAACTAGACTACAATTTTAGGGCAACAAATAAGTGAATAGAAGGACCAAAATTGTATTTAAACTTAATGCAAATGCGAGTAAGTTTATAAGAGTTTGGTTCTCTGATGAGCATTATCTTTCTACAGCTGAAATGAACAATTAAGTACAAACTCTACTCAATTTCCTATTTATGGTAGAAGTGAAGATAGTCAAGGACCATGTGTGAACTTGAAAACTGCTCACTGTGCGTGTGGTACGTCAAATGCTTGGTTGGCATCAAATTATTGTTGCCATATGATGCAGACGGGGATGAGATTGAGAGGTTTATGGACATGGAATTTTTTTGTAAAGTTGAATTATTTGTGTCATTAAACCATGTAAAAGTGGGAAAAAATCTATCATTTTCAAAGGGTCATTGCCCAAGTCTTGGTCTGAGTCAAGAGTACATAATTCCACAAATGCAATTATGGTGATGAACAGGCGTAGAACATACGCTTGACTTCCAATTCATACGTGCTTTCTTTTCTTATCGTGAGTTCTAAGCGAAGCTAGTTCTTCTGAGATAATAATTTCTCCTTTTTAGTAGTTAATTTCCAATAAAACTAGTGTGTCCTTTCACAATTTCCCTTTCTATCTTTAAATCTAATGCAAATGTGCGTAAGTTTCTAAGAGTTTGGTTCTATATAATAAGCATTATTTGTAGAGTCAAAAGGAACAATTAAGTACCAACTCTACTTAATTTCCTATATATGGCAAAAGTGAAGATAATGAAGATTGATGATTAGAATACTTGGAAACTGCTCACCGTGTGTGGTCCTTCAAATGCTTCAAGAATGGAAAAAGTGAGATGTGAAAAAAGAGTAAAGAGAGAGTGACATGTGGAACACACAAGAGTGTATCCTTTCCCCTTCCCACTAACTTTGGTCAGCAACATGTCACTGCCCAAGTCTTGGTCTGAGTCAATAGCTCATAATTCCACAAAAGCAATTATTGTGATGAACACACGTAGAAGACTTGACCTCCAAGTCAATGAGGTCTACATACAAATATGAGATGGCTTAGTCTTGAGATAAAAAGTTGAAATGGGTCAAGTAATACTCAATTTGCATCTACTGTGCCAATGCAATGTGATATTAAATAGTTTGTAAATAGCATTTCCCTATAATATTACTTGTAATTTATCCAATTATATTTCAAGTGTGTTAAATACTACTTAGATGAGAATATATCAGGGGAGCTGTTATTTTCAGACTTGATTTTGCTAATGCAACACCTTATTTAATGTCTCCATATAATATAGATTAATTTATCCTCATTTAATATAAAAAAAATTTTAGTCAGCTTCTAAAATCCTCATTTAATATAGAAAAGTTTAGTCAAAGTTAAAAACGTTTATATTAATTGAGGGTAATTTAGTCTATATTATATTTAGACATTAAATAATGTGTGACATTAACAAAATAAGATGTAAAAATAATGGATTCTTACACTACAAGAAAATTACTAGATTTCAACGAAAATTCCAATGGAATTCGGGTCGTTAGAAAAAAAGCTGTTGTAATACCAAAATTCCAACGGAATTTTACTGTTGGAATTTGGTTTTGAAAAATTTTCGTTGGAATTCTTTTTAAAATTTTTTTATTTTTTTAAAAAATATATTTTTTAGAAATTTAGAAATTTATTTTTTAGATTTTAAAATTCCAAGGAATTTCTAAGGTTTTTTTTTTCTACTTTTAAAGGTAAATTCTTAAACAATATTTCTTAAAAATCAAAATTTATCGTTTGACAAATTCTTGTGAATTTTAATTACATATAATTGAAATGGAACATTTCAAATGCATGTATTTATAAAATATTTTGTTTGAATATACTCTATTATAAAAATAATAATTTAACAAAAATATGTAAAACCTTGTTGTATTTATAATTTAACAATAGAATAGGATCTTTATTAGTATTCTACAAAAACATGATAACTTACAAATGAACAAATTATACAGTAGAAAATTCTTGCTAAAGAATCTTCATAAAACATCAAATGTAAACTTAAGAACCAATACAAGTGACATCAATAGAGGCAACTAGCCATCATATATTTTTATCCATGTTTTTCTGTGGACAAAAATGGAAGGGATGATTGAGAGAAATGATCTAAAAACGAATGTAAATTGATATATGCATCATATATTTTTATTAAATATCTATATTATTATATAAAGGTAACACCTCTTTTCTTGCTCCATTCTAATATTAGAACACTCAAAAAAAGTTCACAAATTAAAAATTCCCTCTCACCATTGAATAAATGGAACTGTCTCATAATACCAACTAACTTGTTTAACATTCTCACTTTTTTCGCATGATCACACTTGCACACAATTAAAAATTAAACCACTATTCCTAGGTTGAAGAAGCTGCTTGTGTTGTTTAGGTTTTTTTTTTTTTTCCTTTTTCTTAGCTATGATTTCAAGTTCAAATATGAAAATTGTAAATCTCAAGAGTAACCTCAATACTACATTTTTTTTCTTTCTGTTTTAAAGATGCATCTTCGACTACATATAGACTTCACCATTTATGCATCTAATCACATAGAAGCAGCGGTGGAGCTAGACTATAAATTTAGGTGGGTCAAACTATAAATTTAGCTAAGGTGAAAGTTCAATTAAACAAAAAAATTTATGCAAGAATTAAAAAAAGAAAAAAGAATCAAGATAGGGCAACAAGTCAGGGAATAGAAAGACCAAAATTGTATTTAAACTTAATGCAAATGCTAGTATGTTTCTAAGAGTTTGGTTCTCTTATGTGCATTATCTTTCTATAGTTAAAAGGAACAATTAAGTACCAACTCTACTCAATTTTCTATTTATGGTAGAAGTGAAGATAGTCAAGGATCATGTGTGAACTTGAAAACTGCTCACCGTGCGTGTGTGGTACGTCAAATGCTTGGTTGGCATCAAATTATTTTTGCCATATGATGCAAACGGGGATGAGATTGAGAGGTTTATGGACATGAAATTTTTTTGTAAAGTTGAATTATTTATGTCATTAAACCATGTAAAAGTGGGAAAAAATCTATCATTTTCAAAGGGTTATTGCCCAAGTCTTGGTCTGAGTCAAGAGTACATAATTCCACAAATGCAATTATGGTGATGAACAGGCATAGAACGTACGCTTGACTTCCAATTCATACGTGCTTTCTTTTCTTATCATGAGTTCTAGGCGAAGCTAGTTCTTCTGAGATAATAATTTCTCTCTTTTAGCAGTTAATTCCCAATAAAGCTAGTGTGTCCCTTCACAATTTCCCTCTCTGTCTTTAAATCTAATGCAAATGTGCGTAAGTTTCTAAGAGTTTGGTTCTATAATAAGCATTATTTGTAGAGTCGAAAGGAACAATTAAGTATCAACTCTACTTAATTTCTTATATATGGCAGAAGTGAAGATAGTGAATGATGATGATTCATGTGTGAACTTGGAAACTGCTCACCGTGTGTGGTACTTCAAATGCTTCAAGAATGGAAAGAGTGAGACGTGAAAAAAGAGTAAAGAGAGAGTGACGTGTGGAACACACAAGAGTGTATCCTTTCCCCTTCCCACTAACTTTGGTCAGAAACAAGTCACTGCCCAAGTCTTGGTCTAAGTCAAGAGCTCATAATTCCACAAATGCAATTATATTGATGAACACACATGGAACGTATGCTTCACTCCAACTCATAGGTGCTTTCTTTGCAAGCAAATAAGAATATTACTTAGGTCCCATTTGGATAGCATAGCTTACAGCTTATCAAAGCTTTTCTATTGGTATAAGTGCTTTTATATAAGAAAAATGATGTTTGGATCAACTAATATAAGTAGCTTATTAACCCTCAAAAAGCTAGTTTTTGCTTATTTTATGAAGCCATTTTTTTAAGCTTCTTAGAAAAGTTTTATGCGAAAGTTGATTTCCTTCATGACCAATAAGCTATTTTTGTAATTTATGGGACAATTATATCCCTATTAATATTAAAAATTCCATAAAAATCCAACATTTTATCTCTCACATTTAAAACCCAACATTTAAAAGCGCTTTTCAAGTATGTACTTAAACACTAAATAGCTTAATTTAAATGGAGCTTATGGTACAAAAGCTTATCTCATAAGGTCTTCTTATATAGGCACTTAAATAAATTATTTACCCAAACAGAGCCTTAATATAATCACCTCAGGCATAAGTTAAATTTTTTCCTGTTCAGTCAAAAGTTCTAGAGTGAAGCATTAATTAAATTTTTTATACACTAGTATAGTGCAAATTACCAATTTTTGACATGAGATCAATTTGATTGTCATAAACAAATATGAATTAAAAACTTATTGTTGCCGTATGATGCAGACGGGGATGAGAATCATAGGTTTATGGACACAGGATTTTTTGCTATAGTAATAACTATATAGATAATTTATTATTTTAGAACAATTTTTATTCAACTAATTATGTAATATTTTTTGAACCTTCTATTTGCTATGTTTTAGAATGGAAAGAGTGATATGTGAAATAAGGCCAATAAGATAGTGACATGTGAAATACAAAAGAGTATATAGTTTCCCCCACCAAATAACTCTGGGGTTGTAGCATTTGACAAAATTATTGTCTTAATAGCTAATTTAGTATATTATGGAAATTTTTTGATTATTTTTGGCCCCATAATTAACTGTAATTTAATTAACATATTGGACTAAGTTGTGTTTTTATATTATGTTTCGTGTAAATTTTAAAAATATGGAGCAGAACCATATATATACATATATATATATATATATACTATGTGAAACTACATAAAATGAAAATATTTTATTCAACATTAAAAAAAAAATATTCCCATCAGTCCTGTGTGAAAAAGGGAAAAAAAAATGTCATTTTCTAAGGTTCAGCAATTGATGATTGACCCAAGTCTTGGTCTGAGTCAACAGCTTTTAATTCCACAAATGCCAAATGCCATTATTGTGATGAACACGCATAGAAGACTTGACCTCCAAGTCAACGAAGTCATAGGTGCTTTATTTTGTTATTTAAACAGGAAGCCATTCCCAAATGATGGAAGCAAATAAGGATATTATGAAGATGGGGAGAATTAGAAAGAGTGTGTGGGTGAGTTATTTGATTATTATGTTAGTGGAAGGGTGGTTTTGTCAATGTGAAGGGTGTTGGAAGCAAGAGAGAGATGCTCTTCTACATCTGAAAGCCCTTTCCGGCAACGTGGAAGAGTATAACGAGTGGGTGGACAGCACGGATTGTTGCCAATGGTTCCATGTTGAGTGCAACAACACTACAAGGCGTGTGTCAAAACTCGATCTCTTGGGGATATGGAATCAGAGTGGAAATTGGTATCTAAATGCGTCAGATTTTCAAGTCTTTGATGATATCAAAAGTCTTGATTTAAGTTACAATAATATAGCTGGTTTTGTTAAAAATAAAGGTCTTCATCATCTTTCATATCATGGTTATTATTATTTTGCAATATATTAGAAACATTTGATTTATCATGTATAAAATATTTGGTCCTTTTATTTAGTATATAGTTATCATATTAAAATATAAATAAAATTACCACATAGTATTTAGCTATATTTTAGTTATTTCACAGTATATACAAGACTCAAGCTTTGTGCACATCTAGGTATTTCATTCTCAGGTTTCACACTTTAGAGTAATTTTTTTTTTCCTGTAATGATACATAATCAAACATATGTACTTCATTCTTCTTAAGTACTATTTTCAACAGGTAATGAGAGCTTTTTATGGCCAGCCAAGCTAGAAGTCCTTTCATTGAGAGAGAATAGTTTGAGTAATGATATTATATCATTCCTTAATGGGTCCCAACATTTGAAGGTTCTTGATTTAAGCTACAACCAACTGGAAGGATCAGTGGATATTAGCGGTTAGTGCTATGAATTATTTGTTACCTTTCAAACATTTTCATATTCTATTATCTTTTTATAACTTGTGGCCAAAATTATTGTACGAGTATTTTCTATGTGAAGAAAACTGTATTACTATATATGCAAGAATTAGACTCACTCCCCAGATTGTCTCTAGCAGGATTATGTGCTTTGAGCAAGTTGAAGGAGCTTGATCTAAGTTATAATTATAATATCAGCGGTTTTGTTGTCCACCAAGGTATTATGCAATTTCAATTTGTTTTATAATCTTATAGTTGCTTGCTAGTTTTACTCGCCAAAGGAAAATACCTGACAGAAATTTCATTTGTTAATAGCAATGTAAAAATTTGATGTCAGATTTTTAATTGTATTTCTCTACAAAAATGTCATTCAGGCACAAATATTTGTCTAGGTAACTTGAAAGTCCTTCATTTAAAGGGATTAAAAATGGATGGAAGCATGCTGCAAAAGTCATTGAGTACATTCTCATCTATCAGAATGCTTTACATGGTTGAAAACACATTTAATGGAATAATTGTTGCTCAAGGTAACTTTAGTTTTACGAGCTCTTAATTTGCCATTCGACATAGGATATATACTGCCATGGACCTTTTATAAGTTCTTGCTAGTTGTGTGTAGATTTTGGAGACTTGGAGAACCTCGAACACTTAGAATTGGACTAGTCTTTTAATATTGGAAATGAGTTTTTTTAAGAGTATTGGAGCATTAACCTCCTTAAAAGTTGTCTCTAATGTCTTGTGGGATCAACGACACTATTTCTGTTGCAAGTAAAATATATTTCTCATTTCTTTTTTATACACTAGTATAGTGCAAATTACCAATTTTTGATATGAGATCAATTTGATTGTCATAAACAAATATGAATTAAAAACTTATTGTTGCCATATGATGAATCATAGGTTTATGGACATGGAATTTTTTCCTATAATAATAACTATATAGTTCATTTATTATTTTAGCACAAGTTTTATTTAATTGACGATGTAATATTTTTCGAACCTTCTATTTGCTATGTTTTAGAATGGAAAGAGTGATACGTGAAATAAAGCCAATAAGATAGTGACATGTGAAATACAATAGAGTATATGGTTTCCCCCACCAAATAACTCTGGGGTTGTAGCATTTGACAAAATTACTGTCTTAATAGCTAATTTAGTATATTATGAAAATTTTTTGATTATTTTTGGCCCCTTAATTTAACATATTGGACTAAGTTGTGTTTTTATAAAGTTCAAGAATTGTTTCGTCTAAATTTAAAAAATATAGAGAAAAACCATATATATATATACTATGTGAAACTACATAAATTAAAAATATTTTATTCAACATAAAAAAAAGAAATTCCCATCACTCCTGTGTGAAAAAGGGAAAAAAAAAATGTCATTTTCTAAGGTTCAGCAACTGATGATTGACCCAAGTCTTGGTCTGAGTCAACAGCTTATAAAGGTCTGAGTCAACAGCTTATAAATTGGTATCTAAATGCGTCGGATTTTCAAGTTTTTGATGATATCAAAGTCTTGATTTAAGTTTCAACAAAATAGCTGGTTTTGTTAAAAATAAAGGTCTTCATCATCTTTCATATCCTAGTTATTATCATTTTGCAATATTTTTGAAACATTTGATTTATCAAGTATAAAATATTTAGTTGTTTTGTTTAGCATATAGTTATCATATTAAAATATAAATAAAATTACTACATAGTATTTAGCTATATTTTAGTTATTTCACAGTATATACAAGACTCAAGCTTTGTGCACCTCTAGGTATTTCACACTTTAGAATAATTTTTCCTTTTTTTTTTTTTTTCCTGTAATCATACATAATCAAACATATGTACTTCATTCTTATTAAGTGCTATTTTCAACAGGTAATGAGAGCTTTTTATGGCCAACCAAGCTAGAAGTCCTGTCATTGAGAGGGAATAGTTTGAGTAATGATATTATATCATCCCTTAATGGGTCCCAACATTTGAAGGTGCTTGATTTAAGCTTCAATCAACTAGAAGGATCAATGGATATTAGCGGTTAGTGCTATGAATTATTTGTTACCTTTCAAACATTTTCATATTGTATTATCTTTTTATAACTTGTGGCCAAAATTTTTGTATGAATGTTATGTTTATTTTGTTGTGTAATAAAATGTATTTTTCAGGTTGGACTAAGCTCAAGAAGTTGGAAGAGTTATATTTAAGACAAAATAAGCTGGAAGGGCCACTTCCCTTATCTTTTGCTAATATGACATCTCTTCGAATACTAGATCTTTCCAATAATTCCTTCACTGGAAACTTTGCTTCTATCCTTGCAACCCTTACTTCGCTTGAATATCTTTATTTTTCAGATAATCAATTTCAAGTCCTTGCATCTTTCACATTTTTGGCCAATTATTCAAACCTGAAGTTCATTTATGGCTCTGGCAATAAAGTCATACCTGACCCACATCCTGCCTTTCAGACTTGGGTTCCCAAATTCCAATTACAAGAGTTTTTGTTGTCTTCAACAACTGAGGCCAATTCACTTCCTCTTCCCAACTTTCTTATTCACCAATATAATTTGACTAACATAGATTTCATTGGTTGTAAATTTCAAGGGAAGTTTCCAAATTGGTTGTTGGAAAACAATACCAAAATGGAAAGTCTTAATCTTAGAAATTGCTCTTTCACTGGTCATTTTCAGTTACCATCACATCTCAATCCCTACCTTCGTATTATTGATGTATCCAACAATGGCATAACCGGTCAATTTCCAGGCAACAACATTAGTTCAAACTTTCCAAGCTTGGAATTTCTGAACATGTCTAGGAATGCAATTAGTGGTTCACTTCCTCATAAGTTTGGCCAAGAGTTACAAATCCTAGACCTGTCTTACAATGACTTTTCAGGAGAAATACCTCGGAACTTATCCACTAATATCATAGAACAGCTATATCTAGTATACTTAGACCTATCAGAAAACAACTTGTCTGGGTCTATTCCATCTTTCGTCTATTCTTTGGCAAGTTATGTTCTTCTCAACAACAATAGGTTGAGTGGCTTGGCAACAACAATGTTCAATAAAAGCTTGCCCTTAATAATGCTAGATCTTAGCAACAATAACATAACCGGCAAGATTGAAGATCTGATAGGCAGCATTTCTCAATTGAACATTCTTCTTCTACGAGGTAATCACTTCATGGGTCAGATTCCAAACCAGATGTGCCAATTGACAAATTTGACAATGGTAGATATTTCATATAATAGTCTTTCAGGTCCAATACCTAATTGCCTCAGTAGAATTCCTTTTGAGGTTCATGAAAAATCGCTGCCCATCTTTTTTGTTAGATTGTATTATAGACATCCTCTAAGCGTGAAGTTGAAAGTAGCCTTCACAACAAAGTGGATATCCTATACATACGAGGGGAGCATCCTTAATTATATGTCTGGAATGGACTTATCCCATAATAAATTAAATGGGAGTATCCCTGGAGAACTTGGAAACTTGTTGCACATCCGGGCAATGAACCTTTCTCACAACCAGTTGACAGGACAAATCCCAGCTACATTCTCTAACTTGAAAAATGTAGAGAGTTTGGATCTTTCTTTCAACAAGTTGAGTGGCGAAATTCCCCATCAACTGACTGAGTTAACCTCCTTAGAAGTATTCAGTTTGACACACAACAACTTATCAGGTACAACACCTGAAAGGAAAAACCAATTTATGACCTTTGATGGAAGCAGTTATGAGGGTAATCCTTTTCTTTGTGGACCTCCATTGAACAAAAGTTGCATTGATCCATCTGGTATTTTACCAAATGCATCTGATGTTGAGGTAGGCAATAATGATGGAATTATAGACATGGAATTTTTCTATATCAGCTTTGTGGTGTCTTACACTTCAATATTGCTAGTAATGGCGGCCATTCTATACATAAATCCTCAGTGGCCGCGAGCTTGGTTTTACTTCATTGAATATGCCATCACCATTTGCTACTACTATATTCATAAGTGGTTCACCATTCAACATATGTAGCCATGTAGCTTGGTTGTTTGTCTGTTTGCTCAAGTTTTAATGAATGATGTTGCTTTCAACACGTGTATTAGTGTATTACCTTTATACATCTTAAATTTGAACGCTGAGATTATAAATAAGAAAACTTTACACCTTGAAATAGACTTAAGAAATTTTGACTTAAATACAAAATGACCAAAATTACACATTTTATGAATATAAAGTGACTAAATTATTTATTTTTTATGAATGTGTAGGAAAAATTGTTTGTTTGAGCATTTAATATTTTATCAAGTCCAATATTCTTATCTAATTGAGAGCAGGTGAGTGAGATTTAAGTAAAGAAGAAGTTACTCTTTATTTTTGTAGTCTCTGGTAGACCCAAAAAAAAAAAAACTGTTTAGTAAAATACCATTACTTCACTTTACTNTTTTATGAATGTGTAGGAAAAATTGTTTGTTTAAGCATTTAATATGGGTGAGAGCCTGAGACTTCAATTTTATATGGGTGTTACACTGTTTTGTGTAGTACACCCAAGAAATAGGACTCTAGTGGAACACATCTAATTATTATTTCTGCTTCCAAAATATTAACTCATATGATGGTACCCCTACGTCTATGGACCTTGGTTTGGCTCAAGTAGCTGAGGAAAAGTTGAAGAACCTATTAGCACATGTAAATTTATGTATATTAAGGGTCTGTTTGATTAAACAACTTATTTAAGTGCTTCTATAAGAAGGCTTTATGTGAGAAGTTTTTATATCATAAGCTCCTTTTAAATTAAGCTATTCAGTGTTTGGATGCAGACTTAAAAAAATGTTTTTAAAGGTTGGGTTTTAAATGGGATTTTCAATTACTTCCTGTTTATTTTGTGTAGTACACCCAAGAAATAGGACTCTGGTGTAACACATCTAATTATTATTTCTGCTTCCAAAATATTACCTCATATGATGGTGCCCCTACGTCTATGGACCCTGGTTTGGCTCAAGTATCTGAGGAAAAGTTGAAGAAGCTATTAGCACATGTAAATTTATGTATACTAAAGAGTAAATACTATTAAGATAATAATATATATTAGCTATACGTTGACTTAATTAATAAGTTTTTATTTTTTTGAATCAACATTTTCCTATCTAGTTGAAACAGATAAAAAAAAATGAAAGATATTATTTTAAGAGTAATGACACTAAAATGAATATAAACTAACAATATGAAATGCATTTTTTATTAAATAATGTATCAATAAACGCATCTACTTTAAATTTATTATTAGTTTATTTATTTTTATTTTTTTCTCATTTATTGTTTGTAATGAAAAGAATGAGTCTCATAATTGGCTTCATTAATTCCGCCCACTTAAACCTGAATCACCATGACATGGGGGCACCCTTTTTGGTAATGGTGCCTAGCATCATTGACTCATTTCGGTCTCACAAAGAGGACGCTCAACACTTACACTCAATTCTCCTCTAGGAATTGAGAAAATTACATTCATAAATACTCGAGCAAGAAACACCACAAATATCAATGCATTTCTTACATTGGACCAACCCCAAAAGGCTTTTCTTTCCTTCCTTATTTGTTTCCTAAGTGGAGCTTTTCTTTCCATGGACATAATATTTAAAGCTAGTTAAATTTATTATAAAAGATGTCTTGGTGATGCTTTTTTGTTTTTTAGGCAAGGCATATAAGTCTATTATTGTAAATTATCTGAATGGGATGAAATTGATATCTTGCTCCATGTGTGTGACCCCTTTTTAAAAGGAAAAAGATTCAAAAGACTTTATAAAATTCAATGTCCTCATAATGATATTTTTCTAATTAAAATTGCATTAAGAAATAAATTCCATAATATTCTTCTGGATTAATCATTTTATTTTGAATTTGATACATATCACAATATTATAAGAAAGTTGTGCTAGATAAAATGAGATACTTACAATATGAAATTGTATGATCTCTGAGAAAAAAAACCAGGAAAAGAAGGACACAGTTTTATAATTGTTTTTTTTTTAAAAAAAAAAAAAATAGTGCCATTGTTAGTGTATAACACAAAGTAGAAGGTTTCTTTGTAATATATAAAGGAACCCAAAAAACTGGAAGAGATATAGAAGGTTTGGAATTAATCCCCAAAACAAAAGGAGGAAAACATGTATAAACATAAATCAGCCAGCACAAAATAAACGGAAATAAAGTTATTGCAAAACACGTAAAAATGTGAGGAAATATTAAAACTAACCAAAAAAAAATGCAGATAGCATGTACTTCATCTTCCTCTTGTTGCTTGGTCTCCTCAGGTTCTCTGTAGAAGAATAAATCTACCTCCACCAAAGAGAGAATGAGACAACTTAACTGAGAACTTGAAGGAAAATCTGCAAAAAAGACTAGTTTTATCTAAGAAAGAAGCAAAATCCATCTCTAACTCTTACGCAGAGGGGATTGCTTGAGAGTCATACAAAAAGATAGTAACAGACTCCATTGAAACAACAATCCTTCTCTGAAATCATAACAATGGTGATTACTTTATCATCGCATCCTACTTGAGCCCAGCACGAATAGTACCCCGCATCTGCAGTACCAAAAATCAGCAAGCCTGAGTTTATTCTCGAATAGAACAAAAAGTTTGTGGGGCCTTAATCGTAATTTCAGGAATTCATTGGAAATGTGCTCAAGTAGATAAAAAACTGTGATTGTGTGAGATTAATTTAGTGACGTGAATAACTATGAAGTGAATTATGAGTCAAAGTTTCTTGTGAGATTAATTTTGTGTCAAAAACATTAGAATGAAGCATGGATTAACTTAATGGTCATCTATAGCTATGAATTAAAATTTCTCTATATTAGTGGCAAACTTAGTGGTTACATGAGATTAATTTAGTGGACAATAATAACTATAAAGTGAGACATGAATTAAAGTTTCTCATCAGATTAACCTAATTGTGTAAATGTATTAGAGTGAGACATGGAATTAACCTAGTGGTAAAGTTAGTGATTATAAACACATATGAAGTAAGGCATGAGTAAAATTTTCTCATGAGATTAGCCTTGTTGAGTCAAAAGTGTTAGCCCCACAAGTCTCTGATCCTGTTTTGATGATAACAATAATGCATTGTTATTTCTAATATGTGTTGTTTGTCTTGTTGTTTCTAATATGTGTTGTGTTTATAAGTTGCTATCTAAAACAGATTTGAAATGAAGCCTTGTAGAACTTGTTCTTAAGAACCAGTTATTGTCTCTGTGATAAGTGTCGAACCTTGCTGATGTGGACAAAGCTTGTCGAGGACTCTCTAGCCAAAGTTAGCCTTTTACAATCCAACTGAGAGTTGTACTTTATGAGAATGGAAAGTTCCCTTTGGAAGTGACTTTGGCAAAGTCCTTGTTTCAAGGAAAAGTCTATCTACCTTCTTACACAAAGTAAGACTTTTGTGGACCAAAAAGACAAAAGCTTCTTTGATTGATTGACAAGGTGTCAGCCGGTTGGTGGCTACTCTTTTGCCTCCCTTTTGTCTTTCACGTGCACAAGAGAGCAAACAAAGCAAGGAGACTTCTAAGGCTTTGGAATGCATGAAAAGAAACAAGAAGAAAATAGTTTAGAAAGAAAGAGAAGCCATTGTTGAGAGCTTTGCTCTTCATCTTCCTCTCGGCCATCTCTTCATGCTTCAAGATTGTTATTGTAACATATCTACTCTATGAGAGAGTTTCTTCTTTGGGGCTAAACAAAACACTTGGGTTTTGTAGTTGGATTTCTATGGGAGAAGTCCATGAGAGTGATCTCTAGTGAGTTAGAGAGAGAGAGTTCATGGTTAGCTTGAAAAATAAAAACTATGGTTGTTAAACTTAAAGAAGCTTGGAAAAATAAATTTGTTGTAAAACTTGGAGAAACTTGAAAAAATAAACTTGAAAAATAATGGAACCCCATTGACATGGGAGAAGTGGATGTAGGCATGTTAACCCAAACCACTATAAAATCTCTTGTAGAATTTCTTCTGCTTCATCTCTGTTTCTCTGGATAAGCTTCTGTTTTGGTCTATATGATTTGCTAAGATATTTCATTATGTTCAAATCTGGTATTTGTCGAAGAACTAGTTTATAAGAACTAGTTTGTAAGAACTAGTTCTTAAACAAATCTGTGATTTGAACCTGATTTTAAGAAGTAATTTTTAACAATTCCTATTCATTCCCCTCTAGGAATAGACTCTACAACTCTCAAAAAGTACTACAACGAGGCATAAACTTTCTACATACTAGTATAGTGCTAGATAGCAATTTCTGACATGATATCAATTTAGTTGTTATAAAAAAAAAACATGAATTAAAAACTTAATTAGTATTTGTATGAGACTGATTTAGTGAATACAAATAACAACGAAGAGAGGAATAGGTTAAAGTTTTTCATGAGATTAATCTTACCGTGTGAAAAGTATTAGACTCAGTCATTCTTTGTATATACTAGTGTTATGCTATTTAACAATTTGTTACATGAGATAAATTTAGTGGTCATAACTAACTATAAAGCGACATAAAATTAATTCTATGGTCATAAATATTTATGTGAACATTTCCTTGTTATCAATATTAAAATTAGTGGTAACAAGCAATGAAGCGAAAATAATTAGAACTTACAATGAATAAATATAAAAATGGCGAAATTGATATACAATTAGTTTTTTGGAAACCTTTTGATAATTTATAAAAGTACTGGAACTTTTTGAATATTTACACCATATGGGCATCATTCTGCCATGTGTCCAAGTTATGCATACCTTAACTACTAACTGTACTTAATTTCTTATTTATGGTATAAATGAAGATAGTCAAGGATCATTATTTACTACTAGTTGTGCAAGCAAAGTCTACCTCCTACTAATACAAAGTGCGAAAGCATGTTATCCATTCGTAAAAAAACATATGTGAAGGTCCATTAATGGTGGGTGGCACTAAAACTCCAATTGACCACTGAAGTTGGATTAAGTCAAAGTCTTTTCTAATCAACAAAGAAAATCCCACTCCACTGTTGCTACTTAATATTTACTCAGTTTCATTTATTTGTTATTTTTAAATCTGCAGCACTAGTAATTGTTTCAATATTATATAGAAAGAAGAATGACTTCTTTTCTTTTTGGGTTTTTAGTCTCATACACTTTACTATTTTTTGGCCAACCCAAGATTCTTGCTTCTTGGTTCTCAATTTCATGGAAATTTTCCAATGGACTTTGACGGACGAAATGGTTATATTAGATTGACTTAAGTCAATGGGCGACATTATTGAAATTGAACCAAGGTTAGGAAAGAAAACAAAACTCTATTTCTTGAGCTTAGCAGTTTAATTTCAGCCAATGTAAGGAAACCAAAAATTTACTCATAACTAACTACTCATCTTAGTTTTGGTCAAGCATTTGTTAAGTAAACATATAAGCTATTGAATACCATACAATTACAACAATCACATTGATTCACTGATTTTT
>QAOA01005060.1:36065-58624 GCA_003255065.1 Cercis canadensis
AAAATGGGTACATGATGGTGCATCTTGCTGCTCTTTAAGAGCACGTAATGAGCAGCTGTTGTTGGCATGGACAGTTAGAAGACTTGATCTAGAGTTTGTTAGCTATGTTCTTGCTATGAGAATAAGTGCTAGTAGTGGAGTCCTTAGTGTTAGCAGTTGTGGTAATTCAGTTGCATGTATTTAGGAAATCATGAAGAGCACGTGAGCATTAGGTGGTGTGCACTATGAAGTCAGGTTAGTGGAGCAGCAGTAGTTGTTATTTCCTTTCCTTTAAATTCCACAAGTTAGGAAGTCAGTGGGGGAAGAAAAATATTTATTGTGGTTTACTCTCACCCTAAGAGAGCTTTATTTTCATTCAGTTCAAATTGGGACCTAACACAAATGGAGAAGAAACATTGTTCATCTCTCAGAGAAACTCAGTGAAAGAGAGATGACAGAGAGAAAGAGATGAGCGTGAGAGAGAGATGGTAGAGAGAGAAAGAGGTTGGCGGAGAGAGAGATTGGGGAAGAGAAAGATGAGAGTGAGAGAGAGAGAGAGATAGAGAGAGAGAGAGAGAGAGAGAGAGAGAGATGAGAGAGAAATTTTTTAAATTTTTTTTAAGGTGCCACGTCAGCATTTAACGGCCACATCAGCACTTAACGTGCCACATGACCTTTTCTGTTAAGTCCAATTAACGGACATAAGCGGAGGACGAAAATGACCGACGGAACAATCTTCCAAGGACTAAAGTGTCGGTGAAAATCTTTGGAGGACTAAACTGTCACCGAACCTATCTTTCGAGGACCAAACAGGGGTTTTACTCTTTATTTTATTGAACCTCCTTGGAGCACCTCTAAGTCTTTTATTCTGAGGTTTCGCACTTGGAATAATTATTCCTTTTTCTTTGTTCATACATAATCAAACATGTGCACTTCGTTCTTCCTGAATTATAGTTTCAACAGATAATGAGAGATTTTCATGGCCAACCAAGCTAGAAGTCATTGTATTGAGCCACAATAATTTGAGTAATGATATTATATCATTCCTTAATGGGTTCCAACGTCTCAAGTTGCTTGATTTAAGCTTCAATCATCTAGAAGGATCAGTGGATATTAGCGGTTAGTGCTATGAATTATTTGTTACCTTTCAAACATTTTCATATTGTATTATCTTTTTATAACTTGTGGCCAAAATTCTTGTATGAGTGTTTTCTATGTGAAGAAAACTGTATTACTCTATATGCAAGAATTAGACTCACTCCCCAGACTGTCTCTAGCAGGATTATGTGCTTTGAGCAAGTTGAAGGTGCTTGATCTAAGTTATAATTCTAATATCAGCAGTTTTGTTGTCCACCAAGGTATTACCCAATTTAAATTTGTTTTATAATCTTATAGTTACTTGCTATCTTTACTTGCCAAAGGAACTACCTGATACAAATTTCATTTGTAAATAGCAATGTAAAAATTTCATATCAGATTTTTAATTGTATTTCTCTATAAAAAATGTCATTCAGGGACAAACATTTGTCTAGGTAGCGTGAAAGTCCTTCATTTAGAGGGATTAAAAATGGATGGAAACATGCTGCGAAAGTCATTTAGAGCATTCTCATCTATTAGAATGCTTTATATGGCTGACAACACATTTAATGGAACAATTGTTGCTCGAGGTAACAATACTTTTACAAGTTCTTAATTTTTCATTCTACAAAGGATATATACTATCATGGATATTTCATTAATTCATAGTAGTTGTGTTTAGATTTTGGAGACTTGGAGAACCTCGAACACTTGGAATTGAACTACTCTTCTAACATTGGAAACAAATTTTTTAAGAGTATTGGAGCATTAACCTCCTTAAAAGTTTTGTCTCTAATGTCTTGTGGGATCAACGGTACCGTTTCTGTTGCAGGTAAAATATATTTCTCATTTCTTTCTAAAATTATATTTTTTGGATAATACATATACAAATGATTATCTTATATAACATGTATTATATTTATTGAATATTATGTTTATTTTTCAGGTTGGTCTAAGCTCAAGAAGTTGGAAGAGTTAGATTTAAGCCAAAATGAGCTGGAAGGGCCACTTCCCTTATCTTTTGTTAACATGACATCTCTTCAAAGACTAGACCTTTCCCATAATTCCTTCACTGGAAACTTTGCTTCTAACCTTGCCACACTTACTTCGCTTGAATATCTTGATTTTTCAAATAATCAATTTCAAGTCCTTGCATCTTTTACATTTTTGGCCAATTATTCAAACCTGAAGGTCATTGATGGCTCTCACAATAAAGTCATACCTGACCCACATCCTACCTTTCAGACTTGGGTTCCCAAATTCCAATTACAAGAGTTTTGGTTGTCTTCAAACACTGAGGCCAATTCACTTCCTCTTCCCAACTTTCTTATTCACCAATATAATTTGACTTACATAGATTTCAATGGTCCTAAATTTCAAGGGAAGTTTCCAAATTGGTTGTTGGAAAACAATACCAAAATGGAAAGTCTTACTCTCAGAAATTGCTCTTTCACTGGTCATTTTGAGTTACCATCACATCCCAAACCCTACCTTCGTACTATTGATGTATCCAACAACGACATAACAGGTCAATTTTCAGGAAACAACATTAGTTCAATCTTTCCAACCTTGGAGTTTCTGAACATGTCTAGGAATGCAATTAGTGGTTCACTTCCTCATAAGTTTGGCCAAGCGTTAAAAATCCTATATCTGTCTGACAATTACTTTTCAGGTGAAATTCCTAGGAACTTATCCGTGCATGGCTCTAAACTCAAATTGTTAGAGCTATCAAACAATAAACTAGATGGATCATTTTGTCCTACTTTGGCAACTCTGAATTATTTATCATACTTGAAGTTGGATGGTAACAGCTTTTCTGGTAGCATTTCGGGTTGCTTTTTGAATGCGTCCTTGTTGATTTCGGTCTTGGATATAAGCAATAATCATTTTGTGGGAAAGCTTCCAAATGGGGTAGGAAATTTTTCAAATATGGAGGCACTTTATATAGCCAATAATCATCTTGAAGGATCTATTCCAACAAATATCATAGAACAGCCATATCTAGGGTACTTAGACCTATCAGGAAACAAATTGTCTGGATCTATTCCATCTTTCTTCTATTCTTCGGCAAGTTATATTCTTCTCAACAACAATAGGTTGAGTGGCTTGGCAACAACAATGTTGAATAAAAGCTTTCCCTTAATAATGCTAGATCTTAGCAACAATAACATAACCGGCAAGATTGAAGATCTGATAGGCAGCATTTCTCAATTGAACATTCTTCTTCTACGAGGTAACCACTTCATGGGTCAGATACCAAACCAGATGTGCCAATTAACAAATTTGACAATGGTAGATATTTCTTACAATAGTCTTTCAGGTCCAATACCCAAATGCCTCGGAAAAATTCCTTTTGAGGTTCATGAAGAATCGCTGCCCTTCTTTTATGAATATGAGACCGAGGAGTTGAAAGTAGCCTTCACAACAAAGTGGAGATCCTATACATACAAGGGGAGAATCCTCAGTTATATGGCGGGAATGGACTTATCCCACAATAAATTAAATGGGAATATCCCACGAGAACTTGGAAACTTGCTGTACATCCGGGCAATGAACCTTTCTCACAACCACTTAAGAGGACAAATCCCTGCTACATTCTCTAACTTGAAACAAGTAGAGAGTTTGGATCTTTCATTCAACAAGTTGAGTGGCGAAATTCCCCATCAATTGACTGAGTTAACCTCCCTAGAAGTATTCAGTTTGGCACACAACAACTTATCGGGTACAACACCTGAAAGGAAAGGCCAATTTCTGACCTTTGATGGAAGCAGTTATGAGGGTAATCCTTTTCTTTGTGGACCTCCATTGAACAAAAGTTGCATTGATTATAATGATCAGCCATATCGTATTTTACCAAATGCATCTGATGTTGAGGTAGGCAATAATGATGGAATTATAGACATGGAATTTTTCTATATCAGCTTTGTGGTGTCTTACACTTCAATATTGCTAGTAATGGCCACCATTCTATACATAAATCCTCAGTGGCGGCAAGCTTGGTTTTACTTCATTGAATATGTCATCACCATGTGCTACTACTATTTTCTTAAGTGGTTCACCATTCAACATATGTAGCCATGTAGCTTGGTTGTTTGTCTGTTTGCTTAAGTTTTAATCAATGATGATGCTTTCAACATGTGTATTGGTGTATTACCTTTATACCTGCTAGTCCAAATTCCGTTAAGCTTCCTATTTTAATGTATTGTCATAATCAAAATAATATGTTTTGCACATATTTTCAATTACTTCCTGTTTTATGTAATATATTATATTTTCTTTGCCAATAAATAAATAAAGACAAAAATCTCATTTTCGTCTCTCACTTTTTTGGGCGTTCTCAAAATAGTCCCTCAGTGCAATATCTTCTCAATTTAGAGTTTAGATTCAATCAAATTCTTCCGTTTAATTACTACTAACTTAACTGATAGAAATGTTGATGTGACAGTTAAAAAGTGATATGACACTGTTAAATACTTAAGCACATAGCACCACAAAGGTCAATGCATTTCATAATCATTGGAATCATTCCCTCCCTTCACATTTCTGTTTTACAACTATTCTTCAAGTGTTGCCAAATCCTTAACTGGCCAGCACATACCTCGCACCCAGACATACTGATAACAACAAGAGTATGTAAGAATTTATCATTTCTAACACATCAAATCGAGACCAGTAATTAATGATTATGTTGAAGAAAAAAGATTATACCTTTATTATGAAACGTAAATCAAGTGCCTATTGTTTGCATGCATTATATATTTTAATGATCAAACAAACAACAAAATTGAAAGAAATTTAATTCTATCACTAAGTAGTGAACAAACTTAGTGGTAGACATTGGATTGCCCGGACTAAAACACCCTGAGTAATGCATAAAATGTTTAGCAAAAAAGAAAAAAAAATGCACAAACATAATAGTAGACATTAAATGAAAATTTTGTGGTGGGAACAACATTTAAAAGTAATTGCATATATTCAACTACATAGCTCAAGTTTATGAAAAGGAAACTTATTCTTTTTCTTCCTCTATGTCTCTAACGAAGGTTTAGACTTTAGAATGCCCTCACCGTGTAGTTGTTAGTTAAATGCAAGACGTGGCTAAGAATTCTTTATGCTTCTGATGAGTTATCTCCAGTCTCCCATTTGTTAACAGAGGAATGATATTTGTTTACTTAAAGTGAGTGTAGTTGAAATTAAATTTTGGATCAACTCAATGTACATATTTACAAATAATATTTTGTTAAAACACCTACCTAACTAGAGATGTTATTAGTATGTGTGCTTTGGTTATTGTCGGCCATGAATTACCAAGTGTAAATGAATTGTTAAAAAAGATGTGAAAATATTACAACTCATTTTTTTTTATAGAAAAAATTATTATAAAGAAATTTAGCCAAAAAGAATTTTAGGTGGGTTTTAAGTTTATTTTATTTTACTTTAAACACTGATCAATGGTCATTCTATAATCTCTAATGGTTAATATATGATACTAAAGACTGATGACCACTTATCATACAAAACAGGAAATGACCACTGGTCATGAAGTATAATTGTATATTGTGACTAAATTAGAATATGGTATAACTTTAATACCCACATCTAAAATTCTTTTTATTTGAGTTCCGTAATATTATTCAATAATATTACTACTCTATATACCCTTTCAACTCATAAGTTTTGTGGTAAAATTTGAATTAAATGAATTCATTTTAAAATTAAATATTTTGCCACATGATTCTCATATGAAATATTGGTGATAAACTTTATGTGATATACTACACTTTTATGAAATATTGACAAAACGTTAGTTCCGATTCTTTTTCTGTAGGATTAGAACAAAAAGACTAGGTTTCTTTGGCTTATCGTTTATGTTTTACTATAACAAGACATTGCTCCAAGAAGTTGGATAGAAAATTATGGAATCGGATTTTGAGAGAAATTGGTGATAAAAACAATGGAGGCCAATTACAAAAGGACAGAATCACTAACAAGACATTGGTGATTCTGATTCATTTTCCATTCACTGATAACCCCATATGCAATAGTCTTTGCAAGTCAATTTTTTCCTTCAGCTCTGTTTCTAGCACGAAGTTCAGCTTTATGAAGTTTATCTGTAGCAGTCGAGTGTATTACTATATTCAAGTACTAATCGCTTGTGTATCTGCTAGTTCTTTCTGCTGAAAATGCTTATGCGTCTGTTATAGGTGATGATTGGGTGCATGAAGAGATTTTCATTGATGATGATGAAGCTGTTGGCAATGATTCTGAGGAAATAGAAGATCTGGCTCCAGAAGTTCCTGCTCCTCATGAAATCAATCAGGTTAGTTTCAACAAATAATGATATTTTGTGTGTAGTTATCATAATCCATATATACTCCTGCTGTAGAACTCGTTTTTTGTTCGGGTACTTTTTTTTTTGTTTTTGTTAAAAAAAATGTATGTATGCATCATTTTAAAGGTTTTATGTTCTTAGGCTTGGGTTCTTATAAAAAAAAAATTAAAAAAAATAATTTCAATTTGCAAAATTCATGGGTATAGCCCAATGTTATGAGAAGTGTCTCATAAATCAGTTACAAGTTAGTTAGTTATAAAATCAGTTTTGTTAGTTATTTCAGTTAGTTAGTTAATGGTCATAACTACCTAATGCTGATTGGTTAGTAACCCTGATTTATTGGAAGACTTGTGATTGGTTGTTAGTGTCTATATAAGCATGTGATGTACACATGCATGGATCACTTTTAGCTTTAGCAATTCTGGTGCTATGAGAAATCAGAGAATAGAAGAATAGAGAGATTGAGAGAAGAGAATAGAGTGAGGCTTGGGATCTTGCTTGCATCTGCTGCAAGGATCAAGAACAAGGCCAAGGGGGATTCTATTGTAACAAGACTTGATCTTGGTGTTGCAAATCATAGTGAAACTGCTCTCTCCCATGGATGTAAGCCAACTTGGCTGAACCACGTAAACTCTGGTGTTCTTCTTCCTTTATTTCTGTTTCATTGCTTGTTTTCTGGTTTAGGATTGATTAACACGTTACTGCAACATTGCGCTGCTATTGGTACTGTTGTTTGATTTGCTGTGGTGTTCAGATTTTGTTTACTATATTGTTATCTTGTTTCTGGTTCAATTCTTGTTTGACAAGTGCTTGTGATATTGCTGCAATTGCTACTACTATTCTGGTATTGCTTGGTGTCCTGTTATATTGGTTGTGCAGGTTGAATTTCTTGCACCCAAATTTTCTGAGGTCCAATTGGTCTATTTTTATTTATAATGTTTTTTGTATTTTTGTAAATTTAAAGCACTTTTACTAAAGATAAAAAAAATATATTAGTAACTAAGTAAATGTGGCATGGAGATATTTTAAAGGCAAGGGCAAATTTGGGAAGCAAAAGAAAAGAAGAAAGTGAGTGGAAAGTTCCTAAAAGGAGGAGATATAAATATCTAAAAGAAAAAGGAAAGTGAGTGGAAATTTCCTAAGGAGAGAACCGTATAACAAAAATGAGTTAGTGTGAACAAGGCAGAGAGAACAAAAAGAGAAGATTAGCATGCTCTATGACCATAGTTTCTTAGGCATCATAAGCTTTAAGTTTCATAGAACATCTTGCAAAACATGAACCACATTGGAATCACATGTTTTCTTGCTTTAAGAACAAGAATGGATTGTGAGATCTGAGACAAAACACTTTGACCCTATTTGGTTTGATGTGAGACTTAAGCAAGCTATATGCATACAAAGAAACTTACAATAGGAATCAGTGTTACATTGACTAAATTATTTTGGGTCATATGAATCAGATTTCCACTTCAGACTGGATAATGGAATACAAATATATGTGGTGTGATATTGGAGTCTGTCAATGATAGAATGTTGTAACAGAAGAGTAATTATTAACTTGATTTGTACACAATGAAATATATACGTTAAATGTACAATTAATCTGTGCATCTGAAAAATTGGCTCCTAGCATTGCTTGGCATTATTCGGTGGCTCTGTGTTTTCTTTGGTTTTCCACGACTATTCTTTCTATTAACATGGTTACTTTTTCTGGTTGTTTTGTCTGTTATAAATATCAACATGAAGAATCCAAGGAAGGAAGTAAATGCAGTGCTCAAGAAGGAGGTTGCTTACTTTGGTGATATTGTCATTTGCTCAAGAAGGAGGTTGCTTACTTTGGTGATATTGTCATTTTACCATTTATGGACCGCTATGAGCTTGTTGTGCATAAAACCATGGCCATCTGTGAATTTGGGGTGAGTTCATATTTTAAACCTTTTAAGTCATTTTTTTTTTCTTTTTCTTTTCCTTCTTTCTTTGGCGTGTGTGTAAATGTCGTCCATCTAGTGTCCCTCGCCCTCCCCGAAAAGGTGGAAATCTTTTGGCACCAGTCCTTCGTGTTCTCTCCCGTGTATAACCAATTTTCCTTCATGCAGATTCAGAATGTGAGTGCTGCATATATCATGAAATGCGATGATGATACTTTCATTAGGGTGGATACCGTCTTAAAAGAAATTGAGGGTGTCCCCCGGAAAAAAATCAATCCCTTTATTTATATTCTAACAGGAATATCAAGCTCTTTCTCTTTTGAGCTACTTTTCATAATAATTATGATATTTTAGTGTGCTTGATATTTTGTATGGTAAGATGTATGAGGAAATCTCGTTAGTATTTCATATTATTATCCTTTCTGCATTATGTAGTTAGATTTTATTTGGAATAAGATCTTTGGCATTTTTAAAGAGCAGTGGGTTTGCCCTTCTTTCTTGGATGAGTTTTTATCTATTCATTTTAGAGGTTTTGGAAGGGGAAGGGAGTGCAAGGTGCTTTGGAAGTGCCTTATCTATGCAGGGTTGTGATGTTTATGGTTGGAAAGGAATGTTGGAAATTTTAATCATAGGCACTTCTTTTATGGGATAGAACTGTTTTCTTTACTTCGCTATGGGTAGTTTAAGGGTGTTTCTTTGATAGATATTCAGAGAAATTGGAGTGCTCTTTTGAGATGATTTTACCATTTTCCCCCCTTCTAGTTTAGGAGGATCTTTGGTCCTCCTTCCTTGTCTTAATTTTTCCTTAGTTATAGTCTTTGTCTCTTTGATGTCCTAATATTTGGTGAAGAGTACAAGAGGATGCAATTCTTGAAATTGAATGTTTAAGTTATCTGTTTCTTCCCATCCTCTTAAGGATTATGGTGATGAACAGGCGTAGAACGTACGCTTGACTTTCAATTCATAGGTGTTTTCTTTCCTTATCGTGAGTTCTAGGCGAAGCTAATTTTTCTTAGATAATCATTTCTCCCTTTTAACAGTTAATTCACAATAAGGTCAGTGTGTCCCTTCACAATTTCTCTCTCTATCTTTAAATCTAATGTAAATGCCGAAAGAGGACTTGTCGCCCACTGCAACATCTAAACAGATAGATAGTAGCACGAAATTGCATTACGGAAAGATTGCTTCTTGCCTACAATGACATTTATTTTTTCTTTGCTTTTTATTATTCTTTGTTTTTAATAATAATAATAATAATAATAATAATAATTTTTTTGCATTTTTTAAAGATTTTTGTTGATTTTTTAATTATTCTTTATTCTTATAAATTTCGGTATCAACTGACATGAGACCGAAAGCATAAACGCACATACACATTCTCGAACACGCTTATAAATACTCACCATGGATGCACTCAACCATTGGCCTCTTGTATATAAATAAAAGTAACATTACTCTAAATCTATACTATAATTACAGGGGAGTTGTCTACGGAGATCGGCAAGCTAAAGATAGTTGGATAAAGCAGTAATTTTGATTTGACAGAAATAAAATTTCCTACGCATGCACTGCAGATACTAAATAGATGAAGCTTAGCAATTTCGCAATTGTCCAAGAATCTAGATATATTCATAAAAAGCAAAAACCATAATGTCCTTGTAAATTGAAGTTGCTACATATTAAAATAGTGTTGGTTTCTCTCAACTTCAACTAAAGAACCACCTATTGTGCTAACATCATACATGGTTTGAGGTCAATAATCAAGGCCTATCGCAACCCAAAACATTGCAATGAACATGAGAATATCGCTCACATGAAAATGGGCTGAGCCAGAAGGTGAAGAATTTGCCATGGGCTGCACCTCCACATGCAGCTGCATACCAGAATAGCAGCTTTCGGGATCACTTTTCATAAAGTACTTGATCTAATGATATCTCTACCAAGCAGATCGATCTCCTCAAGGAGACCAATCGGCCCATTTAAGGAGACATACTAAAAATGCCTCCCTGAAGTTAGGATACGTCAACAGCACTGTAACCGTACGTCATAAGTACACTTATAAATAGCATGTGCACATCATTTTATAGGTAGTTAATACTTTCCTTAACTCTGTGATACTGACTTATCGCCTGTACTGACTTGTTCGTTTGAAGGTCTTTACAAGAGACCTCCCGATCTAAACTTTCTTGGCAGGTCTTCGGGAGAGCATCACAGAGACTTTCTGACTCGAATTCGACTTTGAACTTTTTTGTGTACGATTATCCCATGAGGACAGCAAAACGTTAGTTTGGATTCTTTCTGGGCAGGATTAGAACAAAAAAGACTAGGTTTCTGACGTGGACAGGTTGCAGGTGATTTTGTGGATCGGGCTGAGCATAATAAGACCAAGAAGAAAAGAGAGATATCGGATCATAATCGTCTTGTTTCAGTTACAAGAGTATAACTTTACCCAAGAATGCTAATGGTGCTTCTATGGATTTCTGGGTATAATTCATGCTAGGTTAGTTTTGGTTATTGAAACGTATGAATTATGATTTCCAATAATTTATGGGATAGTTTTAGATCTGATTTTGCCTGACTGGACTTATAGACTGCTTAAATTGATTTAGGAAATGTAAAGAGAAGATTAGCATGCCCTAAGAACAAGAATGGATAGTGAGATCTGAGACAAAAGACTTTAACCCTATTTGGTTTGATGTGAGACATAAGCAAGCTATGTGCATACAAAGAAACTCACAATAGGACTCAATGTCACAAAGAAATTGAGGGTGTCCCTCGGAAAAAAGTCATTCCCTTTATATATATTCTAACAGGAATATCATGGTCTTTCTCTTTTGAGCTACTTTTCATAATGATTATGATATTTTAGTGTGCTTGATATTTTGTATGGTAAGATGTATGAAGAGATCTTGTTAGTACTTCATATTATTAACCTTTCTGCATTATGTAGTTAGATTTTATTTGGAATAAGCTCTTTGGAATTTTTAAAGTGCAGTGGGTTTGCCCTTCTTTCTTGGATGAGTTTTTATTTATTCATTTTAGAGGTTTTGGAAGGGGAAGGGAGTGCAAGGTGCTTTAGAAGTGCGTTATCTAGGCAAGGTTGTGGTGTTTATGGTTGGAATGGAATGTTGGAAATTTCAATCATAGGCACTTCTTTTGTGGGATAGAACAGTTTTCTTTGCCTCGCTATGGATATTTTAAGGGTGTTTCTTTGACAGATATTCAGAGGGATTCGAGAGCTCTTTTGAGCTGATTGTACCATTTTTTTTNTCATAATCGTCTTGTTTCAGTTACAAGAGTATAACTTTACCCAAGAATGCTAATGGTGCTTCTATGGATTTCTGGGTATAATTCATGCTAGGTTAGTTTTGGTTATTGAAACGTATGAATTATGATTTCCAATAATTTATGGGATAGTTTTAGATCTGATTTTGCCTGACTGGACTTATAGACTGCTTAAATTGATTTAGGAAATGTAAAGAGAAGATTAGCATGCCCTAAGAACAAGAATGGATAGTGAGATCTGAGACAAAAGACTTTAACCCTATTTGGTTTGATGTGAGACATAAGCAAGCTATGTGCATACAAAGAAACTCACAATAGGACTCAATGTCACAAAGAAATTGAGGGTGTCCCTCGGAAAAAAGTCATTCCCTTTATATATATTCTAACAGGAATATCATGGTCTTTCTCTTTTGAGCTACTTTTCATAATGATTATGATATTTTAGTGTGCTTGATATTTTGTATGGTAAGATGTATGAAGAGATCTTGTTAGTACTTCATATTATTAACCTTTCTGCATTATGTAGTTAGATTTTATTTGGAATAAGCTCTTTGGAATTTTTAAAGTGCAGTGGGTTTGCCCTTCTTTCTTGGATGAGTTTTTATTTATTCATTTTAGAGGTTTTGGAAGGGGAAGGGAGTGCAAGGTGCTTTAGAAGTGCGTTATCTAGGCAAGGTTGTGGTGTTTATGGTTGGAATGGAATGTTGGAAATTTCAATCATAGGCACTTCTTTTGTGGGATAGAACAGTTTTCTTTGCCTCGCTATGGATATTTTAAGGGTGTTTCTTTGACAGATATTCAGAGGGATTCGAGAGCTCTTTTGAGCTGATTGTACCATTTTTTTTCCCCTGCTTTATTTTTTAGGAGGATCTCTGGTCCTCCTTCCTTTCTTAATTTTTCCTTAGTTATAGTCTTTGTCTCTTTGATGTCTTAATGTTTGGTGAAGAGTACAGGAGGATGCATTTCTTGAAATAGAATGTTTAAGTTATCTGTTTCTTCCCATCCTCTTGAGGATTATTTGTAATATCACAGGAATGGCCAGAAGAAGTATATCCTCCTTATGCAAATGGTCCTGCATATATACTTTCCAAAGATATTGTCACGTTTATTGTATCTGAACACAAGAATAGGAGGCTCAGGGTTGGTTACTCTCTATTTTATTGAGATTTGACTTCTGCTCTTTGCCTATAACCTTTGTGCTTTCTTCCTCAACAAAAGTCAATGGCTACTTCCATTTTGCTCTATCATTACATATTAATTGGTGAACCATGTTTGTTTCTGACGACAGCTCTTTAAGATGGAGGATGTAAGCATGGGAATGTGGGTTGAGTGATTTAACAGTACCGCGGCGGCCATCCAGTATTCCCACAACTGGAAATTTTGTCAGTATGGATGCATGGAAGACTACTACACTGCACATTACCAATCACCAAGGCAGATGATCTGTCTATGGGACAAATTGGCAAGAGGAAGAGCTCAGTGTTGCAACTTTAGATGACAAAGGTCAAATATATCATTTTGATATGCCTTTGTATCATTCTATTTTTAAACCCTCTTGCTGATCTTAGTCCCACTAGTTTAATGCCCTGAGAAAATTATGATCTTACGAAATGAATTACAAAATCAATTTGGAAGAAATAGAATCTATTCATGAATGTGTCGAAAAAACTGTTTGATGAAGCACTATTACCCAGTTTACTATGAACAAAGTTGAAAGTACAAGTTTAGATATAAATACAAGATGGCTTAGTCTTGAGTTAAAAAGTTGAAGTGGGTCAAGTAATACTCAGTTTGCATGTGATATTAAGTAGTTTGTAAATAACATTTCTCGATAATATCACATGTAAATTTATCCAATTATATTTCAAGGGTGTTAAATACTACTCAAATGAGAATATATTAACTATTTGTTGGCTTAATTATCCATGCTTTTCTGTGAACAAATATTTTACCCTCCGGTAAAAATGGATGAAAATGGAAGGGATGATTGAGAGAAATGATCTAAAAACGAATGTAAATTGATATATGCATCATATTTTTTATTAAATATCTAATATCATTATATAAAGGTGACACCTCTTTTGGTTGCTCCATTCCAATATTAAAAAACTCAAAAAAAAGTTCACAAATTAAAAATTCCCTCTCACCATTGAATAAATGGAACTGTCTCATAATACCAACTAACTTGTTTAACATTCTCACTTTTTTCGCATGATAACACATGCACACAATTAAAAATTAAAACACTATTCCTAGGTTGAAGAAACTTCTTGTGTTGTTTTGGATATCTTTTTTCTTTTTCTTAGCTACAATTTCATGTTCAAATATAAAAATTGTAAATCTCAATAACAACTTCAATACTACATTTTTTGTTTTTGTTTTTGTTTTAAAGATTCATCTACGACTACATATGGACTTTACAATTTATGCATCTGATCACATAGAAGCAGTGGTGGAGCTAGACTATAAATTTAGGTGGGTCAAACTATAAATTTAGCTAAGGTGAAAGTTAAATTATACAAAAAAATTTATGCAAGAATTAAAAAAAGAAAAAAGAATCAAGATAGGGCAACAAGTCAGTAAATAGAAGGACCAAAATTGTATTTAAACTTAATGCAAATGTGAGTAAGTTTCTAAAAGTTTGGTTCTCTAATGAGCATTATCTTTCTACAGTTGAAAGTAACAATTAAGTACCAACTCTACTTAATTTCCTATTTATGGTAGAAGTGAAGATAGTCGAGGATCATGTGTGAACTTGAAAGCTGCTCAACGTGCATGTGTGGTTCGTCAAATGCTTGGTTGGCATCAAATTATTGTTGCCATATGATGCAGATAGGGATGCATGGAATTTTTTGTAAAGTTGAATTATTTATGTCATTAAACCATGTAAAAGTGGGGTCATTGCCCATGTCTTGGTTTGAGTCAAGAGTACATAATTCCACAAATGCAATTATGGTGATGAACAGGAGTAGAACGTAAGCTTGACTTCCAATTCACAGGTGTTTTCTTCTCTTATCGTGAGTTCTAGGCAAAGCTAGTTTTTCTTAGATAATCATTTCTCCCTTTTAGAAGTTAATTCCTAATAAGGCTAGTGTGTCCCTTCACAATTTCCCTCTCTATCTTTAAATCTAATGCAAATGTGTGTAAGTTTCTAAGAGTTTGGTTCTATAATAAGTATTATTTCTAGAGTCGAAAGGAACAATTAAGTACCAACTCTACTTAATTTCCTATCTATGGCGGAACTGAAGATGGTGAAGGATGATGATTCATGTGTGCACTTGGAAACTGCTCACCGTGTGTGGTACTTCAAATGCATCAAGAATGGAAAGAATGAGACGTGAAAAAAGAGTAAAGAGAGAGTGACATGTGGAACACACAAGAGTGTATCCTTTCCCCCTCCCACTAACTTTTGTCAGCAGCAAGTCACTGCCCAAGTCTTGGTTTGAGTCAAGAGCTCATAATTCCACAAATGCAATTATATTGATGAACACGCATAGAACGTATGCTTCCCTCCAATTCATAGGTGCTTTCTTTGCAAGCAAATAAGGATATTACTTATTATAATCACGTAAGGCATAAGTTAAATTTTTTCATGTTGAGTCAAAAGTACTAGAGTGAAAAATTAATTAAATTTTTTATACACTATTATAGTGCAAATTACCAATTTTTGACATGAGATCAATTTGATTGTCATAAACAAATATGAATTAAAAACTTATTGTTGCCATATGATGCAGACGGGGTGCGATTCATAGGTTTATGGAGATGGAACTTTTTGCTATAATAATAACTATATAGATAATTTTTATTTTAGAACAATTTTTATTCAACTGACTATGTAATATTTTTGGAACCTTCTATTTGCTATGTTTTAGAATGGAAAGAGTGATACGTGAAACAAAGCCAATGAGATAGTGACACGTGAAATACAAAAGAGTATATACTTTCCCCTGCCAAATAACTTTGGGGTTGTAGCATTTGACAAAATTACTGTCTTGATTTAATTGACAAAATTTAATAGCTAATTTAGTATATTATGGAATTTTTTTCATTATTTTAGGCCCCTTAATTTAATTGTAACTTAATTAACATATTGGACAAAGTTGTGTTTTTATAAAGTTCAAGAATTATTTCGTGTAAATTTTAAAAGTATAGAGAAAAACCATATATATATATATATATACTATGTGAAACTATATAAAATGAAAATATTTTATGCAACATAAAAAAAAAAAAAAAAAGATTCCTATCAGTCCTGTGTGAAAAAGGGAAAAAAAAAACTCTCATTTTCAAGGGGACCTTTAATTTACCCCAAGCAAAATTATAAGGTTATATAACCTCATTCTAGGTGGTACAGTCACCACCGTTTATATTTATTGAATGCTATGTTTATTTTGTTGTGAAATAAAATATATTTTTCAGGTTGGTCTAAGCTCAAGAAGTTGGAAGAGTTAGATTTAAGCCAAAATGAGCTGGAAGGGCCACTTCCCTTATCTTTTGTTAACATGACATCTCTTCGAAGACTAGACCTTTCCAATAATTCTTTCACTGGAAACTTTGCTTCTAACCTTGCCACACTTACTTCGCTTGAATATCTTGATTTTTCAATCAATCAATTTCAAGTCCTTGCATCTTTTACATTTTTGGCCAATTATTCAAACCTGAAGTACATTCTTGGCTCTGGCAATAAAGTAATACTTGACCCACATCCTACCTTTAGGACTTGGGTTCCCAAATTCCAATTACAAGAGTTTTGGTTGTCTTCAACAACTGAGGCCAATTCACTTCCTCTTCTCAACTTTCTTATTCACCAATATAATTTGACTTACATAGATTTCACTGGTTGCAAATTTCAAGGGAAGTTTCCAAATTGGTTGTTGGAAAACAATACCAAAATGGAAATTCTTACTCTTAGAAATTGCTCTTTCACTGGTCATTTTCTGTTACCATCACATCACAATCCCTACCACTTTCGTATTGATGTATCCAATAATGGTATAACAGGTCAATTTCAAGGCAACAACATTAGTTCAATCTTTCCAACCTTGGCGTTTCTGAACATGTCAAGGAATGCAATTAATGGTTCACTTCCTCATGAGTTTGGCCCACAATTAAAAAGCCTAGATCTGTGTTACAATGATTTTTCAGGAGAAATACCTAGGAACTTATCTGTGGCTGACTCTGATCTCAGAATCTTGAAACTATCAAACAATAAACTTGAGGGATCAGTGTGTCCTACATTGGCAACTCTGAATATTCTGCTACAATTGCATTTGGATAATAACAGCTTTTCAGGTGTCATTCCAAGTTGCTTATTTAATGCGTCCTTGTGGCTCTTGGATATAAGCAATAATCATTTTGTGGGAAAACTTTCAAATGTGATTGCAAATTTATCATATATAGAAGTATTTTCTATAGCCAATAATCATCTTGAAGGATCTATTCCCACAAATATCATAGAACAGCTATCTCTAAAGTACTTAGACCTATCAGGAAACAACTTGTCTGGATCTATTCCATCTTTTGTCTATTCTTCGGCAAGTTATGTTCTTCTCAACAACAATAGGTTGACTGGCTTGGCAACAACAGTGTTCAATAAAAGCTTGCCCTTAATAATGCTAGATCTTAGCAACAATAACATAACCGGCAAGATTGAAGATCTGATAGGCAGCATTTCTCAATTGAACATTCTTCTTCTACGAGGTAATCACTTCATGGGTCAGATACCAAACCAGATGTGCCAATTGACAAATTTGACAATGGTAGATATTTCTTATAATAGTCTTTCATATCCAATACCCAATTGCCTCAGTAAAATTCCCTTTCAGGTTCATGAAGAATCACTATCCCCCTTTTTTGGACCAATCTTTGATGGAGATGAGCTTATCGTAGAGTTGAAAGCGGCCTTCCCAACAAAGTGGAGATCCTATACATACAAGGGGAGCATTCTTAGTTATATGTCTGGAATGGATTTATCCCATAATAAATTAAACGGGAGTATCCCAGGAGAACTTGGAAACTTGTTGTACATCTAAGCAATGAACCTTTCTCACAACTAGTTGACAGGACAAATCCCAACTACATTCTCTAACTTGAAAAATGTAGAGAGTTTGGATCTTTCTTTCAACAAGTTGAGTGGCGAAATTCCCCATCAACTGACTGAGTTAACCTCCCTAGAAGTATTCAATTTGGCACAAAACAACTTATCAGGTACAACACCTGAAAGGAAAGGCCAATTTTTGACCTTTGATGGTAGCAGTTATGAGGGTAATCCTTTTCTTTGTGGAACTCCATTGAACAAAAGTTGCATTGATTATAATGATCAGCCATCTGGTATTTTACCAAATGCATCTGATGTTGAGGTAGGCAATAATGATGGAATTATAGACATAGAATTTTTCTATATCAGCTTTGTGGTGTCTTACACTTCAATATTGCTAGTAATGGCAGCCATTCTATACAAAAATGCTCAGTGGCGGCAAGCTTGGTTTTACTTCATTGAATATGTCATCACCATTTGCTACTACTATTTTCATAAGTGGTTCACCATTCATCATATGTAGCCATGTAGCTTGGTTGTTTGTCTGTTTGCTTAAGTTTTAATCAATGATGATGCTTTCAACATGTGTATTAGTGTATTACCTTTATACCTACTAGTCCAAATTCTGTTGACTTCCTATTTTAATGTATTGTCACGATAAAATAATATGTTTTGCACATATTTTCAATTACTTTCTGTTTTATGTAGTATATTATATTTTATTTGCCAATAAATAAATAAAATTAAAATAATCCAAACTAGCATTACTCTTCAGTAATGCCCATGAATTCTTGCAAGCATTTCAATACTGGTTGTACGGCCGAGTTATCCATACCTTACCTCTCAAGTCTTAAACTAATGAGATTTTGACATGTTGGATGAGCATACATGACAGCAACTTGCAGGGACAAGTTTTCTTAATTTTCATTGATGACCATGTGTGATTGCCTGAAATTAATGTAAGCAAATATTAAAGTCATATACATCCAATTAAGAGAGAGCTTTATAAAAGAACTCAGACTCAGTGTAAGAGAGAGTTTTTTGCATTCTCCATCACCAACTCAAAATCGCATCCGATTACAAAGCCTGCACGAGCAAGGACAAGACGGAATTTGATTCAAATCCTCAGATCAGTGGTGAAGAACTTGAGTTTTTGGGTAGCCACAAAACTAAGGACAAGACGGAAGGAAACCTTAATGATGAGGGCAAATTTACATTGTGGGCTCCAGTTCAATTTGCACTTTACAGTTTTGATAGGACCCACTCAAAATTCTTTCTTGAATGGCCTAGATTCAATTAAGAGTCAGTGTATGAAATAGTTAGAATTTATGGTGTATGAATAATAGTTGTTTTCCATCAACCTTTGAGAAATAGTAAATGGGCAGTCACTTAAGAGGAACAATAGTTGTATGATATAGTTCAACCAGTAGTTAACATATGGGTTGTGTATCCTTTGTTTTGGTTCTTTGGTTTTGGAAATCGATTACCTGCACTTCCTGGACCTTAAATACTATTATATAAATATAATATCTCTGTCGCCCCATTCCAATATTAAAATGTCCAAAAGAAATTCACAAACTAAAAATCCCCTCTCGTTACTGAAAACTGGAACTGTCTCATAATGCCAACTACCTTTCTTGTTTCAATATTCTCACTTCTTTCTCATGATTAAACTTTCACACAATTAAAAATTAAAAAATCTGTTGTGTTCTCGGTTGTGTTCAAGAATGGAAAGAGTGAGATGTGAAAAAAGAGTAAAGAGAGAGTGACATGTGAAACACAAAACAGTGTATCCTTTCCCCTTCCACTAACTTTGGCCTCATACCATTTGCCAAAATTATTTTCATGATTTAATTGATAAAATTTAACTCTTAATTGAGTATATTATGGACATTTTCTTTTTGTTATTTTTGTTCCTTTGATTGTAATTTAAAGGATTGCACTAAATTGTATTTTTTTAAAGTTAAAAAATTATCTATGTAAATTATGTGAAACTACATGAAATGAAAAATATTTTACTTAAAATGAAAATGCATTCCTGTGTAAAAAGGGGAAAAAAAAAAATCTCTCATTTTCAAGAGCCCATGATTCCACAAATGTAATTATTGTGATGAACATGCATAGAACGTATGCTTCACTCCAACTCATTGGTGCTTTCTTTGCAAGCAAATAAGGATATTATTTAATATAATCACGTAAGGCATAAGTTAAATTTTTTCATGTTGAGTCAAAAGTATTAGAGTGAAGAATTAATTAAATTTTGGTTTAATTATAATTTTGGTCCTCATAGTTTAACAACTTGAATTTTTTAGTCCCCTTCTTTAAAAATGAACAATTTAATCTCTTTATATTTATAAAATATATAATTTTGGTCATTTTGTCCAAAGGCCAAACTTTTGTAGGTCTATTTTAAGGTATAAAGTTCTCTAATTCATAATCTTACCGTTCAGATTGAAGAACTATTTCTTGTGAACCTCCCCACAAAATGTCAGCTCGATCTAAAGGTGAATNCGTCAAATGCTTGGTTGGCATCAAATTATTGTTGCCATATGATGCAAACGGGGATGAGATTGAGAGGTTTATGGACATGAAATTTTTTTGTAAAGTTGAATTATTTATGTCATTAAACCATGNGAACAATTTTTATTCAACTGACCATGTAATATCTTTGGAACCTTTTATCTGTTATGTTTTAGAATGGAAAGAGTGATATGTAAAATAAGGCCAATGGGATAGTGACATGTAAAATACAAAAGAGTATATACTTTCACCTACGGAATAACTTTGGGGTTGGGGTTATAAATTTTTTTTTTTTTTTGGTTTTTTACCGGTGTTCGGGCTTTGCCCGACTAATCTGGTTTTGAGCCGGGAAGGATCACAAAGGCGGAGCTCTCCCAACAGACGCAGCTGCATACCCAAGGGCTCGAACCCGAGACCCTTAGTTAAGCTAGAACACCCCTTACCAGATGATCTATACGCTTGTTGGTAATGTGTAGGAAAAATTGTTTGATTGAGCATTTAATATTTTATTAAGTCCAATATTCTTATCCCATTGAAAGCAGGAGGGTGAGATTTTAGTAAGGGAGAAATTACTCTTTATTTTTGTAGTCACTGGTAGACCCAAAAAAAAATGTTTAGTAAAATACCATTACTTCACTTTACTGTGAACAAAACCTAAAGTACAAATCAATATACAAGTCCATATGTGAGATAGCATAGTGTTGGTTGTTGAGGAAAAAAGTTAAAATGGATCCGGTAAAAGTTAGATTATGTAAATTATTTCAATGTGACATAAGGTAACAATAAATAATTTGTAAATAGTTATTGGATTGAAATTTCTGTGTAGAAATAAAGTGGCTGAGAGCTTAAGACTTCAATTTTATATGGGTGTTACTCTGTTTTGTGTAGTACACCCAAGAAATAGGACTCTAGTGGAACATATCTGATTATTATTTCTGCTTCCAAAATATTACCTCATATGATGGTGCCCCTACGTCTATGGACCTTGGTTTGGCTCAAGTAGCTGAGGAAAAGTTGAAGAAGATATTAGCACATGTAAATTTATGAATACTAAGGGCCCATTTAGGTAAACAACTTATTTAAGCGCTTCAAAAAGACTTTATGTGAAAATCTTTTATATCATAAGCTCCTTTTAAATTAAGTTATTTAATGTTTAGATACATACTTAAAATAGTGCTTTTAAAGATTAGATTTTAAATGTTGGAGATAAAAATGTTAGGTTTTCATGGAATTTCTAATATTAACGGGGATATAATTGTCCCATAAATTTTAAAAATAGTTTCACGGTCATGAAAGAAATCAACTTTCTCATGAGACTTTTCTAAAAGGCCTAAAAAAATAGCTTCATAAAATAAACTAAAAATAACTTTTTGAGGGTTAATAAATTACTTATATAAGTTGATCCAAACACTATTTTTCTTACATAAAATCACTTATACTAATAGAGAAACTCTAATAAATTGTAAGTTATGCTATCCAAACAGGGCGTAAAGAGTAAATACTACTAAGATAATAATATATATTAGCTATACGTTGACTTAATAAACAAGTTTTTATTTATTTGAATCAACATTTTCCTATCTAGTTGAAACAGATAAAAAAAAAAAAATGAAAGATATTATTTTAAGAGTAATGACACAAAAATGAATATAAACTAACAATATTAAATTCATTTTTTATTAAATAATGTATCAATAAATGCATCTAGTTTAAATTTATTATTAGTTTATTTATTATTATTATTTTTATTTTTTCTCATTTATTGTTTGTAATGAAAAGAATGAGTCTCATAATTGACTTCATTAATCCCGCCTACTTAAACATGAATCACCATGACATGGGGGCACCCTTTGTGGCAATGGTGCATATTATCATTGACTCATTTCAGTCCCACAAAGAGGGCGCTCAACACTTATACTCAATTCTCCTCTAAAAATTGAGAAAATTGCATTCATAAATACTCGAACAGAAAACATCACAAATATTAATGCATTTCTTACATTGAACCAACCCCAAAAGGCTTTTCTTTCCAAGGACATAATATTTAAAGCTAGTTAAATTTATTATAAAAGATGTCTTGGTGATGCCTTTCTGTTTTTTAGGCAAGGCATATAAGTCTATTATTGTAAATTATCTGAATGGGATGAAATTGATATCTTGCTCCATGTGTGTGACCCCTTTTTAAAAGGAAGAAAGACTCAAAAGACTTTATAAAATTCAATGTCCTCATAATGATATTTTTCTAATTAAAATTGCGTTCAGAAATAAATTCCATAATATTCTTCTGGATTAATCATTTTATTTTGAATTTGATACATATCACAATATTATAAGAAAGTTGTGCTAGATAAAATGAGATACTTACAATATGAAATTGTATGATCTCTGAAAAAAAAAA
>QAOA01005067.1:10247-23841 GCA_003255065.1 Cercis canadensis
GGTGAATAGGAGTTGCTAAAAATTGCTCATAAAAACGAGTTCAAATCACATATTTGTTTAAGAACTAGTTCTTACAAACTAGTTATATGCCAAATACCAGATTTGAACACAATGAGATAACTTAATGAACATATAGAACAAAACAGAATTTATTCTAGAAGTTTAGAGATGAAGAGAAAGAGAATCTGCACAAGTCTTTATAGTGGTTCATCTTAAAAAGCTTACATCCACGTCTCCCACAAATGGGGTTCCACTATTCTTCAAGTTTATTTGTCCAAGCTTCTCCAAGCTTCACAACAAGTTTATTTTCCAAGCTTCTTCAAGCTTTACAACAAGTTTATTTTTCCAAGCTTCTCCAAGCTTAACCATGGTTTTTGTTTCTCAAGCTCACCAAGAACTCTCTTTCTCTAACTCACTAGAGATCACACTCATGGATTTCTCCCATAAAAATCCATATACAAAAACCCAAGTGTTTTGTTGTAGCCCCAAGAAAAAACTCTCTCAAAGAGTAGATATTTTACAATGAAAAACTTGAAGTATGAAGAAATGGCCGAGAAGAAGATGAAGAGCAAAGCTCTCAACAATGACTTCCTTCTCTCTCTAAACATATTTTCTTCTAATTTTTCTTCATGCCTTACCGAAGCCTTGCACTACCTCTTGATATCACCTCTTTCTTGCGCGCGTGAGCTCCTTTGTAAGAGGCTAAGGAGAAGGTCTTCCATTTGTTGACACAAGACCCATTATGCATCATGGCTTTTTGTCCTTTTGTGAAAAAGAGACTTGTCTTTGTGTAAGAGAAAGTAGATGGAGTGTTGCTTTAATAAAGGAAACTTTATATCAGCCACTTCAAGAAAACTTTCCAATCTCACTCTCACACACTCTTAGAGAGACTAGAGTCTTCAGCAAGTTTGTCCACATCAGCAAAATAGAAACACTCATTAATCAAAGGCCAGAACTAGTTCTTAAGAACAAGTTATGTAATGCTTCTTGTACACATGAGGGGCTTTGAGAAAAGCTGAAGAAATGCTTTCTTTTCAAACCTGTTCTAAATGAAAACTTAGAGAAAACAACACAGGTTAGTAACAGTAGGATCAATTGTTTATCATCAAAACTGGATTAGAGAATTGTGGGATTAACATGATCCTCCATAGGGCACTAATATCCTCCTTGTATGAATAGTGTAGCATATGAATCACAACCGGTTTCACTTTTATTAGCTGTTCTCTTTGACTAAAGAGGAATGTGTNACAAGGTCGCTTGTGGGCTTCGGGCCAAAGTCTCCCTTTTGTATATTTGACTAAGAGTTGTACTCTTAGAGAATAGAAATTTTCTTTCTAAGTGATTTTGAAAAAGCTCAAGTACCAAGAAAGTTGTTTCTACTCTCTTGCACAAAGAGAAACTTTTTGGACAAAAGGATAAAAGCATTGTGACTGATGGACAAGGGGTCAGCCGATTGATGGCTCTTCTTTTCCCTCACCATTTGGTCTTTCACGTGAAAGGGAAGCCAATAAAGTAAAAAGACATCAAGCATTCATATGATCAATGAAGAATAGAAAAGAAGCAACACATGAGAAAAAGAGAGAAGGAAGCCATTGTTGAAGAACGGAGTTCTGCATCTTCTTCTTCCTACTCTCGGATATCTTCATGTATTAAGATCTTCATTGTAGTACATCTACTCTTTGAGAGAGTTTCTATTGGGGCTAAACCAAACACTTGGGTTTTGTATCTTGGATTTCTATGGGAGAAATCCATGGGTGTGAGCTTGGAAAACAAAAACCATGGGAGCTAAGCTTAGAGAAGCTTGTAAAATAAACTTGGTGTAAAGCTTAGAGAAGCTTGAGAAATAACCTTGAAGTATAGTGGAATCCCATTAACATGGGAGAAGTAGATGTAGGCATGTTAGGCTGAACCACTATAAAATCTCTGTCTAACTCTTTCTCTCTTTATCTCTACTTCTCTGGTTAATCCTCTGTTTCAAATATTGTGTGGTTTGTAAAGTTTTTGTTTGAATATTCAAGTCTGGGATTTGTAGAAGAACTAGTTTTCGTCAATTAGTTCTTAAAAAAATCTGCTATTTGAATCAACTTTAAGAAGCAATTTTTAATTAATTCCTATTCACCCCACCTCTAGAAATAGATCTTGCACTATCAATTGGTATCAGAGCTTGTGCTCATCATTTTCTAGTTTAACTAACCGTGAGTTAAAGATCCTATCAAGATTGTATTGCAAGTATCATGAACAACCAAAATGAGTCTCACTCATCTCACAAGCCTCCATTCTTCAATGGAGAGAACTATCCCTACTAGAAGCAACAAATGGAAATGTATCTTGAGGCTATTGATTATGATGTTTGGTAGATAGTTAGAAATGGCATCACTCACCCTACCAAAGTAGTTGATGAAGTTACTGTCCCAAAAGAAGAGCATTAGTTCACCACTGAAGATAAACTCAAATTCACATTAAACTCCAAGGCTAGATACAACATTGTATGTGGAGTGTCTGCTACAGAATATGAAAACATTGCCTCTTGCAACATAGCAAAAGAAATGTGGGACATACTTGCTACCATTTATGAAGGAATAAGCCATGTCAAAGAAGCAAAAAATTGACATTTATTCCTCCAAATATGAGATGTTCCACATGACTCCATATGAGTCTTTGGATTCCTTTTTTGCTCGATTTCTAAGTATCATCAACAGCCTGAAAGGACTTGGAAGTAGGGATGGCAATGGGGCGGGGATGGGGCGAGGCAGGCACTCCCCGTCCCCATCCCCGAAGGGCATAGGGATGCCCCATCCCCGGACCCATTCCTGGCGGGGATTTTTCAACATCCCCATCCCCACCCCACTGAATTACCATCTGCCCCATGCCCCGCCCCATTTACCCATACAGTCATGCTTTTCTAAATATACACAATTTATAAGTTTCATCTATAAATCACGAACACGATTTCTAATTGAAATTCAAGTTTAATCAAACAAGATAATATAAATAATTCTTAAATAATATCATTAAGAATTCAAGATATCCTCATAAGATAAATAATATTTAAACAAAATTATAAAAATTGTTCTTAAACAATTATAAAAGCCTATAAGAAATCAGAATAAGCACAAAAGGAGCAATTAGAATAAGCACAATTTATGAAAGAGTGTGTATTTGGATGCTCAAGTATATTCTATTGATAAATTATCTAAGCATATCTTCAGCTTAGGCTCCACAATCAACTTTTACATTGAATTTCTATTAAATTCTTCCACAATATATATATATATATATATATATTTGTGTGCAGTGCGGGGCAGGGCGGGGTGGGGCGAGGCTTGCCCATCCCCGGACCCGCCCCTATAACATTACTCATAAAATTTCCCATCCCCATTTTTTTGCCCCATACCCGTACCCGACTGGGTAAAAATACCGGGGCCCCATCGGGTCTTGGGCAAATTGCCATCCCTACTTGGAAGAGTTTATACTCAAAAGAAACAAGTCAAGAAAATCCTAAGATGTCTCACTGAAAAATGGAACTCCAAAGTTATTGTCTTGCTTCAATTTGTGGAAACAAATGATCTTACTGTTGATGCTCTGAGAGGCACTCTTGAATCACACCAGATTTTGATTATGGAAAAGAAAAGCATGACCGAGGAAAGAAAGAAAAGTCTGGCTCTCACTTCAAATATTCCAGAGATCAGTACTCAAGGAGAACCAACCTCTAGTGATGAAGAAGTAGCTTTGGTGACAAAAAGAGTTCTTGATATGATGAGAAAAAGGAAGGAGAAGAAGAACTTTTTGCAGAAAGCTCACAAAGACTTCAACAGGGGAGAAAGTAGCAAAGAGCCTATCATATGTTATGAATGGAAAAGGCCAGGGCAAATTAAGCCCGAATGTCCAAACCTCAACAAAAGGAGATTCTTTAGAAAGGAGAAATAGAAAGCTATGGTGGCTACTTAGAGTGATGAAGACTCAACATTAGAAAGTAACGAGTCAGAAGAAGAAAATGTAGCTAACCTATGTCTAAAGAAAAATGGAGAAGGGTCTGGAAAAAAGCATGAGGTAAATGATCTAGACTTTGACTTCTTGCCTTCTTATGATGAGTTGAGTCTTGCCTTTGATGATTTGTCATTTGACTATGAGAAAAGACTTGCAAAAAGCAGTGCTTTAAAGAAAATCATAAAAGAAAAAGTTAGTGTGATAAAGGAACTTGAAAAGGATAATGTTGAGTTGATTAATAGACTTAATACTCTTCAGCATCAAAATAATCTTGAAAAAGAAGATAATTTCACTTCTTCTCTTAAAAAGGAAAATGACAAATTAAAAGGAAAAGTGAGTGAGTTGACTGGAGATTTAGTCAAATTTGTTAAGGGAAGAAATAATCTAAACTCCATTCTAGGAAAGCAAAGAGTAAGTAATGATAAATCTGGTTTAGGCTACGTTCAGCCTAGTTCTTCAAAAATTTTGAAAAACACCTTTGTCAAAGCTTCCTCTTCACATTCTTTTTCTAAAGGAACCTGCACCTATTGCAGTTACATAGGACATTTTCAAAATGCATGCTCTTACAAAAAACTTTGTGATAAAAGAAAGATGGTAGGGTGCCTAAAGGCACATTTGTTTCTAACATGAAAGGACCCAAAGAAGTTTGGATACCTAAGCCTCTCTGATCTCATTGCAAGTTTGTTATCAAGCCAAAAGTGAATGCTGGTATTTAGACAGTGGCTGTTCTAGACACATGACTGGTGATCCTTCAAAATTTGTCTCCATCAACAAAGTTGATTTGGGAGATGTCTCTTTTGGTGACAATAGCAAAGGCAGAATTGTCGGTCTAGGTAAAATCAAAATTTCTCCTAATTTACTAATTGACAATGTCTATTTAGTTAAAGGATTGATGTATAATTTGCTGAGTATAAGTCAGCCTTGTGACAAGGGTCATAAAATTACATTTGAAACTCCCCATTGCATTATTCATAAAAAAACTTTGATGATGTCTTATTTGTTGGTCAAAGATGCTCCAATGTTTATATTGTTTCCGGAAACTCTTTGACATCTAAAGAAGAAACATGTTTTACTTCTCAAAACAACAATTTATGGCTGTGGCATAAAAGACTTGGTCATGTGAATTTTAAACTTATGTCCAAGCTCTCTAAAAAGGATCTAGTTTCTGGTTTACCTAAATTATCTTTTGAAAGAAACAAAGTTTGTACTGCTTGCCAGCAAGGCAAACAAACTAAATTATCTTTCAAGTCTAAGAAGGAATTGTCATCTTCTAGATCACTCCATCTTCTTCACATGGATCTCTTTGGACCAACATCTACATCTAGTTTGAATGGAAAGAAATACTGTTTTGTCATTGTGGATGATTTTTCAAGGTTTACTTGGGTTTTCTTCCTTGCTCATAAGGATGACACCTTTGGGGTTTTTGAAAGCTTCAGCAAGAAAGTGCAAAATGAAAAAGGTTTTACCATCTCATCAATTAGAAGTGATCATGGTGGAGAATTTGAGAACCAACTGTTTCAAAATTTTTGTGAAAAGCAAGGAATCCACCATAATTTCTCCTCTTCTAGAACCCCTCAAAAAAATGGTGTGGTTAAGAGAAAAAAAAATAGAACTTTAGTTGAGATGGGCAGAACCATATTGTGTGAAAATAATTTTCCAAAATACTTTTGGGCTGAAGCTGTAAACACAACCTTCTATATTTTAAATAGATGCTTGATCAGACCTATTTTGAAGAAAACCCCTTATGAGATTTGGAAGGGGAGAAAACCTAATGTAAGCTACCATTTGGATGCAAATGTTTTGTGCTAAATAATGGAAAGAATCATTTGGGAAAATTTGATTCAAAATCTAATGAAGCCATTTTCTTGGGTTACTCTTTGTCAAGCAAAGCTTATAGGGTTTTCAATAAAAGAACTCTCATTGTTGAGGAATCAATGCATGTTGTTTTTTATGAATCTAACTGTCTCTTGGTTTCAAATACCCTTAAGGAAAATGAGTTATTGCAGGACAGCTTCAAAGGATCCTCCAAGTCAGAAAAAAATCAAGAAAAGTCAGCAGAGCAAATTCCATGTGATTCAATTCACATAGAGCTAGATCTTTCAGAACCAACCGAAAAGGAAGCTCCATAAATAAATGTGAGAGATTCTCTGCCAAAGGAAACCAGAGTTCTAAAAGATCACCCAATTGATAAAGTGATTGGTGACTTGGGAAGAGGGATTAGTACAAGAGCATCTCTCCGGGATAAACATGCAAATTTGCCTCTATTATCCCTGTCCGAGCCTACCAAAATTGGTGAGGCACTTCAAGATGAAGGATGCATAATGGCAATGCATGAAGAACTGAATCAATTCTCAAGGAATTAAGTCTGGATTCTTGTTCCTGAACCAAAAGTTCAAACAATCATAGGCACAAGATGGGTGTTCAGAAACAAGCTTGATGAATATGGAAAAGTTGTGAGAAACAAAGCAAGAGTGGTAGCTCAAGGTTTCAATTAGCAAGAAGGTATAGACTATGAAGAAACTTTTGCTCCTGTAGCTAGACTAGAAGCTATTAGAATGTTTCTTGCATTTGCTTCTTTCAAAGGCTTTAAAGTTTTCCAAATGGATGTGAAAAGTGCTTTTCTAAATGGATACATTAGTGAAGAAGTGTTTGTTAAACAGCCCCCTAGTTTTGAAAATCTAGATTTTCCTACCCATGTTTATAAACTTTTCAAAGCTCTCTATGGTCTTAAGCAAGCTCCTAGAGCTTGGTATGATAGACTTAGTGAATTTCTCATGAAAAATGATTTTCTAAGAGGAAAAGTTGATACCACTCTATTCACTAAAAGATTATCTCATGATATTATCATAGTTCAAATTTATGTTGATGTTATTATCTTTGGTTCAACTAACAATAAGCTTTGCAAAGATTTTGAGTCACTAATGAAAAGTGAGTTTGAAATGAGTATGATGGGAGAACTCAACTTCTTCCTTAGACTTCAAGTGAAGCAAATCAGAGATGAAATTTTCATTAATCAGTCAAAGTACACAAAAGAATTACTCAAGCGGTTTGACATGGACAATGCAAGAGGGATTTCAACCCCTATGAGTCTTGCTACAAAATTGGTGCTGGATATGAAAAGGGTAAATTTGTGTGTGAGAAAAGGTTTAGAGGTATGATAGGATCTCTGCTATATCTAACTGCAAGTAGGCCAGATATCATTTATTTTGTGTGTGCTTGTGCAAGATTTCAAGTTAATCCAAAGGAATCTCACTTAACTACTGTCAAAAGGATATTTCGATATTTAATAAATTCTGTGAATGTTGGTTTATGGTTCAGTAGAACTAGTTCTTTTGAACTAATTTCTTATACAAATTCGGATTATGCTGGCTGTTCCATTGATCGAAAAAGTACAAGTGGAGGTTGTCAATTTCTCAGGGGAGCACTGGTCTCTTGGCAATCAAAGAAACATAACTTATTTGCTTAATCAATAGCTGAAGCCGAATACATAGCAACTGGTCTATGTTGCTCACAAGGGAGTGCTTGTGCAAGATTTCAAGTTAATCCAAAGGAATCTCACTTAACGACTGTCAAAAGGATATTTCGATATTTAATAAATTCTGTGAATGTTGGTTTATGGTTTAGTAGAACTAGTTCTTTCGAACTAATTTCTTATAAAAATTCGGATTATGCTGGCTGTTCCATTGATCGAAAAAGTACAAGTGGAGGTTGTCAATTTCTCAGGGGAGCACTGGTCTCTTGGCAATCAAAGAAACATAACTTATTTGCTTAATCAACAGCTGAAGCCGAATACATAGCAACTGGTCTGTGTTGCTCACAAGGGCTATGGATGAAACAACAACTTGCTGATTATGGTGTATTTCTGAGCAAGATTCCTTTGCTATGTGACAATACAAGTGCTATTAACATTGCTAGAAACCTAGTTCAGCACTCTAAGACTAAGCACATTGATATTAAGCATCATTTTCTTAGAGATCATGTTTTGAAAGGTGACATTGAACTTTCCTTCATTAATACTAAAGATCAACTTGCTGATATTTTTACAAAACCTCTGGCTGAAGAAAGATTTTGCTTCCTAAGACATGAATTAGGCATGATCAATATGCAATGATGTTGTACTCTTATTTGCATGAGTGTGAAATATTTGTTCATATGCATCTCATTCTTTGAAAAATCTTCTTGGTTGGTGAATGTCTCTAATGTATACTTAGACTTTCTAAAAGTGTTGGCAAAAAGAATCTGAATTCTTATCATTCTTTTCTTGAATTTTCCCAAATTATTTTGAATATTTTGTGTTGTCATAAAATTGATTGTATCTGAATCTTTTGTTTGAAGAGAATTCAGTGACTTTGTTGGGCAAAATATGTTTCTGGATTGAAATCTTCCAAAAGGCCTCTCTATTCATTTTCGGTCTGGAGTCATTTCTGGGCCAATATGTTTTGTTGTTGAAATTGGGCCTCCATCGCTCCAGCCTGTGTTTTCTGGCCTTTAGCCAAAATGCGCATTTCACTTGCGGTCTTTTGATATGTCCATCATTTTGGCCAAAACTCACCGTTTCAGTCTGTTCACTCCCGGGCTTCATTCCTCTTTGTCTTTTTGAAATTGAACTTAACTGTTCAACTTCCCATTTCCATTGTTTCTTTCTATCAACTAGTTCTTCTCTCCATGTTCTCCTCCATTTGTGATGTGTCACTCCTGCCTTCATCAACTGCCAAATCCTCCAACACAAGAGTCAACCACTAAATCATGGACAGAAGAAGAACAACCCAAAGATTGAAATCACAGCTCAAGGGAAAGATTGCAGTGAACACTTTTAAAGAAAATCTCATTCAGGTAGAAAATTCTTCCTCCTCCAAAGAAGCAAGGGACATTGATGCCATTATCCAAAAAGCAGTGAAATTTTCTTCCAGCTATTCCAAAGGAAAAGGTAAAATGGTTTCTCCTTCTCCCATTTAAAACCCTTTTCTGCTAATCCTCAACCTAATTCAGCCCCTCCATCCTCTCCTTCGAACTTATCCTCTCATAATTCCCAATCTTCTAAATCTCCATCTCCACCTTCATCACCTGTTGGTAATCCTAACCCTCCATCTACAAACCCCGAACCAGAAACCAATCCATCAGTTCCTCCTCCAAGACCAAGGAGAATGAAAATGCTGGCAAGAAAAACAGCATTTCCTCCTAAGTCTAAAGGGAAAATGTCACAGACCCACGGCTCTGCCTCTAAGCCACATGCAACCACCACTCACATTGAAGTCCCTAAAAAGAAGAAGGTTTTGAAACCCTCTGAGAAAGGAACCTCTTTTAAGAGTCATGATATTGAAAGAGAGTCTGACAGTACTACTGAGAGTACTGAGTCTGAAGCGGAAATCCATATGTTTGAGAGCACAGCTGCTGAGGAAAATTTTATCAAACTCTATGACAAAAGGTTCTATGCCCCAGGATGCATCATTCACTGGGACTCTCCATTACCTACAACCACAACAATTGAAGAAGCCTTTACTTTTATGGGACGGACAAGCATTCTCAAGATAAATGAACCTTTAATTCCCAAGGTAATTCACTTGTTCTATGCCCATCTACAGTCACTAAAAGGCTCAAACTCTGGAATTATTTATTTAAAATCCTTTATTATTGGAACTGAAATGGTAATCTCTGAGAGACTATTAGCAAGCATTCTGAGCCTACCTGTTAAAGGGGAAAGTAGGGTAGTGCAAAAATTTTGGCCATCTAATTTGGTTTCTTTTGATGATGCCATGGAATCCGTATGTGACTTTCTTGATCAAAGAGGGCAGGACAGGCCTCCCTCAATTTACTGCTTTAATTCTTTCACCAGAACCTTGGCCAAGATAATAACCACTCAACTCTTACCCTGCATTGGAAGTCATACTGAGTTATCAACTCCTGATCTCTTCCTACTTTATCATTTGAAAAACCAGATACCTTTGAACCTACCTAGACTGATCTTAAGCACAATGACTGCTACTATCAAAGGATCAAGAACCAAAACCAGCTTACCTTATGGAATGATCATTGTCAAACTCTGCAAATACTTTAAGATTGATCTTTCCAAGTTTGACTCTAAACCATTTTTGGATAAGCTTATCCTCAAGAAACCCCTTCCTTCCACTAATCTCCTCTCAAAACCATATGTGCATTCCTCAACTGGGAAAGGTAAACAGCATGCAGCCTTGACCAACTCTCCTTCAGCCAAGTCTAAAAGGCATGCTGCTAGCAATCCATCCAGTTCTAAGCCTACCAAGAAAGCCAGAAAGTCAGAACCTTCAGCTCAACCTTCTGATAGGGTGGATCATGAAGAGTGGATCAGTTCAATCAATCCAGAGGAGTTGGCAAATCAGATTGGCAGGCGTTTGAACTTCTTCCAGACTTTGGCTTTTGACTTTACTGCTAGGATGGCTGCAGTTGAAAAGGATTTGGCAATCATTAAGAACAAATTGACAACTCTACTTGCCTCTCAACAACCTCCATCTTCTAATTCTTAGTTTTTCTAAACTATTGTTCAGTCTCTTTTGATACAACTTCAATTGTAAATGTAGCATAGGTGGACATTCTATAACCTATTGCTTTTATCACTGCACTTGCATCATCCATACTCATTCTGCTTATGCTTGACTGATTGTGATTGTGAATCGTTTTGATATGACAAGTTCCATTCTAGTTGTTATAATGCTCTTACTGCTTTGATCTGGTCTGATTGATAATGTTGATTCCCCTCTTCTTGATAATGCCAAAGGGGGAGAAATTATGTGATTGTGATTGATTATGATTATGTGGGATAGTCTGTTTGAACTGCCATATTGTGATTATGTGGAATAGTCTGTTATCCGTTTGAATTGATATTGGACAGGTTATCTGAGAAAACTCCCTTCTGATTCTGATATGATTCTGATGATAGAAGTTTTGATTTTTCAGTTCTTGCTAGGCATAAACTAAGGGGGAGCTTTTCTCAAATCACATTATTGTCATCATAAAAAAGGGGTAGATTGTTAGCCCCACAAGTCTCTGAACCTATTTTGATGATAACAATAATGTCTTAATTTCTTTTATGTGTTGTTTGTCTTGTTGCTATTAATCTGTGCTATGTTTTCTAAGTTGTATCTAGCTCAATCTTCAAATGAGTCTTGAAGAACTTGTTCTTCAGAACCAGTTTTGGATCATGTGATAGGTCTATGAGATTGTTATTGTGGACAAAGTCGCTTGCAGGCTTTGGGCCAAAGTCTCCCTTTTGTATATCTGACTAAGAGTTGTACTCTTAGAGAATAGAAAATTTCTTTCTAAGTGTTTTTGAAAAAGCTCAAGTACCAAGAAAGTGGTTTCTACTCTCTTACACAAAGAGAAACTTTTTGGACAAAAGGACAAGAGCATTGTGACTGATGGACAAAGGGTCAGCCGGTTAATGGCTCCTTTTTTCCTTCACCATTTGGCCTTTCACGTGCAAGGGAAGCCAATAAAGTAAGAAGACATTAAGCATTCATATGATCAATGAAGAATAGAAAAGAAGCAACACACGAGAAAAAGGGAGAAGGAAGCCATTGTTGAAGAACTGAGTTTTGCATCTTCTTCTTCTTACTCTCGGATACCTTTATGTATTAAGATCTTCATTGTAGTACATCTACTCTTTGACAGAGTTTCTATTGGGGCTAATCCAAACACTTGGGTTTTGTATCTTGGATTTCTATAGGAGAAATCCATGGGTGTGATCTCTAGAGTTAGAGACAGAGAGTTCATGGTGAGCTTGGAAAACAAAAACTATGGGAGCTAAGCTTGGAGAAGCTTGTAAAATAAACTTGGTGTAAAGNTTTTCCCTCACCATTTGGTCTTTCACGTGAAAGGGAAGCCAATAAAATAAAATGACATCAAACATTCATATGATCAATGAAGAATAGAAAAGAAGCAACACATGAGAAAAAGAGAGTAGGAAGCCATTGTTGAAGAACGGAGTTCTGCATCTTCTTCTTCCTACTCTCGGATATCTTTATGTATTAAGATCTTCATTGTAGTACATCTACTCTTTGAGAGAGTTTCTATTGGGGCTAAACCAAACACTTGGGTTTTGTATCTTGGATTTCTATGGGAGAAATCCATGGGTGTGAGCTTGGAAAACAAAAACCATGGGAGCTAAGCTTAGAGAAGCTTGTAAAATAAACTTGGTGTAAAGCGAAGAGAAGCTTGAGAAATAACCTTGAAGTATAGTGAAACCCCATTAACATGGGAGAAGTAGATGTAGGCATGTTAGGCTGAACCACTATAAAATCTCTCTCTAACTCTTTCTCTCTTTATCTCTACTTCTCTGGTTAATCCTCTGTTTCAAATATTGTGTGGTTTGTAAAGTTTTTGTTTGAATATTCAAGTCTGGGATTTGTAGAAGAACTAGTTTTCGTCAATTAGTTCTTAAAAAAATCTACTATTTGAATCAACTTTAAGAAGCAATTTTTAATTAATTCCTATTCACGCCACCTCTAGGAATAGATCTTGCACTATCAATTGGTATCAGAGCTTGTGCTCATCATTTTCTAGTTTAACTAACCGTGAGTTAAGGATCCTATCAAGATTGTATTGCAAGTATCATGAACAACCAAAATGAGTCTCACTCATCTCACAAGCCTCCATTCTTCAATTGAGAGAACTATCCCTACTAGAAGCAACAAATGGAAATGTATCTTGAGGCTATTGATTATGATGTTTGGTAGATAGTTAGAAATGGCATCAATCACCCTACCAAAGTAGTTTATGAAGTTACTGTCCCAAAAGAAGAGCATTAGTTCACCACTGAAGATAAACTCAAATTCACGTTAAACTCCAAGGCTAGAAACAACATTGTATGTGGAGTGTCTGCTACAGAATATGAAAACATTGCCTCTTTCAACACAGCAAAAGAAATGTGGGACATACTTGCTACCATTTATGAAGGAACAAGCCATGTCAAAGAAGCAAAAAATTGACATTTATTCCTCCAAATATGAGATGTTCCACATGACTCCATATGAGTCTCTGGATTCCTTTTTTGTTCGATTTCTAAGTATCATCAACAGCCTGAAAGGACTTGGAAGTAAGGATGGCAATGGGGCGGGGATGGGGCGAGGCAGGCACTCCCCGTCCCCATCCCCGAAGGGCATAGGGATGCCCCATCCCCGGACCCATTCCTGGCGGGAATTTTTCAACATCCCCATCCCCACCCCACTGAATTATCATCTGCCCCATATCCCGCCCCATTTACCCATAAAGTCATGCTTTTCTAAATATACACAATTTATAAGTTTAATCTATAAATCACGAACACGATTTCTAATTGAAATTCAAGTTTAATCAAACAAGATAATATAAATAATTCTTAAATAATATCATTAAGAATTCAAGATATCCTCATAAGATAAATAATATTTAAACAAAATTATAAAAATTGTTCTTAAACAATTATAAAAGCCTATAAGAAATCAGAATAAGCACAAAAGGAGCAATTAGAATAAGCACAATTTATGAAAGAGTGTGTATTTGGATGCTCAAGTATATTCTATTGATAAATTATCTAAGCATATCTTCAGCTTAGGCTCCACAATCAACTTTTACATTGAATTTCTATTAAATTCTT
>QAOA01005067.1:34034-45026 GCA_003255065.1 Cercis canadensis
CATTAAACATCAAGAGAAAATATATTTGAAATAAAACTAGGTGGCATATCTTGCCAAACAGTTAGGCCAATAGCAGTAGAACCAAAAGTAGCAAACTTATCAACTACTTGGTTTGATAGGTTCTCTCTATTTTTCTTCTTATGCATGCAATCGGCCCTCTTAACGTCACAAGCGCATTGGGGGTAGTTTGGTCATTTTCTACCCTTTTGCACCCTCCTCCCACTTTTCTATAGCTTGCCATGGAAAAATCTAATAATTATTCCCCAAAATTCCCTAGCCAAATTACACACTTTAGCCCCTTAAATTTGCATTTTTGTTTTATGCAAAAATAAGGTTAAATTCCAAAATTGCCTTGCACAAGCAACTTTCATGAAGCTTCCTTGCAACTAGATCTTTTCACTTATGCTTTAAAATATTCTTTAAACCTTAGCTGACATCCTTTCAGATTTTTAATTATATTAATCCTATTTTTGCTGAAATAAAATAAGAAACTCAAAAGGAGCTTCTTGGCACTTGCAAAGCATATGCAACATTCATTCTCTTGATATTTTCCTAGAACCCTAATGATATCATTCTCCCCTAGCTTGGCCAAAAATTACCTCTAGAATTCCTACAAAGTTATTTTATTTTTTTTATTAAAAATGAAAGCCATAAAATCCTAATAGACCAATTAAGCCAAATTAGGTCAAAATGACCCTAAAGGGCTCAACCTTAGACTTAATTTGGTCCAATCGGAACCAAATAAAATCTCAAACATATTAAATAGTCCAGCAATCATTTTTCATTTATTTGGACCAAAATATTTAGAAAACAAAAATCGAGTGGGTCCAAAGGCTTTGAAACTAGAGGTTTTGGCAAAACAAGGTCAGCCCAAAACTTGAGTTTCGACCCAAAATCATTAAAAACCGAAAAAAAATTAATCTTTATGTCCAAACAATGTTATTTAAAGAAAATTAAATGGGCCAAGAGGCCCTAACTCGAATTTAAAGAAAACGGGCTAAAGGAACTCCTAACTTTGGTTTAAATGAAGTGGACCAATGCCCAAAGACTAAAACATTGATTCAAAAGCTAAAAGAGACCTTAAAGACTTCAAAATCAGATTTCCCACTTGAAAACATAGATGTCAAATTTTAAAATAAAATAATTAAAAATAATTCCTATTTTTTGAAAAACACGTAATACATTTGGACAAAATACGATGTCTACACAGATGTTAGAATTTACATTTATATCTATGAATATATGGGCTCTAGAAAAGTTTAGTGTTGTGAAAAATCCAAATGGAAGTATACGTTATCGTTTCCAAGTAATAAGATGAGATAGAGTTATCGTTTCCACAAGAACTAACGTATTAACTATCGAAATTTGGCTAACCTTGATCTTATGGAATCAATCAATATGAAGAGATTTTGAAGAAACAACTTAAAATAGAACGAAAACAAACTAAACCAGTAAAATAACAAATTAAACCAGCCAAATGATGGAATTAGCAAGAGAGGAAAAACCTAGGGTTCTGATTTCACTATAATTACTTCTAGCTTTCATTCCTTATTCTGTTAAATCCAAATTATCTTCCTAAATCCTAATCAAGATTTTCTAATTCATTCAATAGCCTCTCCCAGGGTCTAGTGTAAATATCCATAATTACTAACCCTATATATTCCTATACAAGTTACAATAATTATGAATTCATTAGGTTCTATGGATTTTTTAATTGATTACATGAGCCATGGAGGTATATTCCTATCCTCCATGCAACCTATGGTATTTACCCCAAGGAACTTGACACACAATTCTCCTTCCAGTCTCATTGTGATTACCTAATTGTCTAATTATTGGCCAGATAATCAGAAGCATTAAGAGAAGGGATGAACACTCAAATTGAAAAGATAATTCTAAAATCAAGTTCATAAAGAATTACAACTGGTCCTAATTAGGCTACATCTTAGCCCTAGATAAGTAAATTAGTTCATAGTAGAACAAGAAAACAAGAAAGAATCAAATCTAAACATGGTTCAAGAGTAGAAGAAGAAAAACTCTGGTGTGAAGATTGAATCAGCTTCATGTCTCCTCTCTTCAATCCTTGTTTTGCCTCCTTTTTGCTCTCCAAGAGGGTCTAAGAAAGAACCCCCTCTAATTTCCTAAAATTCCCTTTTATACTTACCACAAGAAAGCCCTAAAAATTAAAGAAACGAAGCCAGGTTAGAATAACTTAGCCGCAGGCGCCGCTGCCCTAGGTTTTGGGTGCTGCAACCCAACTCCTTTGGACAATATACTGGTCTTCCTCACTTATGGGCACCGTGACCCTTAGCCTCTACTCCCATGAGAATTTAAGTGTCACGGCTATGATAAACAGGGGTTGCAGCATTGGGGTTCTGTTCGAGTCTTCCATTTTGATGCTCCAGGGGCTGCGGCTTTGGTTTATTGGTGCTGCGACCCTTAGATTCTGTTTCAAACCTTCCCAAAATCTTCATTTGTTCTCGTTGACCCATGAAACCTACAATTTAACATTAACATCCCATTAGATGGCAATTAATCCTTAAAAATCAACCAAATACTTAAGTAAGGGATACCTAAAAAGTGAGTATAAAACCCACTCAACATTCAGAGAGAGGCAATTAAAGTTAAACATTATATTTTTTACTGTGGGAAAATATATATGATTTTAAGTTATGTATGAGCACATTCTCTCAACTTTTGCTCCTTGCACACCCACGTAACCTCTAAATGAAGTAATCCAAAATCAGGCCTACCAATGGGGATGTGTGTCTCCATAGGGCACTGTTATTCTCCTTGTATGAATAGTGTAGCATATGAATTACAACCGGTTTCACTTTTTTTAGCTGTTCTATTTGACTAAAGAGAAATGTGTTTGACAACTTAAAAAGTGACAAGAGTTGTTTAAAATCTAAATTTTATAGAAAGTGTTTGAAGGAGTCCAATTTTATATTGGACAAAACTTACGTAATGTTCCATAGGTACTGGTGGTGCTGTTCCTCAATTAAAATAGAACATGTGTATTATTTTTTACACATCAGCAGCCACCTCAACTTTACCTATCTAATGCCGTTAACCCTTTCTTCTTCACGCATCACTTCATCTGCTCCATCTCTCTTTCACGCATCACTTCACCTTCTCCATAATCACCATCGCATCTCACTGTAAATCTTTTCCTGCTCCACCCGAAAAACCAGGTTTTTATTTATCTAAGCCAACAGAGAAGCAAGAGTTGCGTTGGCAGATTAATTAGTGCGAAAATTATCAAAACTTCCAGAAGTTGATGAAAAACAGAGAGTGATAAGAGTAAGGGAGACGTACATAGGGAANTTAAAGTTAAATATCATATTTTTTACTGTGGGAAAATATATATGATTTTAAGTTATGTATGAGCTCATTCTCTCAACTTTTGCTCCTTGCACACCCACGTAACCTCTAAATGAAGTAATCCAAAATCAGGCCTACCAATGGGGATGTGTGTCTCCATAGGGCACTATTATTCTCCTTGTATGAATAGTGTAGCATATGAATCACAACCGGTTTCACTTTTTTTAGCTGTTCTATTTGACTAAAGAGAAATGTGTTTGACAACTTAAAAAGTGACAAGAGTTGTTTAAAATCTAAATTTTATAGAAAGTGTTTGAAGGAGTCCAATTTTATATTGGACAAAACTTACGTAAAGTTTCATAGGTACTGGTGGTGCTGTTCCTCAATTAAAATAGAACATGTGTATTATTTTTTACACATCAGCAGCCACCTCAACTTTACCTATCTAACGCCGTTAACCCTTTCTTCTTCACGCATCACTTCATCTGCTCCATCTCTCTTTCACACATCACTTCACCTTCTCCATAATCACCATCGCATCTCACTGTAAATCTTTTCCTGCTCCACCCCAAAAACTAGGTTTTTATTTATCTAAGCCAACAGAGAAGCAAGAGTCGCGTTGGCAGATTAATTAGTGCGAAAATTATCAAAACTTCCAGAAGTTGATGAAAACAGAGAGTGATAAGAGTAAGGGAGACATACATAGGGAGAGAAGTGATCCAGGGACAAGTCCTGTACAGGCAAGGGCAAGGAGACGCCGGTAAGGCCAATTCCGGCAAAGACTGCCACTTGAGGTATTTTGAAGTCTGAATAGAAATTAATAACCATTTTTTTTTTCATTTTTCCGTTTTGCTTATCTGGGTTCATGCATATGTGGCCATTCTGTTTGTATATCGATGAACACAGGATAAATGGTTTGGGCATTCTAAATTTTATTTGATGGCAACAATCTTTCAGTTAATGAATGCATTCCAAGTGTTTGATAGAATGTCTCAGTGAAAGAAGCAACACTGCATTTATATTCTTGCTCTCTTGTTCTAATGTCTGAAGTCTCTTAGCAATTAGAAAATAAATAAAGTATCTGATTCGTTATCCAGTATAAAAAGAACCAACGTACTTATAAAATGTGTAAAGCACTGCATAGAGTTCTTAAAGCAATGATAATATTATGCCATGAAAAGCATTTGAACGGGTAGAACAGTAGTTGCTAACTTTGATCGTTGCCTCTCAGAATATTTTGAACATGCATGAATGCATAAGAGAGCAACCAAAAATCACATTTGTAAATTTAATTTTAAGTTTTTTCCCTCTAGGTAAGCAATATAAATTCATCAAGCCTGTCACTATTATTCCATCTTTTGGAGTAACTGGTGATTCAATTCCTATTCTGTAAGAGATAAGTATGTTTCTGGCTTATGAAGGGTATATTTGCATTGTTAATAGGTTGGCATCATCCATGCTATCAACAAGCTTCATAATGATCTGCCTAGTTTGAACTTGGTAGTCTCACTGCATGCTCCAGTCCAAGACATCCGTTGCCAAATAATGCCTTCTGCTCGTGCTTTCCCTTTGGAAAAACTTATGAATACACTACAAGAATATCAAAGGAACATGTGAGAATTATAGGTTTTCATGTTACTTTTGAATATTATTTGAACTTGTATGCTTTGATGCTGTTCACTTCTTCAGTTATTTAATTCGTAATTACAGTCAGCAAAAAATCTTAATTGAGTACATAATGCTTGATGAGGTGAATGATGAAGAGCAACATGCCCACCAACTAGGGAAACTGCTAGACATTTCAAGTGGTAAGCTCTGAGTTTATATATATAGTAAATTGCAGCATTTACAGTGTTACCAAGTTTAATATCTTAACTTGATATTTGCATATGGCCTTGATCCTTGTCAAGCAGGTGGTGAACTTAATACCTTTCAACCCTATTGGTACCTTGAGTCAATTCAAAACTAGTAACGAGCAGAAAGTATCAAGATTTCAGAAAATTTTAAGGGGCACCTATAATATCTGAACAACAGTCCGAAAGCAAATGGGTCAGGACATAAGTGGTGACAGTTGTTAAATTTTAAACTTATTCTTAGGGATCTGCTAAAGTCTGAGAATTGACTCAAGGAAGGATATGGAGGAAATATTGAGAACTGAGCTTTCAAAAATCAAGGAAGAGCCAGAATTCTGTGAAGAGAACCTTACACCACCAAGACATATGTGGATGGCGAAGAAACAAGGAAAATATTTAGTATCCCATGTCAATTTCAATATATGATGTAACCTCTGCCTGCTCCTCTGTCTGGCTTAACTTGTATGCTATATGTAATTCATGTACAGCAAATGCTTCTCAAGCTTCATAATTAGGGCCTTAGGTTTATCTTCTTCTAGAGAAGAATGTAACTGTTGATGTCTTAAATTATGTCACAATTCTTCCATATTATTTATTTATCTTACTTGTATTTTGCTAAGTGATAAGCTTACCATTTGTATGATACCCTGGGTGAGTGAGTGATCTAGGACTTGTTCAAACAATGTAAATAAAATTCAAGAATTCAATTTGGTTTCTCATTTCTTTTTGTTCGAAAGAGTTAGAAATCTCTTTTCTTCCTTTTTCTTCTTCGTACAATGTGTAATTTTTTGACATGGTTGTCTTTTGGATGTCATAAATTAAGTGATAGTGACTTCTTGTATTAAAAATAGGCAGATAGTACATACATGTTCAACTTAGAGGGTCTTATCCCTAAACTTTGTCAATTGGCTCAAGAAGTGAGAGAAGATGAAAAAGCTCTTCGTCTACATTTAGCTGGGCAACAAGCTCTATCCTATATGGTTCTGCTCCTTTTTTTTTTTCTGGTTTAATTGTTACTTCTTCCAAAATGTTTTATGCATTCCCAAACGTTTAAATATGTGAGGAATGCTATACCATTTATTAATTTAGGATACACAAGAAACTACACACCTTTTCTTTGAAAAGGAATTCTCTCCTAAAATTAAAATGAGGATAAATTGAAGAAGAGTGGAGAGTGCTTCATGATAATGTCAAAATCATATACAAGAAAAAATGTAGAATCATTGAACTAGACTTAAGCAAACCAAAAAAGTTGTAAAACTACTTAAATTCTTCTGGACTAGCAAGCAAAGTTTAGAAATTGTAACAAAATGACAAAATAGTTGATTTTCATCAATCAATTGAACATCAAATAGGCCTATACAAAAAACTAGTTGAAATCATGTCTTGGCTTGAGAGAATGCTCACTGCAACAACTTTTGTCCTCATCCCTTGTTAAAATTTGATGTCTTGGCATTGGAAGCTGCTCCATAGTATTTTCCTGCAAAATTAAGCTTTTGGAATTCAGAAACTGTCACTAAGGTTTAATATTTATCTCTAAACCATAGACCTCCCTCTTTTGATCTAAAAGAATATAATTGATTATGGTGTTTAAAAGATCCCAAAGGAATAAAAGAACAGGATAACCTATCAGAAAACTATAAGTGGACAGCCAACAATACTCTAGCATCTCTTTTGATCTTCTATTAGGTATACAGGACCAGCAACGGTGGTCCTTAAAAACAATGCTTGGATATGCAATTCAAATTAATGGACATATAATGAAACCAGCAATGGTGATGCTACAGACAATGCTTGGATGATTCAAATGTATAGACTTATAACAAGGACGCCCAAAGAATCTCTTAAAAATGACAGGACACTATACCTGGGTCATACTCATATGAGCTACTGTGGGAACATGACATCCCTGTAAAAATGGCACATGCTGTACATAAAAAAAAAAATTTAAAATACATATAACAGTGAGCAATAAGATCAATTAAATTTCTGCAACATAAGTAAGTACCTGTGATTGGCCATATAGTATAATTGGAGTGGGCATGGTGGGGTAAAAAATTTTCTCAGTGGACTGCACTTGTGAGCATCTCATTTTTTTTTATTTTTTCTCCACACACTTTTAGGTCTACCTTTTACACGAGACACACCATCCTTTCTTTTTTATACCCTTGGCTTGAGATTCATTATTTTTTTCAGTTGAAGCAATAGCTCTGTCACCTGTTGCAGCTTCATTACCTTGACCATTTACATCAACAAAATCTGTACTTTGTGTGGAAGAATTTTTATTCAATATCTTATCAACTTCAAATCCAAGTTCCACCAATTTTCTTGCAAAAAATGTGGAAGCATCTTCAGATTCAGCAGCTTTGCTTGATATTTCTACTGCATTTCGACACAAATCCTTAAAGCGATTTGAGACAACTAGCTTTGGATCTTCTTTGACAATGTATCCCTTGTTGTCTAGAACACATCCACTTCGAGCATGCTTAGTCCACCTCTTAAGGATGTATTTTGGAGGAATAATGATTATATTGAAATGATTAAGTACCCAAAGAGCATGACTACAAAGGATACCAATAAATTCAAAAAGTTGACAACTACACACAACACTTTGGTCATCAGAGTTGAAGGTAACTCTATGCTCTCTCATACCCCCAATCATACATACTTCATATTCAAATAATTGCAAGTTTTGATTGCAGCATTTCAAAATAAGATTACAAGATTTTTCATATTCCTCACGAACCAGATAAAAAATAGTTGGTGTGTAGACATCTCTTGCATTTTTCAACAACATGATATTCATATTCAGTGATGGCATCTTTTGGCTCATCTCATAGTTAGATTCTATCTCCTTGTACCGCATGTCCTCCAATAACCTTTCAAAGTTCCTAAAAAACTCTAGCACATTAAAGGTAGACTTTGTGTATAATCTCAAACGACCATTGAAACTCTCACTTAGTTGTGTTGTTGTGGCACCAGCAGAAAAAGTGTGTCACCCATATACTGATGCCCATTTTTCTCTTTTCTTAAAGAAATCTTGCATCCATCTATTTTGACAAAGGTTGTGCTTCTCAAGCAATAACTCCCAAGCGTTAAGAAAATCATCCTCATACTCAAAGTCATAAATGCAACTTCTCAAATCTCTAGCAAAGGAATCTGATTTCTTAAAGGCATGATTAACATTTTTTAGTGCATTTTGGAATAAATGCCATAGGCATAAACGATGATATGATTTAGGAAAAACATTTGCAATTGCTTTTGCCATTGCAGCAGCTTGATCAGTAAAAATTGTCTTGGGCTTCTTCCCACTCATAGCCTTAAGAAAAGTCTTAAACAACCATTCAAAAGATTCAGCAGTTTCATCATATAATAATGCAGCACCAAATATCACAGTTTCACGATGATGGTTGAATCCAATGAAAGGAGCAAATGGTCGTAAGTTCTTGTTGGTACGATAAGTGGTATCAAAACACACCACATCTCCAAAATAAACATAATCTACAACCATTTTAGCATCCGCCCAGAAAATATTTGTTATTTGATAATCAACATCAAGTTGAATTTCATAAAAGAATGATGGATTCTCTGTTTGCTTTGATTTAAAATAGTGAAGCAGAGTATATGCCTCTCCCTCTTCCATTTCCTTCATCCTCTTAGAATTCAAATGATTGCTAACATCTTTGGCAGTACAACCAACATTCTCTCTCCCTCCAACTTGTCGGCTTAAAACCTCAAAAACTAATTTTTGTCGTATGCCAGAACGATTTGCCAATTCAATTTGGGCAGCTTGAGCAGTAGAAACTCTCCTTTGTGATGGTAATTTATGCTTACTTCGAGGGGTTGCAAGCTCATGAGTATGTTCTTTCACAAAAGATGTAACTACATATTTTCCATTTGATTGCCTACCAATGGCCATTTGTGCTAAACATCCAATTCTAACATCTTTGCGAGTTTTTTTCCCCTCATAATCATTTTTCTTCTTGAAGCCTTCTTTAAAACAAACAAATCTTTGAGATATCACTGTCTCATTATCTAACTTGCTTTTATTCCTCCAATCTTTCCTAACACTAAAACCAATGAAGCCAACATACATATTATAAAATCTATAGGCATGATCTTCTGACTCAAACTCCATACCAACATATGGAGTTACATCTACCTCAGTCACTTCATGTTCAATGTTATCCATCAATTTTACTGTCAAGCAAGCAAATATATTAGTTTCCCACTATCCTCTTTATTGTCTATACATCCCAAAACACCATCTCAAGGTGTAAATAATTCAATGATAGTCATTTTATTAAGCAAAATCTATAGGCATCATTTTTCTTTAGAATTTAAAAGCTCCCACACACACTAATTTGCTACTCCACAAGCACTAAAAATGTATCATAGAGTAGAATCTATACAAGATTAAGTTATCAATTTTTATGTAATCCTTAAAGTTGTAAACTGTGTTAATTACAAAACCATCAAAATACCTCCAGTGGTAGTGCCGGAGTTTGTCCCGAGGTGGTCTTCGCCGGAATTGGCCATACCGGCGTCTCCTTGCCCTTCCCTGTACAGGACTTGTCCCTGGATCACTTCTCTCCCTATGTACGTCTCCCTTACTCTTATCACTCTCTGTTTTTCATCAATTTCTGGAAGTTTTGATAATTTTCGCACTAATTAATCTGCCAACAACTTTCGCAACTCTTGCTTCTCTGTTGGCTTAGATAAATAAAAACTTGGTTTTTGGGGTGGAGCAGGAAAAGATTTGATAGTGAGATGTGATGGTGATTATGGAGAAAGTGAAGTGATGCGTGAAAGAGAGATAGAGAAGGTGAAGAGATGTGTGAAGAAGAAAGGGTTAACGGGGTTAGAATGGTGAAGTTGAGGTGGCTGCTGATGTGTACAAAATAATACACATGTTCTATTTTAATTGAGGAACAGCACCACCAGTACCTATGGAACTTTACCTAAGTTTTGTCCTTTTATATTTGGATGGCGCAATTTGTTTTGGTCACCTAAGAAAATTGTTAATAATGTGAATTAAACATAAATTTTATCAGTAAATTGTTTCAATTCTTATCAATTAATTAAATTAAACTTTGTTAATAATATGTGATCCAATTTTTAATAGGGAGAAGTGATAAGATATATAATAATTAATAAAAATAACATAGCAAAAATAAAATAATAATAAAAGTAACATTATTCTTTCATGTATATATGTCAAAAAACACGTACATAACAATCCAAAAGTCTCTCATTTAAGTATGAAAGCAATAGTTTTTGAAAATGCACGACATAAAATCTAAACTTTAGTTAGACATGTTTATTTTTTTTTTCTCACAATTTAGATATTTTACAAGTCTAAAATAGTTTCGCAAACATCGGTTCTCAAGTATAAATAGCCACCTTAAAAGCAGAACCAACCACAATCAAACATTACATTTTGTATCCAAAACTGTACTATTTCCTTGTTTTGCTTAACATGTGAGTGCAGTTTAATGAAGATGCTGGTATTAAATACCAGAGGTACCTTCCTCCATACAAAATAAAGCAAGAGTGGAAGCAGTGGGAAAATTTGCAACAGAAAAAGACTCAGTTTGATCCCAAGTACATATTGGTACCAGGATAGGGTATTTTTAATTAGTAATATTTAGGTAATAGATATTTTTGTTTTAGTAGGTCTTTAATTAAGAGTATGTTTAATGTCACATGAAAATAAGAGAATTAGTTCCAAAGCGACACTTAGTGATTGACTATTGGATACTTTTATCATGAAGATACTGGGTTTAAATCTCATGGAAGACATTTTTCATGGGAA
>QAOA01005068.1:0-23611 GCA_003255065.1 Cercis canadensis
AAGCTTCCCACATAGGTGGTAGCTGCCATTGAATAGATGCCCTTACTAATTAATGTTACCATAGGAGTTGGGACCTGCAGTAAGTATTTCTTCTTTTTCGGTTTACTTTCTTGGTTCAACTTTTGTACTAGACCTGAAAAAATAAAATATGTACTAAGCTTTAGGTATTATCATATTAAATACTATTTTTTTCATCATTTCTTATCATTATAGACCTTAATTTTTTTTACACCTTATAGTTTTAAATAGATACACTTAAAACTTTTTAGAAGACAGCTGAGATCCAGTAAGAGTGTACGCAATGTGAAACACTATAAGGTGTTAAGCTGTGGATATACCATTTTTCATGCCTTAATAGTGCAAGCCTATTTACTACATGCAGTAGCCTATTTTCTTTCACAGTTTAACTTCATTGGGTTTTCCCTAAGAAGGGTCTGTTTACAAGTTACTACAAATGTATATAGACAGTAAAAATTCATTCTCTTTTTTAAGTTATGTAAAATTCATATTTAGTTTAATGATAGCATATAATTTATTGATATTATAGTAAATTAATTTTAAAAGAAGTAGGTTGATGCGAGTAAAATATAATATACATTGGTTTGATCAAACATGAGATTTTTTTAACTATTAGATCGATCGAGCTAAATTTTTTGATGGGGGATCTGAACTTTTTTTGAGAGATTCTTGAATCAATTGTGTTATGTGTGTTTGTGTACTTTTGTGATTACATATAATAAACAATTACAATATAAATGTTAGGAATAAAACATTGATTATACGCAATTTGCAAGAAGCAAGAACTCAACTAATCGAATACCAAAAGAATAGAACTCAACTAATCGTATATTTCCTTCTAATGCTAAGAAAAAAAAATATAGTATTCGAACTTTTTTATGAACACTAATACTATATCAAAAGTTTCATGTTGTTCTTATTTTTAAATATGAATTGGAATTTAAGTTATATATTGAAAGAACGTAAGCACACACAATACAATTAATTTAGAGATTTTTTTTTTAAATGTTGAGATCCCAAATTCAAAAAAAAAAATTATATAAACTTTATCTCTAAAACGTGTTCACAAAGAACACGTTTTATAGATAAAGCGTGTTCATTGCCTGACTTTTTTTCTGTTTATTTTCGTTAAAATATTCAAAAGTTGTACAGATATGTAAATATACTTGAGTTGCTGTCCATAAGCTTGAGCTGCAAGTTTAATTAGTTAGTTAAATTTGTAGTTCAGTTAGTTAGTTATTTAACTATGGTTACTTGGTTATTTAACTACGGTAGCTTAGCTTGTAGTTAATTAAGCTGGCATGTAACTGCTTTAGTTTGACAGCAAGGCAGATTTACTGTATATAAACAGTGTGCTTGTACTATTCTTTAGATGAGAATGAATATACGAAGGAAATTTTCCATCCTCTGGTACTGAATTTCTTCTCCTCAGATTCTGTTCAATTTCTTTCTTCTTTTCTTGAAACTTTACATGGTATCAAAGCAAATCGATCTAGATTTGCTAGAGTCTTCAACTTGTGAGCTTCTCTGAGGAAGATTGAAGAGATTGTTTTGTTCAAATTGAAGAATGGAAGCAGAAACTGCTTCGGTGCAAACTGGAACTGGTTCGAAGAACAGTGAAATGTCTGAAGCAGAAACTGCTTCGGTGCAAACTGGAACTGGTTCGAAGAACAATGAAATGTCGAGCAATTCAAATGGAGATCCCATGGCATTGGCCAATTCAGATCATCCTGGAATGCAACTTGTTACAACTCCTCTGACAAGTAACAATTATTTGTCTTGGAGTAGATCGATTAGAATAGCTCTTGGAGCAAAGGTGAAGCTAGGATTCATCGATGGAAGGTGTGAAATGCTTGAGGAAAGTTCCACTGAGTGTGATCAGTGGATTCGTGTTGATTGCATGATTAGATCATGGATCTTGAATTCAATTTCCAAAGATATTGTAGAAGCTTTTCTTTATGCATCAACTGCTAGAGACCTTTGGATGGAGCTGGAAGAAAGATTTGGTGAATCTAATGGACCACAGATTTATCAAATTCAAAGAGAAATAAGCACTATTTCTCAAGGAAGTCAATCAGTAGTGAAATATTTCACTACTCTGAAGAAGCTTTGGGATGAGTTAATTTGTGTGCAACCAATCCCAAAATGTACATGTACGAATTGCACTTGTGAGGTCTCGAAGAAGGTCTCTAATCTTGCTCAATCTTGCAAGTTGTTGCAGTTCTTAATGGGGCTTAGTGATGACTATGATCATGTAAGGAACCAAATTCTAGTTATGGATCCTCTGCCTTCAGTCAACAAGGCATACTCTATAATCTTGAGGATTGAAAAGCAACGAGAAGTGCATCTCAATTTGGCTGGGAAAGTGGAGAACTCTGCCATGCTAGCAAGGACTCCTATGGGAAAAGGTTCAGGAGTTGGAAGAGGAAGCTATAAGAAGCCAGGCAACTATGACAAGAAAAATGAGAAGTATGATAGGCTATCTTGTGCTCACTGCAACACAAGTGGTCACACTAAAGACACATGCTTTTGCACTTGTGAGGTCTCGAAGAAGGTCTCTAATCTTGCTCAATCTAGCAAGCTGTTGCAGTTCTTAATGGGGCTTAGTGATGACTATGATCATGTAAGGAACCAAATTCTAGTTATGGATCCTCTGCCTTCAGTCAACAAGGCATACTCTATAATCTTGAGGATTGAAAAGCAACGAGAAGTGCATCTCAATTTGGCTGGGAAAGTGGAGAACTCTGCCATGCTAGCAAGGACTCCTATGGGAAAAGGTTCAGGAGTTGGAAGAGGAAGCTATAAGAAGCCAGGAAACTATGACAAGAAAAATGAGAAGTATGATAGGCTGTCTTGTGCTCACTGCAACACAAGTGGTCACACTAAAGACACATGCTTCAAATTGCATGGGTATCCGGATTGGTATAAAGAACTCAAGGGACAAAGAAATCAAGCTATGGGAGGAAGGAATCTTGTGAATTTTGCTGATAACCCCTTGGATGCTAACATGAACAATATTGCAAGGAAAGACATTGATCAGAAAGTAACTTTGACAGAATTGATACAACAGGAGCTGTCAAAGATGTTGAAGGAGCAAGCAAATTTTGCACACCTTGACAACTTTGCAGGTAACATTTCTAATACTGCTCTCCATTCTGTTATGCATCTAGTTGATAATATGGAACTTGGAACTTGGATAGTAGACACAGGTGCATCAAATCACATGTGCACTAACATCACATTACTGCATAACCTCAAACCAGTCACACAAACTACTCCAGTATTTTTACCTGATGGTTCAGTAAAATTGGTTCAACAAACAGGAGATGCTCACCTTAGTCCAACCATAACCTTGACTAAAACACTTTATGTCCCTAGTTTCAAATTTAATCTCCTGTCTGTGAGAAAGCTATGCCAAACAGCACAACTTAAATTCACCTTTCTTCCTGACAAATGCATCCTGCAGGACCCACAGACTGAAGCCATTCTCGCAGTTGGTAAAGTGGTTGGCAATTTGTACATTTTAGACAAAACTTCTTTCCATGCTTCAGCATCTTTTCTTTCCTGTAATACCCAGATTGACTCAGTCATATTCCCCTTTAATTCTGTTTGCAATTCTGTTAAACTACCTTGTATTGTCTCTGGAAATTCCAATAAAATTTCTGCCTCTTTGTGGCATAACAGATTTGGCCATGTCTCTTTAAAGGCTTTACAGCATATTAGCTTTCTCAAGGAACTCGATACCACTTTGCTTTCATCATGTGATATCTGTCATAAGTCAAAACAACATAGATTGTCATTTCCTCTTAGTACCACTAAGTCAGATTCTCCCTTTGACCTTTTACATATTGATTTGTGGGGACCCTACAATCAACCTTCAATTACAGGAGCTCATTACATGCTCACTATGGTTGATGACTGCAGTAGAGCAACTTGGACTTTTCTGCTTACTCATAAACACCAAACACTACAGACTTTGAAGGTTTTCTTTCAAATGGTATATAATCAATTTAAACAACAAATAAAATGCATTAGGATAGACAACGGTTCTGAATTCACTAGCCATGAATGTCAATCTTTCTTGGTTAAATTAGGAATCCTGCATCACAGAAGCTGTGTCTATACTCCCCAACAAAATGACATTGTTGAAAGGAAACATAAGCATATTTTACATATTGCCAAAGCCTTAATGTTACAATCACAGTTACCAATCGAATTTTGGGGTCATTCCCTTTTAATGGCAGCTTATCTCATTAATCGAATACCTGCTCATTTTTTAGATTGGAAAACACCATATGAGGTCTTGCATCATAAACAACCTGATTATACTCTCTTAAAATGTTTTGGTTGTTTATGTTATGCTACCAACACCAAGCCACATAAAGACAAGTTTGAGGTCAGGGCATATAGGTGCATTTTTGTAGGTTTTATCACAGGTCAAAAGGCCTATAGGGTATATGATTTAGAAAACCATCAATTTTATACTTCTCGTGATGTAATTTTTCATGAAAATACATTTCCTTATGCTGATACTCTTTCTGGTGACAGTAAGGTCTCTCTCCCTCTCCCTTTCCTTGAATCTGCCATTTCTACTTCTTCTCCTGTCACCACTCCTGTTACTGTTGATACTGGCATTAACCAACCTGAATCTGATCTTTCTACTCCTGTTACCATTCCTATCCCTGCTGATACTGGTATTGGCCAACCTACCCTTCCTTCCCCTACCTCCAACTTGAATTCTCCATTACCCTCACCCATTCCACCTCTCTCTTCCCCATCTGGTGCTGTTTCTTCTCATAATTTCAGACATAGTACTCGACCAAGGTTCAAACCTGCCTGGATGCATGATTTTGTTTCTACTGTGACAATTCCCTCTGACTTACCAACTGTTGTTCCCATTTCACTTACTGCTCTCTCCCCAGGTTCCTCATTTTACACACCCCCACCTTTCCCTACCATCAATCCCCATTTTTTACTACCTCTTACATGTCATTTCTTGCTAATGTGTCTACTGTTCCTGAACCACATACCTATCATCATGCTAGCAAAAATGACAAATGGATTGAGGCCATGCATAAGGAATTGGAGGCCTTAGAGTCTAATCATACCTGGGATTTAGTCCCTTTACCTCATGGCAAGAAAGCCATTGGTTCCAAGTGGGTTTATAAGGTAAAGTACCTACCAGATGGCACTATAGATCGCTATAAAGCAAGGCTAGTGGCTAAAGGATATCATCAGATTAAGGGCATTCCCTATAAAGACAGTTTCTCTCCTGTGGCAAAGCTGGTCATAGTGCGCCTCTTCTTGGCCATTGTTACTGCTCAGAATTGGCCTCTACACCAGCTTGACATTAATAATGCCTTCCTCCATGGCTACCTAGATGAAGAGGTATACATGCAGCCTCCTCAGGGCTATGCTAAAGTTAAGAACAATGAGGTTTGTTTGCTCAAGAGGTCTCTGTATGGCTTGAAACATGCCTCCTGCCAGTGGAACATTGAGTTTTGCTCTAAGCTTCAAAGCTATGGCTTTACACAGAGTGCTCATGATCATTGCTTATTCACCTTGTCCAGTTCAGATTCTTTTTTGGCTCTCTTAGTTTATGTTGATGATGTTCTTATTACTGGAACACATGAGCCAGCCATTCAGAAAGTCAAAGACTTCCTTCATGCTTCCTTCACCATAAAGGACTTGGGCTATGCCAAATACTTCCTTGGGCTTGAGATTGCACGTGGACCTTCTGGCACTTATGTCTCTCAAAGGAAGTATGTCCTAGATATTCTCAGGGATGCTGGTCTCCTTGGTGCCAGACCTGCTGCTACCCCATTACCAAAGGGTCAGAACTTCTCTTCTGCTGGTACTGTCTTGACTGATCCAGAGAGGTATCGCAGGTTGGTTGGCAGATTACTTTACCTCAACCTCACAAGGCCTGATATTACTCATGCTGTTCAACAGCTTAGCCAATTCCTCCATTCTCCCACTCAGGCACACTGGAATGGAGCCTTTCATGTCCTTAAGTACCTCAAAGGCACCCCATCAAGAGGCTTGTTCTTTCCTTCTGCCACTGACATATCTCTTACAGCCTACTGTGATGCTGATTGGGCGGCTTGCAAAGATTCTAGACGTTCAATCACTGGATACTGTATTTTCTTGGGAGGCTCATTAATCTCTTGAAAAACCAAGAAGCAATCCACAGTGAGCAGGTCCTCAGCAGAGGCTGTCACAAGGCCTGATATTACTCATGCTATTCAACAGCTTAGCCAATTCTTCCATTCTCCCACTCAGGCACACTGGAATGGAGCCCTTCATGTCCTTAAGTACCTCAAAGGCACCCCATCAAGAGGCTTGTTCTTTCCTTCTGCCACTGACACATCTCTTACAGCCTACTGTGATGCTGATTGGGCGGCTTGCAAAGATTCTAGACGTTCAATCACTGGTTACTGTATTTTCTTGGGAGGTTCATTAATCTCTTGGAAAACCAAGAAGCAATCCACAGTGAGCAGGTCCTCAGCAGAGGCTGAATATCGCAGCCTTGCCACCATTGTTTGCGAACTGAAGTGGATCAGTTACATTCTCCAGGACTTTAAAGTTCACATTCCTTTACCTATTTCCCTCTGGTGTGACAATTCTGCTGCATTACATATCANACCAAATTCTATAGTACACATTTCACTATTTAAATCAAGACTATAACTGTAAAGTGGTCTTAATGGTCAGAGTTCCACGTGATAAAGATCAACTAGGAAGGAAACTTTGAACTTTCTTTCAGAAAGGAATAAAACAAATGTGGTTCACCTTGTGACTTGCAGAACATACTATACTGGTGGCTACCAAACCACCTCTTCTTCAAAGAGGTTGTACAGATATGTAAATATAATTGAGCTGCTGTCCATAAACTTGAGCTGCAAGATTAATTAGTTAGTTAATTTTGTAGTTCAGTTAGTTAGTTATTTAACTATAGTTACTTGGTTATTTAACTACGGTAGCTTAGCTTGTAGTTAATTGAGCTGGCATGTAACTACTTTAGTTTGACAGCAAGGCAGATTTACTGTATATAAACAGTGTGCTTGTACAATTCATTTCTGATCTAAGAGAATATACGAAGTGAATTTCTCATCCTCTGGTTCTGAACTTCTTTTCTCTGATTCTGTTCAGTTTCTTTCTTCTATTCTTGAAACTTTACATGGTATCAGAGCAAATCGATCTAGATTTGCTAGAGTCTTCAACTTGTGAACTTCTCTGAGGAAGATTGAAGAGGTTGATTTTATTCAACTTGAAGAATGGAAGCAGAAACTGCTTCGGTGCAAACTGGAAATGGTTCGAAGAACAGTGAAATGTCGAGCAATTCAAATGGAGATCCCATGGCATTGGCCAATTCAGATCATCCTGGAATGCAACTTGTTACAACTCCTCTGACAGGTAACAATTATTTTTCTTGGAGTAGATCGATTAGAATAGCTCTTGGAGCAAAGGTGAAGCTAGGATTCATCGATGGAAGGTGTGAAATGCCTGAGGAAAGTTCCACTGAGTATGATCAGTGGATTCGTGTTGATTGCATGATTAGATCATGGATCTTGAATTCATTTTCCAAAGATATTGTAGAAGCTTTTCTCTATGCATCGACTGCTAGAGACCTTTGGATGGAGCTGGAAGAAAGATTTGGTGAATCTAATGGACCACAGATTTATCAAATTCAAAAAGAAATAAGCATTATTTCTCAAGGAAGTCAATCAGTAGTGAAATATTTCACTACTCTGAAGAAGCTTTGGGATGAGTTAATTTGTGTGCAACCAATCCCAAAATGTACATGTAAGAATTGCACTTGTGAGGTCTCGAAGAAGGTCTCTAATCTTGCTCAATCTAGCAAGTTGTTGCAATTCTTAATAGGGCTTAGTGATGACTATGATCATGTAAGGAACCAAATTCTAGTTATGGATCCTCTGCCTTCAGTCAACAATGCATACTCTATAATCTTGAGGATTGAAAAGCAACGAGAAGTGCATTTCAATTTGGCTGGGAAAGTGGAGAACTCTGCCATGCTAGCAAGGACTCCTATGGGAAGAGGTTCAGGAGTTGGAAGAGGAAGCTATAAGAAGCCAGGCAACTATGACAAGAAAAATGAGAAGTATGATAGGCTGTCTTGTGCTCACTGCAACACAAGTGGTCACACTAAAGACACATGCTTCAAACTGCATGGGTATCCGGATTGGTATAAAGAACTCAAGGGACAAAGAAATCAAGCTATGGGAGGAAGGAATCTTGTGAATTTTGCTGATAACCCCTTGGATGCTAACATGAACAATATTGCGAGGAAAGACATTGATCAGAAAGTAACTTTGACAGAATTGATACAACAGGAGCTGTCAAAGATGTTGAAGGAGCAAGCAAATTTTGCACACCTTGACAACTTTGCAAGTAACATTTCTAATACTGCTCTCCATTCTGTTATGCATCTGGTTGATAATATGGAACTTGGAACTTGGATAGTAGACACAGGTGCATCAAATCACATGTGCACTAACATCACATTACTGCATAACCTCAAACCAGTCACACAAACTACTCCAGTATTTTTACCTGATGGTTCAGTAAAATTGGTTCAACAAACAGGAGATGCTCACCTTAGTCCAACCATAACCTTGACTAAAACACTTTATGTCCCTAGTTTCAAATTTAATCTCCTGTCTGTGAGAAAGCTATGCCAAACAGCACAGCTTAAATTCACCTTTCTTCCTGACAAATGCATCCTGCAGGACCCACAGACTGAAGCCATTCTCGCAGTTGGTAAAGTGGTTGGCAATTTGTACATTTTAGACAAAACTTCTTTCCATGCTTCAGCATCTTTTCTTTCCTGTAATACCCAGACTGACTCAGTCATATCCCCTTTTAATTCTGTTTGCAATTCTGTTAAACTACCTTGTATTGTTTCTGGAAATTCCAATAAAATTTCTGCCTCTTTGTGGCATAACAGATTTGGCCATGTCTCTTTAAAGGCTTTACAGCATATTAGCTTTCTCAAGGAACTCAATACCACTTTGCTTTCATCATGTGATATCTGTCATAAGTCAAAACAACATAGATTGTCATTTCCTCTTAGTACCACTAAGTCAGATTCTCCCTTTGACCTTTTACATATTGATTTGTGGGGACCCTACAGTCAACCTTCAATTACAGGAGCTCATTACATGCTCACTATGGTTGATGACTGCAGTAGAGCAACTTGGATTTTTCTGCTTACTCATAAACACCAAACACTACAGACTTTGAAGGTTTTCTTTTAAATGATATATAATCAATTTAAACGACAAATAAAATGCATTAGGACAGACAACGGTTCTGAATTCACTAGCCATGAATGTCAATTTTTCTTGGCTAAATTAGGAATCCTGCATCACAGAAGTTGTGTCTATACTCCCCAACAAAATGGCATTGTTGAAAGGAAACATAAGCATATTTTACAGATTGCCAGAGCCTTAATGTTTCAATCACAGTTACCAATCGAATTTTGGGGTCATTCCCTTTTAATGGCAGCTTATCTCATTAATCGAATACCTGCTCATTTTTTAGATTGGAAAACACCATATGAGGTCTTGCATCATAAACAACCTGATTATGCTCTCTTAAAATGTTTTGGTTGTTTATGTTATGCTACCAACACTAAGCCACATAAAGACAAGTTTGAGGTCAGGGCATATAGGTGCATTTTTGTAGGTTTTGTCACAGGTCAAAAGGCCTATAGGGTATATGATTTAGACAACCATCAATTTTATACTTCTCATGATGTAATTTTTCATGAAAATACATTTCCTTATGCTGATACTCTTTCTGGTGACAGTAAGGTCTCTCTCCCTCTCCCTTTCCTTAAATCTGCCATTTCTACTTCTTCTCCTGTCACCACTCCTGTTATTGCTGATACTGGCATTAACCAACCTGAATCTGATCTTTCTACTCCTGTTACCATTCCTATCCCTGCTGATACTGGTGTTAGCCAACCTACCCTTCCTTCCCCTACCTCCAACTTGAATTCTCCATTACCCTCACCCATTCCACCTCTCTCTTCCCCATCTGGTGCTATTTCTTCTCATAATTTCAGACATAGTACTCGACCAAGGTTCAAACCTGCCTGGATGCATGATTTTGTTTCTACTGTGACAATTCCCTCTGACTTACCAATTGCTGTTCCCATTTCACTTACTGCCCTCTCCCCAGGTTCCTCATTTTACACACCCCCCACCTTTCCCTACCATCAATCTCCATTTTTTACTACCTCTTACATGTCATTTCTTGCTAATGTGTCTACTGTTCCTGAACCACATACCTATCATCATGCTAGCAAAAATGACAAATGGATTGAGGCCATGCATAAGGAATTGGAGGCCTTAGAGTCTAATCATACCTGGGATTTAGTCCCTTTACCTTATGGCAAGAAAGCCATTGGTTCCAAGTGGGTTTATAAGGTAAAGTACCTACCATATGACACTATAGATCGCTATAAAGCTAGGCTAGTGGCTAAAGGATATCATCAGATTGAGGGTATTCACTATAAAGACAGTTTCTCTCCTGTGGCAAAGTTGGTCACAGTGCGCCTCTTCTTGGCCATTGTTACTGCTCAGAATTGGCCTCTACACCAGCTTGACATTAATAATGCCTTCCTCCATGGCTACCTAGATGAAGAGGTATACATGCAGCCTCCTCAGGGCTATGCTAAAGCTAAGAACAATGAGGTTTGCTTGCTCAAGAGGTCTCTGTATGGCTTGAAACAGGCTTCCCGCTAGTGGAACATTGAGTTTTGCTCTAAGCTTCAAAGCTATGGCTTTACACAGAGTGCTCATGATCATTGCTTATTCACCTTGTCCAGTTCAGATTCTTTTTTGGCTCTCTTAGTTTATGTTGATGATGTTCTTATTACTGGAACACATGAGCCAGCCATTCAGAAAGTCAAAGACTTCTTTCATGCTTCCTTCACCATCAAGGACTTGGGCTATGCCAAATACTTCCTTCGGCTTAAGATTGCACGTGGACCTTCTGGCACTTATGTCTCTCAAAGGAAGTATGTCCTAGATATTCTCAGGGATGCTGGTCTCCTTGGTGCCAGACCTGCTGCTACCCCATTACCAAAGGGTCAGAACTTCTCTTCTGCTGGTACTGTCTTGACTGATCCAGAGAGGTATCGCAGGTTGGTTGGCAGATTACTTTACCTCAACCTCACAAGGCCTGATATTACTCATGTTGTTCAACAGCTTAGCCAATTCCTCCATCTCCCACTTAGGCACACTGGAATGGAGCCCTTCATGCCCTTAAGTACCTCAAAGGCACCCCATTAAGAGGCTTGTTCTTTCCTTCTGCCACTAACAAATCTCTTACAGCCTACTGTGATGCTAATTGGGTGGCTTGCAGAGATTCTAGACGTTCAATCACTAGTTATTGTATTTTCTTGGGAGGTTCATTAATCTCTTGGAAAACCAAGAAGCAATCCACAGTGAGCAGGTCCTCAGCAAAGGCTGAATATCGCAGCCTTGCCACCACTGTTTGCGAACTGAAGTGGATCAGTTACATCCTCCAGGACTTTCAAGTTCACATTCCTTTACCTATTTCCCTCTGGTGTGACAATTCTGCTGCATTACATATCATTGCTAATCCTGTTTTTCATGAGCGCACCAAGCACATAGAGATTGACTGTCATCTGGTGCATGATCATTACAAATCTGGTTTTGTTCTCCCTCATCATGTGTCCACCAAGCATCAACTTGCAGATATCTTCACCAAGAACCTTGGTGGTCCACAATTTAATTCTATTCTGTCCAAGTTAGGCTTGGTAGATTTTCATCATTCCCAAGCTCCAACTTGAAGGGGGGCTGTACAGATATGTAAATATAATTGAGCTACTGTCCATAAACTTGAGCTGCAAGATTAATTAGTTAGTTAATTTTGTAGTTCAGTTAGTTAGTTATTTAACTATAGTTACTTGGTTATTTAACTACGATAGCTTAGCTTGTAGTTAATTGAGTTGGCATGTAACTCCTTTAGTTTGACAGCAAGGCAGATTTACTGTATATAAACAGTGTGCTTGTACAATTCATTTCTAATCTAGGAGAATATACGAAGTGAATTTCTCATCCTCTGGTTCTGAACTTCTTTTCTCTAATTCTGTTCAGTTTCTTTCTTCTATTCTTGAAACTTTACAGAGGTAGCGCTACACCACCCCCTTATTAAGGGGTTGTGATGGAATTTATATATCGAAATTTGTGTTATTGCAAAAAATTTAAAAAAACGAGTCACTTAATATGAGTCATAACAATTAGTTTCATGTACAATGCATAAACAAATTTATGCGTGATAAAGATCAACTAGGAAGGAAACTTTGAAATTTCTTTCAGAAGGGAATAAAATAAATGTAGCTCATCTTGTAACTTGCAGAACATACTATACTACATCCTCATCAGAGAAAAATAAATTGTTTTCTTGTTCATCTTGTGATATAGTTTTTCTGACTCTTTCCCCGTAATTTCTTGGACAAGGAACCTTCAAGGACAGTGCCGGGATACTGAACCTTCAAAGACAGCCTGTAAAGAAACATGGTTCATTTACCCAAAAGAAAAAAGAAAAACTAAAAAATGAGGCCAATTTGCTCATCAGTTTGACTGGTTATCTTATTGCACACCAATGTTGAAAATTTGAGTAGGAAAACAAAATAAGAAGAATAAGGGGTCTATTGATGTGTGCTAATTTATTATTGTCATTCCATCACTCATTTGGCATCTTCCCCTCTCTCTCTTTAGCTCTCCCATACTTGAGACTATAAATACATGATGGCCTAGAGTATACATCCACAAGGCAAATTGATCAATCAATTCTATCACCAAGTAGTAATATTCTCTAATCATGAAAGCCATTCTTGTTACATTTTTACTTTTGCCATCCATCATCTTCCTCTCCTCTTCAACTTTTGCTTGGGTAGTAAACTATAATGGTAAGTGCGTTACTTCCAATCCCATAACTTAAGCTTAATTTACATTTTTCATACACACTTTTATTTCATTTTAACAATTAACTTGTTTATAAAAGATAAATTAGGTCCTCTAACAAACACACTTCTTCTAATTTAAGAACCTACTAAACTTGATGTTGATTTAATTCTCTCTGTGTACTCCCCTTCCTATTTCTTGCGGCCATTATGCTCCTTTATACAAGAAATTTTGTATCCTTTATTGGTTTTTCTTCGTTTTTTTTTTATCATTCTGAACTCTGAATTAATAATGTAGGAGATAAGTATGCTGATACTGAGAAGCACCTGGATGCGTTTGTTGACTTTGTTCACCCCCCTAGAGGTGTTGACTGTGGTGTGAAACAAGCTGAGTGCCTTCCCAAGCCAACACCAGAATCACCACAGAGAAAATCAGGGCCTGTAAACTCTGGATGTGATCCAAAAATTGTAATTGTCCTAAGCCTAAACCAGCACCCTGCAAGGGAGGTTGCGTACCACCACATTCTAACAAGACATAATGGTTCTCATTCAGATGGAAAAATCTCAACTTATTCAATAATCAATAAACTTTTTTGTAATTTTTTATTGTATTGAGCAAATTAAAATCTATATTTCAATAACTCACGGGTTTAGCTTGATGGTAAGAATGTAATAAGTTCATCCAAACTAGCTAAGGTTCAAATCCGGAGCCAACACCCAGGAAAACTTTTCCCTGCACTAGGTTGATATGGGAGTGCGCCTTTAAAATCATCTCGGAAGGGACTTAGTCTATGTTTGAGAAAGCTGGCTCGAAGATACCCTTACCATTAAAACCAAAAAAAAAAAATTTACATTTCAATTTCTTTAATTTGAGAAATAAAATTGTCACCTTGCATATTTTGCCTACATGTGCATTATTCCTAGATTCTATTTATTTGTGATGTTCCTATAGATTAGAAATAATATCAGTCGCCAATTTGCACTAATTATAACCATTGCTAAATACAAAAGCAAGAGAGAGGAGAGAGAGAGAGAAAAAAAAAGATTAATCTAATCATACAGCTACCATTAAGGGATTCAAATATTCCACACATTTTCACAGTGGGTAACATCTACTCTCAGTGAACAACAACATTATGCAGCTTATAACTCAAACTGGGTTCAACATGAATATCTGGAAAAAGTGTAAGAAAGCATACTATATTGTAGAATATTAAGCAAGGAAATGAGAAAGCTAATACAAGAAATCCAAACCAGAATTCATTCAATTGAGGGATTTTACTTTTTTTGTTTGGTTTTATTTTACTGTTGTTTTTAATATATCAGTACATCATTCTTACCAATTAAAGTTGTGGCAACTATTGCCAATTGGAGAATCCTTAATTGACATAGAGACTGACTGTCTATACTCACCCAACACAGTTTACAGGTAACAGTGAAGAAGCTGTTTCCTGGGATTAAGATAACAATTTTTTACTGTCAAGTATTTGAAGATACACCCAACACAGCCATGAGATAATTTATTTATTTAAGATATAAAAGCAGAATACAACAAACCAGAGACATGTCACAAGTTCAAGAAAATCATTCAAACACAAGTGCAAAGAAAAGATGATTTTTGGCACCTGACAACTGATTATTTGATGAATCATCTATCTGCACAAACTAAATTTTTTGGAATGGTCTCCTTTGCTGGCCTCATGAGTGACTTTTAAAAGTTTCTGCATTGTGCTGTTGAAGAGCCTGGATACTAATGCTTGATCTGATATTGAAGCAATCTCACCAATGTAGACTGTAAATGGAGCAAAATTACTATGAACTTCTTACACAAGCTAAATAGAATAAGGGGCAAATTTAATTAACATCTGATGTAAAAGCTTACAAACAAGTCAAATCACTTACGTTATGTTTGGATGGGAGGAGAAAATGGAGAGAAAGAAAATAGGATGAAAGAAAAGAGAGAGGCTAGAAAATAAGAGAAGACAGTTTTTCTCCTTTAGTGTTTGGCTGAGGTGAAAATGAAAAGGAAGAAAATGGAGAGAAATTAACTTTTTAAAATTTGAGAGAATATAAAATTACACTCATGTCCTTATAAAAAATTAAAACTAGTGTCATTAATAAGGGCAAAATGGTCCAAATGCCTTTCGTGGTCCCTCCATTGCATTTCTCTCCATTTTGTTGGGCCACACATGCACTTTGGTGTAAATTTTTTCTCTCTCTCACTTTCCCTCCTACAACCAAACAATAGAAAATAACTTTTCACCTCCATTTTTTAAATTTTATTTGGCATCTACAAGAATAATCATATGTAACATTTGACCTTTGTTCTTATCCTCACTTCAAAAGGAAATCTAAATGGTATTTCTAAAGAGACACTTCAATGATTGAGTACTAGATATTCTATCATAAAAATCTTAAGTTCAAATTCTCTCGAGATAATGTAAAGTGGAATTATAAATAGTGATAGGTTACCATGTGTTGTAGTCTTCGGTTGAAAAAAAAAATCTGACTGTTACATGTAATACTTATTAGAAAGTAAATTAAATTGAAACTGCATTTATATTACTAGAAATCATCAATATAAGATCTGCACTCATAGTACAGAGTTATCTTATTACAAAAATGATTTACTTCATTTTAGAATTACTAATAGTTTTTGTTTCATCCACAAACAACTTGACATGTACATAGGCATTGATTATTAACGTCTTGACAAGTACAATCCTTAGGCATCGCACTTGCTCCAAATTGATTTAGGAATTCCAAAAGGCACTGGTGGTTTCCATCACTCCCACATGTCCCTGGATATGTCATCTGTTTGGGACACCACTGGGGATCCCTTGTAAAAATCAAATGAAAAAGAAGACATAACCATTAAATGATAAATCTTAGGATCAATCATAAGAAATTGAAAAATTACAAGGTCAACACTTCTTACACACACACTTGCACAACAGAGTCAACACTTAAATACAATAAGAAAGAGTTGTACCTTGGGGTTTGCTTGAAAAGAGTCAAGCAGGCAAGCAAGAAAAGCACAACAATGGCTCACAACTTCATGGTGATATTTGCTCCCACACTGTGTAAGTGTATTCTCAACTTTTCAATGAAAATGTTGGACGTATATTACATCCAAGTTCAGGAGAGATATTTATAATGGCGTTTAAGCAGCTAATTGGGCATTTGATTATGTCTATAAGTGTTAATTATGTTATCCTTTTTTGCTTTTTGGTCAAATTGGAGACTCACGGAATTCATGGATCTTGTCTAAATCCTGTATGTAGTCAAAAGAGAAATTCCTAATTTGAGAATGCATTAATTTTGGTCCACTGGAGATTGATGAAATTCATGGTTGGGTAATATAAAGAAATATATCTTTAGCCTTCTCTTTTTTTTTTTTTTTTTTTTTTTTTTTTTTTTTTTTTTTTTTTTTTTTTTTTTTTTTTTTTTTTTTTTTTTTTTACAAATTTTGTATCTATTCAAAATAGGAACTTCAAAAAGAAAATCTCTAGTCAAAATAGTAATATAATCTATCACATGTTATTTCATGTATGGATCTGTCTTGATATGTGCATATATCTAGTGAAAATGTGAAATTCCTAATATGCACATGCATAAGTCACTACTCACTAATAAAATTCTTAAGAGTAAAATCCTTTTTTAGTCCTTAAAAAATTTAGCTACTGACAAATTTGTCTTCTAAAAATTTTCAGTGACAAATTGGTCATTAAATTATTATTCTGTCTGACAAATTAGTTCTTTGGTACTTTAATGAAAAAAATTTTGGACTCCTACAGACCCATTTCTTAAAATTCTTTCACTGATCTTGCCTAGTTATGTTTAAGACCTCATTTTCTCATTCAAGTCCTCCTTTTCTTTTCACTGATTTTGTCTACTGGAGGACTAATTTGTTAGTGAAATAATAATTCAATGACAAATTTATCACCAAAAATTTTTAGAGGACGAATTTACCAGTGGTCATTGGTTATCACAACTTATATTACCATACGATAGGCACTGTGTCCACTTGCAAATTCAGCTAGCAGACCTTTAGGATGAAAATCCATTCTAGAGTTAATAGAGTTCGTTTCTCTGCACAGCGCAAGGATGAAGGATATTCTACAAATATAGTAATAATTTACCCACAAAAGTTTTATTTTATGCAAATATCTACTACTAAGATCAGAATAAAAATATACATTTGTCATAAGAGAGAAAAATAGTTACACTTTCTGAAAATTAAAAATTAGAGTGATTTTAATATACCAAGAAAGTATGTGATTCTCTTTGACGCGATATTATAATAACCGTTGATGTGAAAAACGTTCAATTTTAGCCGTTAAAAATAGACGGCCAAAATTAAATACTTCTATGACAAAAATGATTAATGTTGTCATGTTATGGAAGTATTGCATATCTCCTTAGTATATGAGAAATATCCTAAAAAATATATTTATAATAAGTCTCTATATTGTACACAAAAAATTAATATTATATTCATAACTATAATGAATAAACGGTTTACAGGATAAAATTTGAATTTGATATAAAAAAAATTAAGTATGCTAATTTTAACTAAACTCTACTAGTTATTTAATTTGTATATTTTATTTGTGAATACTTAAAAAATGAATAATTTTTAAAATTATAATAGTTATTAATGTGAAGGGTGATGTTTTATAATTATCTAATGATGTAGACTAACATTAATTTAGTTAAATGGACATTTGGTTTAATAGTGAGAAATTCAAACTTTCTCACTTAATGGTTTGAGTTTGAGGTGGTAAAATCTGTTAACAAAATATCCCATCCAAGTCATACCTTTAGTTTTAACATAATTTTATTCATAATTTTTTAAAATTAGAAAAAATTCTAAACATTATTTTAAAGAGAAAAGCCTTTTTGTAGTTAATCTTCTCCTTATTGGTATTGATCAAGGGTCTCCTTGCCCCGCTTAGTCTCTTTGTACTGTTTGTTTTGGGTTCTGCCCCTTTAATTACCAAAAAAAAAATTTAAAAAGTGAATATTCTAATAAATTACCCACGAGGCCCAGAAGGCTAGAATCAAAGTTTTAAAAATTGGACCAGGCCGTCCGGTTTAACCGGTCAGACCGGTATCCGGTTTAAAAAACGGCTTAGTTTAAAGGATGAAACCGGTGGAACGGTTAAACCGATAAAAACTGGTACTGGTTTTTAATAACCGGCCAGTTCACAAAATATGCTTTTTTTTTTCTCTGCTGAAATGGGGTCATTTCATTGAAACCCTATGGTCTCTCACGGTCTCACCTAGGGGTGTAAGGCAAAACCGGAAAACTGAAAAAACCGACCGAATCGAACTGAACTGGGGGCAAACCAAGTCAAACCGAGAGAGGTGGTCCGGTTTTCGGTTTGATTTTCTTAAAAACCGAGACATCTGGTTCGGTTCTCAGTTTCACTGAAGAAAAACCGGTCAGAAACCGAACCGAACCGAACCGAGTCCTTCTAAAACGACGTCGTTTTACCATCATAAGGATAGCCCTTCTAAAATCCCCAAGTCTCTTCTCGACACCTCCCTTTAGAAATCACTTCACAATCCCTAAACCTAAAGTTCTTCTCTCTTCGACCCTCAGTCCCTCCCATTCTCAGATAGTCAAATCCCTAACTCGTTCTCGGACTTCCATCGAATCAAGCCATCGCCTAACTCTCCTCTCATCTCTCGGTCTCTCTGTTCTCCGTCGGACCGTCGCTGTCTCGCTCTGTGGTGGTGACTGGTGAGTTATGGTTCTTTCTCTGTTTTGTTCGAATTTCTAATGTGAGCTACTGAGCTGTATTATTTTTGACTATGGAGGATTGCATGCATTTTATATTTTCTAATTTCTGATTTGGTCCTCTTCCTATTTTGCTTTGATAACAAATTCGGTGAACTGTGCGGCTGTGCCCATGGTTGGTTGAACATCATTATTCTATTTCTAAGTTCCCAGTAGCAAGGTTTATTTGTTTAATTCTTTATGTTAAATGCATTGGTTGGTTATTTTTGAACGTCAGTTATATGATATGTTCATTCTTTTTCTTTTTCCAGAGGCATACCACAAGGCAGAAACATTTTTTGTGCAGAAAGGAGAAGTTATCAATCAGCCCAAAAAAAAGCAGAACTTGTAAGAAAGAGAAGTACAACTACTTCATAACTGGATAGATTAAAAAAAAAAAAAAGTAAGAACTATTCCACAAATAACTTTGTATGCCTGGGGATAGAATATGCCATCATCCAATCGCTAACATTATATAGTAACAGTAAACATCAAATATCATCATAAGATACTCCCAGATGAGATGAATGATCCATTCAAACAAAGAAATCACAATCAAAGATACGAAGTCCCATATTTTTCAGAAGCACAAGACAGACATCAGTGGCACCATGAAGCTTACTAAGCTTAATGATATCTGCTTATTTTGACTTTAAGTTCCATGCTTAGCTAAGCTTAGTTCAATAATACGTAACAAAATAATTACTCTTGCAAACCATTTTCCCAAGTAGTGCCAAAAGAATGCCACAACAGCCATCATCCCACCAAATAAGTCATTAATAGCAGTATCAAATCACATTTCAATTAAAGCTTGTCAGTAGAAAAAAGGGCATACTTTCAACTGAATAAAAACTCCTGCCATGTATAAAAGATAACAGATCAATAGGGTTATAAATGTAAGTGGAAACATCATTTTAAATTTCAAGGAATGAAAATTGTTTAAAATTTTAAAGGCTATGAAAAGAATGATTGTTGGGGGGGGGGGGGGGGGCATTGGAATTTCCGCTGGAATTTTTACAAAATGTTAACCGTTGGAAAATTCACATTTGCTTGTAATGTCAGTAACAACTTCATTTGTAGCAATTGAAGTGATATCTTCAAAATCTGTCAATGTGTGATCATCATCAACAATTAACGTTGGTAAGGATCATCTTGGGCATTAATTGTGCGCTTGGCCTTCGTTTTAATGGCATGTAACCATCCCCGCTTATTAGGAGTTGTGCATGGATAAGGAGAGAAATAAATTTGCTCTGCTTGTTTACCTCCACAAATCCATATTTCGGATAACTTTTTGTCTCTTGAGGTAAAGGATCAAACAATTTGTAATTGAATAGTACTAATCGATAACCAAGTGAATTAGTATATATAATCTTAATGATTTCTTGTAGTAGCCCATAATAGGAGGATTCAACTTTGTCATAACAAGATCCCTTCAAACAAACTCCATTGTTTTTTGTTTTTCAACCATGGGATCAAGCAGCTGTATGAAATTTATAGCCATTGATATTTACTCGATCAGATGTTTGAACCTTCCTTAAGCGACTCCAAGCCAAAGATATTAAACGCTCATCAACAATAACATTTTTAGGATTTTGTACCTACATATAATTAACAAGAGGTTAGTGATATACTAAGGCTAGTTGAATACAATTACATATTGAAAATAGTTAGAGTTACATACAAAATATTTAAACCATTAAGAAAATTCAATGGAGATATGCTTATCCATTTGATCATTTGGGAGATTCCCGTATATTGAGGTTAATCCTTGTGTGTACATATTGCTACATAAACAAAAAAATAGTTAACACATAAAATCCATATTAAACATTACAAAAAACTAACATATTAAGCTGAAACTTACCTCAAGTAAAGTTTAACCTTGGAGCAATTGAGCAACACATACACTATTGCAGCTGCTAGTTCCTCATCACTAAGATATCATCGTTGTGAGGTTCCATGGATGGAAGCAAGATAATTGAAGACAAATATAGGTTGTCCGGCTTAAATTTTCCCACGATCATCATTGCAAGGCACTCTTCTAATCCTTGAATGGGCGTGAGACTCGAAGTAGTATGAATAAAAAGTTGAAGTCTCCTCAATGATGTATGCTTCACAAATCGAACCTTCCACAAGAGCTTTGTTTTTAACCTTTCAGTTTAAGGTATGAAGGAACCTTTCGAATGGGTACATCCACCTATATTGGACAAATCCACCATTGATCGTTTCTTCAACTATATGAACCGGTAAATGTTCCATCACATTAAAAAAACAAAAAAAAGCAAAAGAGAAAATCTTCTCAAGTTTGCACAAGATGATGGAAATATTCTGCTCCATTATCTGCAAGTCATCCTTGCACAAAGTAGGAGAGCAAAAATCTCAAAAAAATTGGATCAACTCGACAAGAGGTTCCCAAACAGGAGCAAGCAACCCATTAAATGTAATTGGTAGGAGTCTTTCCATAAGCACATGGAAGTCATGACTTTTCATCTGGGTCAAAGTTCAAATATTAGTATCGACACAATTTTCTAAGTTGGATGCATATCCATCAAGGAGCTTCAGACTCTGCACCTACTCACACACGGCTCTCTTCTTGTTAATACTAAGTTTATACAATGCATTGTGTTTTGCAAACTTTCCATTTTCTAAGTCTTGCATCTCCAAACTAGGACATTTACATAATTTTATCATATCTATTATCACCTTCACATTGTCTTTACTCTTATCTTTTATGTCCATGACTGTATTGAAGATATTTTTCAAAGACATTGCTCTCTGTACACATGACATCAATGTTGTGAGGAATTAACAAATCATGCCAATATGGTAAGTCCTATAAAATATTATGCTTAGTCCAGTTGTGGGTTACACCAAAGCCAATAGGGACAACACCTCCACTTTTTGTTACTCTAGATAGTCTGAACACTTGCATAAAATTTTCGTCTCCAGAGTAGTGCTTAGGTGATATGCTATTCTCAATAACATTCCTCAATAAGTTATTTTTGCTATGATGGAAAGGATGATCTTGGGGCAATAATTGTCGATGACAATCGAAATAACACATTTTACGATTATGCTTCAAATAAAATGCCTTTGAACCGCCTATGCAAATCGGGCAACCCAACTTGCTTGCTGTTTGCCAACCGGATATCATTCCATATGCAGGGAAGTCATTGATGGTCCACCAAAGAGCTACCCTCATTCAAAAGTTTTGCTTCAATGAAATGTCATAAGTAGGCACTCATTTATCCTAAAGCTTCTTCAAATTGTCAAGTAAAGGTCACAAGAATNACGAGATAGTAAATTACATATGACATAAAGTTAAATGAGGGTTTTATGTATTTTACCAATACTTGAACTTTTAGAATAAACCGTTCCTTGACTCTAATTTTTGTAGCCATTTTAACCTCAACACAAACTTGATGTCTCAATATTAATATCGTCTCTCTTATTACTTGAGTTACGTTTGGAGGAGTGAGAACTTTCATTTAGATTTGGGTGTAGACTAAAGGGAATAGCTTACCAATTATGAAGAGGAAAATGACAATAGGAGCAAGTAGTGTGAATAGCTAGTTAGTAACACCAAACGACAATGTGTGGCCAATATTGTTTTCATGATTTGTGGGTTTTGTTTTCGAATTCAGAGTCATAGATAAAATATTACAAAAAAAAAAAAAAAAAACTAAGCCTAATTCATTGTCTCATTAAGCCCATTTTTATTTAAGCCCACTTGACTTATTTTTGTTATTTTTCTTAATTATGTAAATAATGGATAAAACATATAAATTTATTTTTTAAATTTATTTTTGTCATCATTGGATCTAAAGGAACCAATAAGAGAGCAATGAATGAATTTCCTTCTCTCCCCATTGGTCCAATCTTTGATTTTTTGTTTCTTTTAATTGAATAACTAAGTATTTAAGTAAATAAAAGTAAATAAAAAGAGAAATAGGATGATGGGTGGCAGTTATCATGGGGGTAGATTGGGAATCAAGGGAAAAGAGAGAAAAATATCTTGGAAAGGTGGAGAGCAACGTGAGAAGGCAATTAAGAAAAGAGTGATACGAATAGAAGAAGGGAGGGCAATTAGCAGAGGATTCAACAGAGCAAAGGTGCGAGCAGAAGCATTTCCTTTGGGAGAGAGCAAGGGAAGTAGAGAAAGAAAGGGAGAGTGAAAGAGACCGAATAGAAGAAGGGGGAGTATTTAGCAGAGCAAAAGCAAGAGCAGGAACAGTTTCCTTTTAGGTGTGATTCTTTTTCCTTTTCTCTTTGATTCAAAGTTTCAGGGAGTTGATTATTCTATCTTTTGATTAACTTTTAGTTTATGATGCTGGGCATAGAAAATGGCATTCTCAGCCTTGTAATTTTTGCTATTACCGCTGTGCTATTTTGATACCCCTATCTTGTGTGTATCTGAGCAATTTGGGTGAGATTCGTGCTTCCAAATGGGGTGAGTGGCATGTGTTTTGGCCCCCTGATTTATTATGGGTTTTTCTCAAGTCTTGTGTTTGGAAGGTCACTGTCATGTTTGAATAGAGAAATCTGAGTGTGAAGTGCTAGATGATGTGTGATGAGAATTTTTATTTTCGTTGGATGTTTAAATTTTCTAGAAATGAAATAGGTTTTACAAGATTTTACTAGAAGGCCCATTAATTTTGAGCTTAGGATAAAGGGTTTAAGTTTAATTTTTTCTTTGTAATCTGATGCTATACATATGAAGTGATGTGTTCATGGTTATGTTTATGGTTTTTTATTCATTTATGTAGAACACTTTTAGCATTCTTGGTGTGGGAACTATTGTTGCTGTGTATTGTGTGGAACTTTCTGGTTTGTTTATGTTCCTATTT
>QAOA01005068.1:43680-87253 GCA_003255065.1 Cercis canadensis
AAAAAAAAAATTCTGGGCTATGTTCTTGTTGCTGCCCTGTTTTGTTCTTGGTGTTCTTGGACTGATTTGGTCAATTTCTTTTGTTGATTCATCTTGTTTCTTTGATTTCTTGTTTGTTTCTTTGCTCTTCCTTCCTAAATCCAAAAATAAAAAATTCTGGGCTATGTTCTTGTTGCTGCCCTGTTTCATTCTTGGTGTTCTTGAGCTGTCCTATTATGTTCTTACTTGATTTTAGTGGATTAGGCTGATTTAATGTTGGATTGTTGATCAATTGAGATAGTCTGGATGAAATGTTCATAGATTTTTGATTAATTGCAATTTTGGGCTGTTTATGTTTTTTTGGAAATTTTCTGCTCTAGTTGCCCTTTAATCTTGATGAACTTTGGTCATTTGGTTCTTAGATGTCCATATTCGGTTGATGTTTATGTTCCTAGGTCATTTGTGTTCCATTAATCAGTTTAGAAAAGTTTTTTTGGGTTAATTAAGTGATGGCTGAACCTTTTAGGTGGAAACTTGAATGTTGTTAAAGCCCCTTTAATGCATGCTAGATTTTTCTGGGCATAATTGCTGCTGTACCAACCCTAATTAGCTTGAAAATTGCTTGAATATAGCCTTTTGTTGGGATAATATTTGTCAATCCTTTGTTCTCTTTTAAATCCTTGCTGCCCTGTTTTGAATCTAACTTAGTTTTTTTTTTCTTGTTCCAAAGCTTAATTGCTGCCCTATTTTGCTTTAAATTATTTTGTTAGCCTTTGCATCTTGCTGCCTTCTTTTGTTTTCTCTAGCGAAGCAGATTAACTTTGTTTCTTGGTGCCCAGATTTTTCTTTGCTTGAACATTTTATTTCTTTGCTGCCCTATTTAGCTATTGTGCTCAATTGCTCAATTTTGGCTTCCACTTAACACATTAAGCATGAAAATTGTTGCATGGTAGTGTTTCTCCCATAGAGAGAGTCAACTTGCATTCTCTTTTATCATGAAAGAATCACTTGCATTAAGCCATTTTCACTGCTATCAGTTCTTGCTGGCAGCACTCAATGTTTGATTTATTTACGGAGCTACAAAGATCGGATTTAAGTGAGGTTAGTCTCATTAGAACCGTAAGAGGTGTGGCTTCACTATGTACAATTTTCAGATTTTTTTCCATGTGTAGTTTACTGCCAGTTCGAGTTTGAACATAGCTATTTTAATGTTACACTGACACTGATGCCTTATCTCTGGCAGTGTTCAGTTTTGCATTTGTTTTTGAAGTTGTACAGCTCCCTTTTACGTGGTTCTTATCTCATTAGAACCGTAAGAGGTGTGGCTTCATTGTGTACAATTTTTAAATTTTTTCCATATGTAGTTTACTGCCAGTTTGAGTTTGAACACAGCTGCTTTAATGTTACACTGACACTGATGCCTTATCTCTGACAGTGTTCAGTTTTTCATTTGTTTTTGAAGTTGTACAGCTCCATTTTACGTGATTCTTATCTCATTAGAACCGTAAGAGGTGTGGCTTCACTATGTACAATTTTCAGATTTTTTCCATATGTACTTTACTGTCAGTTCAAGTTTGAACATAGCTACTTTAATGTTACAATGACACAAATGCCTTATCTCTGGCAGTGTTCAGTTTTTCATTTGTTTCTGAAGTTGTACAGCTTTATTTTACGTGGTTCTTATCTCATTAGAACCGTAAGATGTGTAGCTTCAATGTGTACAATTTTTGGATTTTTTTCATGTCTAGTTTACTGCTAGTTCGCGTTTGAATTTAGCTGCTCCAGGTTGCATTGACACTGATACCTTATCTTTGGCAGTGTTCAGTCTTTCATTGTTTTCTGAAGTTGTACAAATCCAAATTAAGTAATGTTGATTTTATTAAAACCGTAGGACATGTGGCTTCAATGTATATATTTTTTAGAATTTTTGCATGTCTATTTCACTCTAAGTTTTGGCTCTAGTTTACTCTCAATTTTGTCTCTTAAGAACCATAAGTTTTTCAGTCTTGCTTACTCTATGTTTGGTATATATGAGCATCTTCGGACATAATTTGTGGTCATTATTAGCACCCGCAAATCGAAAGGCCCAATCGGAATATATCTAGATGCAAGCGTGGAGCAAGAACGTTATTTTATCCTTTTTTATTTTTATTTTTGGATGTAATTTAAAATTTCTCAATACTTAGAGTTTGAGAAAAGTTTTTGTAATATTTAAAATCATGCATTTGCATTGCATGTAAAAATATACCTATGTCGCGTAGTATCTGCATGCCCCTTCACTTATCATGGGAGGATAGGGCGAGTCAGTCCTATATGGGATGCCTTTCTCTATCCGATCTAGGTGAAGGTAGCGCCACCCTGGACGGTCGCTTCATGCGATGAAGGAGTGGAAGGATTTAGGTCTCGGTAGATAATTCATGCATTGCACGTTTAAATTTTGGGTTTTTATTTTTGTCAGATATTCTTGTAATCAATTTATTATTCTGGGGTAAATAAAATATACATGATTGGTCATATTCTATTCGCACAACTAATTTAGGGTAATCGTCTTTAGACGAAGACGGATGCTGTAGGGTACTTAACACCTTTCCCACGCACAAATAGACTCCCGAACCCTCTCTGGTTCGTAGACTGATATTTTTTTTATTATTTAATAAAAAAGAGTTTTCCAATTGTTCCCTATTTTCTTAATACAATTGGTAGCGACTCCAGAGTTTTCATTTTGAAAACTAAATCTCTTTTTATTTCTCCATCTGCGTCGTAGCGACCTTCGGGTACGTTGTAACAGTTTGGCGACTCCACTGGGAATAAATTAGAGAGTCAAGCCCAGAAAATTAGTTGTGCGAACTTAATATGGCCTTGTTTATTTCCTTTACCCCTAAAATTTCTTTTGTTTTTTCTTTTCTCTTTTTTTGAGTAGTTATGCTTTCGATTATGTTGTTCATTTCTTTTTTCGCATTTGTAGATAGCTGATTATTGTTGCATATTTCTTGTGTTTTATTGCAGTTGGGTAGTTTATAGTAGATGTAGGTTGAGGTTTGTATGCTTCTCTCGCACACACTGTAACCCAGCACACTACTCATCGGCTCTGTACCCGGGCCATTTTAAACCTAGGATTAGAAGAGAGCCTAGTGTTATTATCGGGAGGTTTATCCTTCGGTGGTTTACGCGAAAGCTTCTACTCAGATTGTGGATCATCTTGCTGATTTGGGTAAACATAGGGGTTATCCCCTTGTGAACCAGGTTAGTAGGGTGTGATCTCCATCATTTTTGGTGGGGACAGTCTACAGTACCTTAAACTTTCAGGATATTAGCACTCATCACCAAACCATGCACGTAATTTGACTATAGATGACGTCCGATTCAGGATAGACCTTGGCCGATTAAGCTAGAAATCCTAAACCTAAGGCTGATCCTTTCATAAGACAAAGGGAGAAGCATTCTTCTTCTTGGGTGTTTACATGTTTTTGGTCTTATTTTATTTATTTCATTTTGATGATTCTTTCCGCTTTGCTTAAATTCTCAGGGAGTGATATTGAGAGATAAATTGTTAACATGGCTAATCAAGATTCAACTTTTTCACGTCCTTCTAAAGCATTCATGAGAGACGCTCAAGCACAACAAGCAAGAGAAAGGGATTGTTTGCCTAATGGATATAGTTCTGAACTATCAAAAAAGCTCAAGGTTACTGTTGAAATGAATGACATAGCTGACATCGGACTTTTTGTTCAGAAGATGCCTTTAAGTGAGAGAGGACCCCTTTACACAAACTACCCTAAGCTCATGGATCTATTAAAGATAAAAGTACAGGGAATGACGTTGATTATTGCAATGAACTACTGGGACCCATCCTATAGATGCTTCACATTTAAAGATATAGATTTGACCCCAATCGTGAAAAAGTACAGTCACATGCTGGGGATGCCTTTAGCTAAAAATAGTAAAGTATATACTTATACTGTGTACAAAGTGGTTGAAGAGAAAATTGCTGATATTTTTGGAGTAAGTAAACAAGAATTATTAAGGGAGAAAAAGGGAAAAGAAGGAGAGGCTCAAGTTTGGCCCATGTATTTTGTGAAGAAATGCATGGATACTTTTCTCGGTCAAAGGAAGTGGGAGAATTTGCGCAAATTGGTGATTCTAGCCATATATCCCAATTGCAAAAATGCGATTAGTCATGATGCCATAGATGTTTTCCATAGAGCTATCTGCAATGGGGTGAATCCAATTTCTGCTGTTTTAGCCGACACGTTTTTGTCCCTTAATTATTGTAGGAAGAATGGTGGAGGAAAACTGAGATGTTGCTTTTAGTTATTATATGTTTGGCTGTTTTGTCACGCATTTGGGAGTAGGTTTGATTGTATGAAGAGATATGTCAAAACAGCTAACCTTTTGGAAAACTTTCGTATGCTAAAACTGTTGGAAGATTGGACTAGACAACATTGGTTGGAAGAATTTGAAAAAATCTGTGAACAGACAGTTTTTTGGAAGATCCCTTAGGTAGGAAGTCTGGGTATCCTAACAAGTTATGGGGATTTCTCTTGCGTCCCTCTTATGGGGACATGAGGATGTATCGCTTATACTCCCCTCTTGGTTCTACGCCAATTTGGTCGCCAACAATTCATTCCACCAACAAAAAAGCTTACAGAGATAGATTTTGAATATAAAAGTCAGGGATACGAAAGTAAGATGGAAAAAAATTTTCAAGCCTGGAAACCTTGTCATTCGTGAGGTGGACTTTAGTCCATTGACAAAGCACACCGATAAGGAGTATAATAAGTGGTTTCAAGCTCGAGGAAAGAATGTGATAGTTCCAGAAATAAGTCATTCCTTTTATCAGCCTCCGTCAAAAGATAGTCTTCGGGATTTTGAAACAGAACAATCTGTAAGAGACTTATTGAAGATTGAGGAAATGGAGAAGAGTTTGGCAAGAGCAGAAGAAGAGAAACAGAAACTAAAGGATGAGAACACCTTGCTATTAGAGAAAATGGAGACGATGGAAGAAAGTGAGGTGGTCGACAGATTGAAAAGGGAAGTAGCCTATTATAAGGGAAAAATGATTTCTTACGGAGATAGAGCCGTTTCTTTGGAAGATGAAATACAAAAGGAACAAGATATTCATGGCCAACACATAGCTCATCTAGAAGAAGAGACACAAGAGGCTAAAAGACAAAAACTAGAAGCAAAAGAAGGGAAAAAAGACAAAGATCGACAATGCAATGATTTAAGTTGGCAAGTTAATAACCTCCAATACCAAATAGATCAACTGAGAAAAGAGGTGGCTTTCAGAGGGGATGTAGCTGTCTACTGGGGACAACAATATGATTCACTTGTTAGAAATCTACAAATGAGGGCAGAAATGTTACACCAACAAGTCTCGGCTGTGGAAATGTCTTCAACTCCAGGTTCATCATCTGTTAAGGAACTTGAGAAATTGTTAATAAAGTGTAAAGAAATGTTGAATGATGCATTTGGGACATAATGCTATTATTGTAATTTCTAATTTTGCAAAGGAGCATGTATTTAAATGAAAGCTCCGTTATGACTTTGAAGAATTCTGTATCCAATTCACTCTAAGGAGAGGAATGAAGTTATTTGCAAGACTATTTTGCTTGTTGTGTATAATGTTTTTCATGAGGAGTTAAATACTTTCATGGAATTCATTCATGTTAATCTATTCTTGTAGGGAGCTATATGTTCTTACAAAAATAAGTTAATTGTGACACTCTCATGAATGTGTTGTGCAAAGACGTGGAATTCATTGTGACTATGGTCGTGAAAGCAATGTTAATAATTTATCATTCAATCACAATTTTTCTTATTTTCTTCTTCTTTTTCTTTTTATTATTATTCATTTCTTATTTTTGCATATTCAATAGAGAAGTAATACATCATTGGTCATGCAAAGAAAACTAAGTTCAATCAAAAATACTCTACAAAAAGGACAATCGGGCTCAGATCAAGAACCGTCGATATCATGGAAGAAAATCAAGAGCAGTGTCGTAATCTGGGAGTCGAGTTTGATGAATTGAAATCTCGTATGAACGAGATGATGAAGCTTCTCACTGAGAGTTTGAAGTTGAAGGTTGTAGCCGAGGGGTCAAGTAGTGTCAATATCCCTCAAATTTCCCATGTAACACCTCTATTGACATATCCATCATTTGAGGTGAATCCTGCAATATCTGCTCCAATATGGGGAATGCCTCCACACTTGATGTCTTCTACAAATCTAATGCAGGGATATGATTTCAATTCAACAATTCCTCCAACCACCCAACCAGCTGATGTTATGTGTGCCATCTCACAACCTTTCTCAGGCCTATTCTCTATACCTATGGAAGCTCTATTCAATCCAAATGAAAATCAAGGGGGCATCTATACATACACTCATCCAATTACTCACCATGTTGCACAAGAAGCTTCAGGGGTATTTCTATCGGGGAAGGATAAGGAAGAGTTAGAGAAAGAAAAGATGAGGGTAGAATCAATAGAGAAAAAGCAGGCGTTTCTAGAAGAGCAAATTAAGATGATGCAGGGATCAGGGGCATATGGTCCAGTGGATATTGGGGAACTTTCTCTAACCTCAGAGATTGCGCTCCCTAAGGATTTCAAAATGCCCGAATTCACACGATATGATGGGACAACTAATCCTCAACTTCATCTGAAATCTTACTGCACCAAGATGTCTATTTGGGCAAAAGAGGAGAAGTTTTTCATGCACTTTTTCCTAGAAAGTTTGACGGGTCTCGCTACAGATTAGTACTGGCGCTTGGATCATTTTAAGATTCACACATGGAGGGACTTAGCTGATGCTTTCTTGAAGCAATATAGTTTTAATGACAACATAGCCCTTACTAGAGCTCAGCTAGGGGCCATGAGAAAGGGAAAAGGGGAAAGCTTCAAGGAGTATGCATAAAAATGGAGAAATCTGGTTGCTCAAGCTCAACCTCCATTAATGGATTCTGAAATGGTCCATTATTTTGTGAATACTTTGAATTCCCCGTACGTTGAATTGATGGTGGCAAATGTCTATAGAGATTTGTCTGAAGTGATCAATGCTGGAGAGAGGGTGAAAGAGATGTATCGTGCTGGAAAATTTTCATTCTTGAAAGGTGAAAATAATAATAACAATTTGATAAAGGGACAACTGTTTAAGAAAAAAGAAGGAGATGTAAGCTTTGTCCAAATACCTGTATCCTCACATTTTTCTCATCACGGAAACTCATCTTACCAGCTTTACCCTAACCCCACATACTTTCCTTAGGTCAATAATGTTTTACCACCCCAACCATACTATACACCTAGACCAGTTTCTGCACCATTCATTCCCAATTATCAGCATACCCCACAAAATGCATTTCTAAATAACCCAATGCCTAGACCACCAAATAGACCCAATTACCAAGGGTATAGAAATCAACCTCGTCCTCCTTTCAAAGATGAACCTTTTCCCAATATCTCTATGTCAAAAGCTGAATTGTTTAGGCAGCTATGTGAAGTCCATGCAATAGCTCCAAAACCTATAGCCTCCCTACAACCATCATTTCCAAATTGGTATAACCCAAATCTTAAGTGTGACTATCATAGGGGTGCAGTAGGCCACTCTATTGAAGACTATCCCGCCTTCAAATACGTTATCCTATACTTGATTAAGCAAGGGGCTATCAAAATTGAGGAGATAGGAGGTGGACCGAATGTAAATACAAATCCTTTGCCTAATCATGAGCGAAGGCCTGGAGTAAATGTCATTACTAGGGATACGGAGATAGTCAAGAAAATCACAAAAGTCAAAATGCCAATGAAAAAAGTGTGTGCAAGTTTGAAGTCAATGGGATGTGGCTTGGAGGTTCCTTTTAGAGGAATAGAAATTGATGACAAATTTGATAAGGGGCTATTCTGCAAACATCATCAAAGTTGTGGCCATGATATAGAGGATTACTAGGAATTCAAATGTAAGGTTCAAAAATTGATTTCACTGGGGGTTCTAAGATTTGAGAAAGAAATTGGTGCTGCAAGAGAAGAAATTAATATGGCTGGAGAGGAGTCTCAGACTTTCAAGCCGTTTGTTCTTAAAGTTTTCTCAGGCCCACCAACTAATTAAGTGCAGCCAGATGTGGTTATACAAATACCAACCCCTTTTCCCTATGAGAATGATCGAGCAATGCTCTGGAATTACGGGGCAAAGATAATGTCTACCCAAGATCAAGATTCAAAAGACTTTTTTGATAAAATGGGTTTGAAAGAGGAGAAAGAGGCAAGTCTGATAACAAATGTTGTAGAAAGTGGAAGAATTACCAAAAATGGGAGATGTTACACTTCAGAGGAGGTAGAGCGGTAGCGAAAGGAAAGAGGGAAGACTCTTAATGATGGAGGAGAACCACTCCTAGCAAAGAAAGTAGATACCCAAGAGGTTAGTAATGAAGATGAGGAATTTTTGAAGATAATGAAGCAAAGTGAATATGACATCGTAAAACAAATAAAGAAAACCCCTGATTGCATTTCTTTGTTGTCACTAATCATGAGTTCAGAGTCCCGTAGAAGAGCCTTGCAAAAGTTTTTGGATCAAGCCTATGTGCGACCAGACATCATTGTAGAAAAATTTGGGGCATGGTGAACTTTATTCGGAATGTCAGTATTATTTCCTTCTCTGATGAAGAGTTGATGCCTGGTATGAGCAATCATACTAAGGCACTTCACATTACGCTCAAATGTGAAGGGTACATGGTGGCAGGGGTCCTAATTGACAATGGGTCTGCACTAAATGTGTTTCCCTATTCAACCATCGCACAATTGCCTGTTAACAGGTCCCTAATCCAAGACAGCTGCATGGTAATGAGAGCGTTCGATGGGACAAAAAGAGAAGTTCTTGGAGACATTTTGCTTCGTCTGGAAATTGGGCCCAGTCAGTTTGACGTCCATTTTCAAGTAATGGATATAGAGTCGGCTTACACCATGCTTTTAGGGAGACCATGGATCCACACAGCAGGGGTAATCTCATCTACTTTTCATCAAATGTTGAAATATATCAGCGATGGAAAAGTAATCACCGTCAAAGGAAAGGAGGAAATGTTGGTAACTAAACCCAACTCTTTGCCATATGTGGAGACAACAAAAGAAGCCTTAGAAACTTCTTTTCAGTCTTTAGAGATAGCAGAAGACAACATAAGCGAGATACAGAAAAAGGGAGATGTTAACCAAATAGCGTCTCGGATCATGTTGAAGAATGAATTTCAGAAAGGCAAGGGTTTAGGAGTTAACTTGCAGGGCATCAGTGCTCCTATCTCACTTCCAGAGCATGTCGGCAAACAAGGGTTGGAATATGAGCCCTCAGTTGAAGAGTCAGTGGGTTTGCAAGGAAATGGTCAAAAGGAAAAAGCAAGGAGCATCCCTCACCTTCGAGAGACATTTCCTGAGTCAGCTGGAGTGATGTTTCCTCTTAGTATGACCGATCCTATGTACATGGTGAACACTTTGGAGGGTCATCAAGAGAAGAGTTGTTGGATCTGACCTTGTGACGAGAAAGAACAACTGATTAACTGGGAAATGGAACCATTGCCTGAGATTGTCTCATTTGAGTAATAGTTATTTTTGTCATTATTTTTCTTATGACCGAGGTCCAAAGTCATTTGAATGTTTTTGCATTAGACCATATTTTATTTTGCATATTAATGAAGTATTTTAGTATGGAGTTTGAATTCAGTTTTGTCTTATTCATTATCTTCCCAAGAATTCCTCATTTTTTCTCTTTCTTCACACTAATCTCCATTCAATTTTCTTTGAATTTTGTCCCAGGAGTCTTGACAATATGGATCTCTTATCCCAAGACCATGATTCTATTTGTCCAATGATTGATTCTCATATTGAATTTGATACAGATGAACACAATTCTGATGAGAATGTAGAACTTTCTGATAGATTTGCGAAGATGTTTGAATCGTATGAAAAAGCAATAAGTCCCTACAATGAAGAAGTACAGATAATAAACTTGGACACTGAGGAAGAGAATAGAGAATGGAAATATGTTGATAACCGAAAAAAAGAAGAAATGATTGATTTATTCAAAGAGTACTTGGATATTTTTTCCTGGTCTTATCAAGACATGCCGGGTCTCAACCCCAGTATTGTATCTCACAAGATCCCATTGTATCCTGATTGCAAGCCGATCAAACAAAAGTTGAGACGAATGAGGCCAGAAATGTCTAGTAAGATAAAAGATGAAGTGACCAAGCAAATAGAGGCTGATTTTTTAGAAGTCGCTACTTATCCTGATTAGGTCACCAACATAGTTCCAGTACCAAAGAAGGATGGACGGGTAAGAATGTACGTGGACTTTCGGGATCTGAACAGAGCCAGTCCTAAAGATGATTTCCCTTTGCCTCATATAGATGTGTTGGTTAATAATACATCCAAAAATCACCGGTATTCATTCATGGATGGATACTCAGGATACAATCAAATTCCAATGGCTGAGGAGGACAAGGAGAAAACCACATTTATCACTCACTGGGGCACATACTGTTATAGAGTAATGTCATTTGGTTTGAAAAATGCTGGAGCAACTTATCAAAGGGCTATGGTCATGCTATTTCATGATATGATGCATAAAGAGATTGAAGTTTATGTGGATGATATGGTGGCTAAGTCAAAGGAGGGGGGAATGCCATGTGAACATTCTTTGAAAGCTATTTGAAAGATTAAGAAAGTATAAGTTGAGGTTAAATCCCTCCAAGTGCACTTTCGGTGCAACAACCGGGAAGTTGTTGGGTTTTATTGTTAGCAGAAAAGGGATTGAAGTGGATCTAGATAAAGCAAAAGCAATCCAAGAAATGCCACCTCCAAGGTCAGAAAGGGAAGTGCGTAGTTTCCTTGGAAGACTTATTTACATAGCCAGATTCATCTTTAACCTCACTTATACTTGTGAGCCTATCTTCAAGCTCCTAAGGAAGCATAACCCGGGTGAGTGGAACGAGCAGTGCCAGGAAGCCTTTGACAAGGTCAAAGAATATTTGCTTAATCCTCCGGTGCTTGTGCTTCCAATCACGGGGAAACCTCTTATTTTGTACTTGACTGTGTTGCAAGAATCAATGGGAAGTGTGTTAGGGCAACACAATGAAGGAGGAAAGAAAGAGAAGGTGATTTATGACTTGAGCAAAAAGTTCACAGACTATGAGACAAGATATGATCTCGTAGAAAAGACTTGTTGCGCTTTAGTTTGGGTGGCTACCAGGCTTCGACAGTACATGTTGTATCACACTACTTGGCTTATTTCTCGTATGGATCTAGTCAAATTTATCTTCGAAAAATCCTATCTCTCTAGGCGGCTAGCAAAGTGGCAAATTGTCCTTTCAGAATATGACGTGGTGTACATGACAAAAAAGGCAGTAAAGGAAGTGTGATTGCTGAACACTTGGCCGAAAGCCCTATTGATGATTACTAACCCATGAGGTTCAAATTCCCTGATGAAGATATTTTTGCAATAGAAGAGGAGACTACGATAGAAGAAACTCGGTGGAAGATGTACTTTGACGGGGCGGTCAATGTGTATGAAAAAGGGATAGGAGTTGTAATCATATCGCCAAAAAAGAAGCAATTCCCGATAGCCATCAAATTGAGGTTTGATTGTACTAATAATGTAGTGGAGTATGAAGCTTGTGTGAAGGGTTTGCAAGCAGCATTGAATTTAAAAATTGGCATTTTAGATGTTTTCGGGGATTCTGCACTAATCATTTATCAAGTGAAAGGAGAATGGCAAACTAGAGACCTAAAACTGATTCCATACCAGAAATATTTGACACAGTTGATTGAGAAATTCGAGGATATCACTTTTTTCTCATTTAACTCGTGACAAAAATTAATTTGCTGATGCCTTGGCAACTTTAGCAGTGATGACCAAGCTTGACTCTGGACTACTAGTGCAACCCATACAAGTGGAGCTAGGAGATGAACCTGCTTATTGTTCAAATGTAGAGGAAGAACCCGATGGCCGGCCTTGGTATCATGATATCATGCAATACATCAAGTTCAGAGAGTATTCAACTGGTGCCAATTAAAATGACAAGAAGACTATTCGGCATATGTCGCTAGGTTTCTTTATGAGCGGAGAAGTCCTCTACAAAAGAAGTCATGATGGTGCACTTTTGCGATGCGTTGATGCAAAGGAAGCTAATAGTATTTTGAACGTTGTTCATGATGGAATATGTGCGACTCATCCAAATGGACACATGATGACTCGGAAAATTCTAAGAGCAGGGTATTATTGGATGACCATGGAAAGAGATTGCATCAGTTACTCTAGAAAGTGTCACAAATGCCAGATTTATGCAGATCGTATCAAAGCTCCACCATTTCCTCTTCATAATATGGTCACACCTTGACCTTTTGCTATGTGGGGAATCGATATCATCGGACCAATTAATCCAAAGGCTTCCAATGGACATCGTTTTATCTTAGTGGCAATTGATTATTTTACAAAATGGGTAGAAGCTACTTTTTATGTGAAAATGACCCAAAAAGTGGTGGCCAAATTTCTAAAAGACGAACATCATTTGTCGTTATGGACAACCTGAGAGGATCATCACGAATAATGGCTCAAATTTGAATGGTGCAGACATACAGAAGTTATGTAAGAAGTTTGCAATTAAACATCATAACTCTTCACCATACATACCAAAAATGAATGGAGTTGTTGAAGCTGCCAATAAAAACATCAAGAAAATAGTTAAAAAGATGGTGGTAACCTATAAAGACTGGCACGAGATACTCCCTTATGCCTTGCATGCTTATCGCAATTCTGTGCGGTCTTCAACTGGGGCAAGTCCCTATTCTCTGGTGTATGTCATGGAAGCTGTCACTCCAATAGAAGTTGAGATCCCGTCGCTCAGAATTTTAATGGAAACAGAATTAGAGAAATCTGATTGGGCAAGAGTTAGATATGAACAGTTGAACATGATTGAGGAGAAAAGATTGACAGCAATATGTCATGGGCAATTGTATCAACAGATGATGGCTAGAGCCTTTAAATAAAAAGTTTGACCTCGAGAGTTCCAACTAGGAGATCTAGTGTTGAAAAAGGTTTTGCCACATCAGGAAGATGCTAGAGGAAAATGGGCCCCAACTCACCAAGGGCCATACATTGTCAAACATGCGTTCTCAGGAAGAGCACTGATCCTCACGGATATGGAAGGACAAGAACTCCTTAGGCCTATAAATTCTGATACGGTGAAGAAATATTACCCCTAAACAAAAAAAAAAAGCTCATTAGATTGAAAACCTAAAAAGGCGATATAAGCAAAAGTTAGGGCACACAAAAAAAAAATGGGGAATTTGTTCGGTTAAAAACCCAAAATGATGGCTAAACCAGGAAAGTGATACCAAAGAGCAATAGGGAAGCCCAGTGACATAAGGGAATTCATGAAGAAAGCAAGAGGATTACACTTTACTACCAAAGGGTTATATGTTCACGTCAGATGAGTACAAACTGTATCCGATGCAATATGAGAATCAATCAAGTTGGACATTAAAGAGTTAGAAACTGGGGCAATTTTTCTGGTCCGTGTTGGCTTCTGAATTTTTTCATCTCGAACTACGTGGGCTTTGATTCCTTTTTAAGGATACGTAGGCACCTATTTTATAGGGCAAGTCCATCATCATAAAACTCTATGCTGGGGCAATTTGTTTTCTTGAAATGTTTTAATGATGCACTTCATGTACTTCATATTCCATGAAGTGAGTGGTCTTTCTCTTGAAATAAAAGAAGTTAATTCATTGAGTTGATTTCTTTCTGTTATATATTTTCTGCATGCTAAATTATTGAGTTATTATAAATAAAATATGAGTGGATTTATCATAATGACAGATTCAATTTATTCTTGAAGAATTCTCTCTGACTTGGTTTCCAGATTCCAGGAATATTAGAAATTCTTGATTGCGACAAGGTTCAGATCAAAAAGTTTGAAAAAAAAAATGGTGAGGTGAAGAACACGACAAAAAAAAAAAAAGAAGTAACAAGAAAGTAAAGAAAAAGGTCAAATAACAAAGAAGTGAGTAGGTGATTTGGTCGAAAACCATTATTTTTTTGCCTAAGAAAGAGATAAGAATGTGAGTTTCCAAGAAATAAGAAGGATTAAAGACTGCCTGCAAAAGAACAACAACACAAGTGGCCCGATTGAACATAGCAAGATTTGATTGAACAAAGTTTTCCTCCACACACCAATCATGTATTATTGTGAATAAGCAGGTATTTATTTCAACTTGAGTTTTACTTTCTCTTAAGAAGATTTTATTTTCTAGTCCGTTCCCGGGTGAAAGAAGCTCATTAGATTGAAAAAAAAAAAAAAAGCTCATTAGATTGAAAACCTAAAAAGGCGATATAAGCAAAAGTTAGGGCACACAAAAAAAAAATGGGGAATTTGTTCGGTTAAAAACCCAAAATGATGGCTAAACCAGGAAAGTGATACCAAAGAGCAATAGGGAAGCCCAGTGACATAAGGGAATTCATGAAGAAAGCAAGAGGATTACACTTTACTACCAAAGGGTTATATGTTCACGTCAGATGAGTACAAACTGTATCCGATGCAATATGAGAATCAATCAAGTTGGACATTAAAGAGTTAGAAACTGGGGCAATTTTTCTGGTCCGTGTTGGCTTCTGAATTTTTTCATCTCGAACTACGTGGGCTTTGATTCCTTTTTAAGGATACGTAGGCACCTATTTTATAGGGCAAGTCCATCATCATAAAACTCTATGCTGGGGCAATTTGTTTTCTTGAAATGTTTTAATGATGCACTTCATGTACTTCATATTCCATGAAGTGAGTGGTCTTTCTCTTGAAATAAAAGAAGTTAATTCATTGAGTTGATTTCTTTCTGTTATATATTTTCTGCATGCTAAATTATTGTCAATAATATTTATTTTATACTCACCTAAATAGTATTACTGTCTTTTAATTTATTCTTGAAGAATTCTCTCTAACTTGGTTTACAGATTCCAGGAATATTAGAAATTCTTGATTGCAACAAAGTTCAGATCAAAAAGTTTGAAAACAAAAAATGATGAGGTGAAGAACCGACAAAAAAAGGAAGTAACAAGAAAGTAAAGAAAAAGATCAAATAACAAAGAAGTAAGTAGGTGATTTGGTCAAAACCATTTAATTTTTGCCTAAGAAAGAGATAAGAAGGTGAGTTTCCAAGAAATAAGAAGGATCAAAGACTGCCTGCAAAAGAACAACAACACAAGTGGCCCGATTGAACAAAGCAAGTTTTGATTGAACAAAGTTTTCCTCCACACACCAATCATGTATTATTGTGAATAAGCAGGTATTTATTTCAACTTGAGGTTTCCTTTCTCTTAAGAAGATTTTATTTTCTGTCGGCTCTCGAGTGAAAGATCTCGGTGCCTTTAAATTTTTGTTGGCTCCCGAGTGAAAGATCTCGGTGCTTTTAAATTTTGTTGGCTCCCGAGTGAAAGATCTCGATGCCTTTAAATTCTTATTGGCCCCCGAATGAAAGATCTCGGTGCTTTTAAATTTTGTTGGCTCCCGAGTCAAAGATCTCGGTGTCTTTTAAATTATGTTGGCTCCCGAGTTAAAGATCTCGATGCCTTTAAATTCTTATTGGCCCCCGAGTGAAAGATCTCGGTGCTTTTAAATTTTTTTGGCTCCCGAGTGAAAGATCTCGGTGTCTTTAAATTCTTGTCAGCTCCCGAGTGAAATATCTCGGTGCTTTTAAATTTTGTTGGCTCCCGAGTGAAAGATCTCGGTGTCTTTAAATTCTTGTCGGCTCCCGAGTGAAAGATCTCAGTGCCTTTAAATTATTGTCGGCTCCCAAGTGAAAGATCTTAGTGCTTTTAAATTATGTTGGCTCCTGAGTGAAAGATCTCGATGCCTTTAAATTCTTATTGGGCCCCCGAGTGAAAGATCTCGGTGCTTTTAAATTTTGTTGGCTCCCAAGTGAAAGATCTTGGTATCTTTAAATGCTTGTCGGCTCCCAAGTGAAAGATCTCGGTGTTTTTAAATTTTGTTGGCTCCTGAGTGAAAGATCTTGATGCCTTTAAATTCTTGTTAGCCCCCGAGTGAAAGATCTCGTTGCTTTTAAATTTTATTGGCTCCCGAGTGAAAGATCTTTGTGCTTTTAAATTCTGTTGGCTCCCGAGTGAAAGATCTCGATGCCTTTAAATTCTTATTGGCCCCCCGAGTGAAAGATCTTGGTGCTTTTAAATTTTGTTGGCTCCCAAGTGAAAGATCTCAGTGTCTTTAAATTCTTGTCGGCTCCCAAGTAAAAGATCTCGGTGCTTTTAAATTTTGTTAGCTCCTGAGTGAAAGATCTCGATACCTTTAAATTCTTGTTGGCCCCCGAGTGAAAGATCTCGTTGCTTTTAAATTTTGTTGGCTCCCGAGTGAAAGATCTCGTTGTCTTTAAATTCTTGTCGGCTCCCAAGTGAAAGATCTTGATGCTTTTAAATTCTGTTAGCTCTTGAGTGAAAGATCTCAATGCCTTTTAAATTCTGTTAGCTCTCGAGTGAAAGATCTTGGTGTTTTTAAATTCTTATCGGCTCCCAAGTGAAAGATCTCGGTGCTTTTAAATCTTGTCAGCTCCTAAGTGAAAGACCTCGTTGTTTTTAAATTTCTATCAGTTCCTAAGTGAAAGATCTTGGTGCCTTCAAATTCAAGTGGGATCCCAAATGAAAAATTTTGTTGCTTTTAAATTTCTGTCGATTCTTGGGTCAAAGATTTCAGTGGTTTTGAATTTTTTGAGGTGCTCCGAATAAAATACTTGTGTTTTGTCTTTACATGTTTTTTATACTAAAACACGACAAGCAATAGCTGAGTCTGTTTTATTTATAAGAAAACATGTAAAGAGGGGCAACTGTAGACACCGTATTTTGTCTAGGTCATTTGATAGTTAAAAATATATTTAAGAAAATTGGCGATAAATTTAAATTTTTAATTAATGTTTTTATTTGTTTGGGCTTTTACATTAAAAAGAAAACCTAAGTCTAATCCATTGTCTCACTAAGCCCATTTTTATTTAAGCCCACTTGGTTCATAATTGTTATTTTCCTTAATTATATAAATAAACATATATATATATATATATATATATATATATATATACTGTAAATTTACTTTTAGCATCATTGGATCTAAAGTAACCAATAGGAGAGCAAGGAATGGATTTCCTTCTCTCCTCATTGGTCCAACCTTTAATTTATTTATTTTTATTTTAAGTAAATGATTAAATAACTAAATAAAGAAAATCAAATAAAGAATAAATAGGAGAGGACGGTTACCATTGGGGCAAAAAGGGGAGAATTGAACAAAAAGGGATATATGCATCATTTAGAGTAGGAAGGAGGAGGATTTTCAATAAAAAAAAAAAGAGGGAAGGAGAGAGAGAGTGGGACTGATTTTTTTGAGCAGAGGATTAGAGAGGAAAAACGTTTTCCCTCTTGGAGAGGGGAAGCAATGAAAAAGGAGAGGAGGATTTTCAGAAAAGAGGGAGAGAAGGAAGGGGAAAAAGAGCATAGAACAATGCTTTATTTCTTGAGGAAAGCTTAATTTCATCAAGTCATCGCACCTCTACCTGATCTGCAATTCCGATTCAAGCATCATTGTACAAGTGAGATTTTCCCTTCTTGAATCCAAGTCTCAATAGATTCATGTAATATTTTTCAGTTTTCAATGTATTTTGGTTATCTTTTAGAGAGTATTTCTGACACACTTCTGAATATCTGCCTTCTTTGTGTTAATTTGATTTTTGAGCCCTTTCTTTTCTATCATAGTTTATATTTGTTCCTGTGGATTCAATGTAACTTTCTATTAAATTTTATTTTAATTTATGTTCATTTCTCTTTGTCTCGTTTTTGGTCCATTTTGTCTTCATCATGTAATGCATTGAAGATACGGGATGGCTCTGTTCTTATTATTTTAATTATTGGTTTCTGATGTTTAATTGCTTGTTGATTATATTTTCGATGTAAACTTATTTGTCTAGAAGAAAAATTGCTTGGGTTAAATAATTGTTGGTACTCTTGTTGTAATTATCCTTGCAAAATTCAAATCTCATGTGTGTGGATGGCTTCTTTTGTGTTTATGGGATCTGCTTTGGAGTTTATTTTGTTTCCGATTGATGTCCTAGTATATGCAAGGTACTGCTCTGTTTTTGTTTTTTTTTTTTATCAATTTATTTGTTTTCTTTTTGTTTATTCTTTAATTTCTATCATTTAAGTGGGAGGTATTATAGGTATGTCTTGCTGTACTAGCCTTATTTGGACTGGCAGAAATTATGACTATTTTGGGGCAGCTGTTATGGGTTATCAAGTGTTGTTTTTAAATACAATTGAAGGCTAGTTTATTCTTATGCTTGGGTGCTGAATTGATGGCTGTCCTGTTGAATTTTTGAATAGTCATCTTTCATTTTTGCATTGTTGGAGCTCTGATTTCAGGTGCTGTTTTGATATATTTCCATTGCTTTCTAGTGAAGTTTTCCCCTTTTCTTCGGCCTTATCTTCTCGTGTTTTAGGTTGCTGTTTGCTAATTTCATTCTTATGGTTTTTCCCTTAGCTTAGCATATGTAGTTATTTTGTTTGAGATTTATAGGATTTGAGTTTGTTTGAATGCTTTTGTTGCATTTTTACTGTCAAGCATGGGAGTTCAATACGCTTCTTTTCCAAAGTGGTAAATGGCATGCATTGAGCTAATTATTGTTGAAAGTGTCATTGATTTGGGACTTTTATAATGATGATTAGGTTTGGATTAAGGGCTGACTTAAATTTGTTGCTTGCTTTACTGCAGTAGTAAGCACTTGATTTAGCCATCTTTGGGTTTGTTAACCCAATACTGGCAGTGCTTGGATTTTTATTTTTAACTGGAGCTATAGAGCTCCATTTTGCATAATTTTTCTTTCATTAGAACCGTAAGAGGTGTGGCTTCACTCTGTACAATTTTCAGATTTTTTTCATATGTAGTTTACTGCCAGTTCGAGTTTGAGCATAGCTACTTTAGTGTTACACTGACACTGATGCCTTATCTCTGGCAGTGTTCAGTTTTTCATTTGTTTCTGAAGTTGTATAGCTCCATTTTATGTGGTTCTTATCTCATTAGAACCATAAGAGGTGTGGCTTCACTGTGTACAATTTTGAGATTTTTTCCATATGTAGTTTACTGCCAGTTCGAGTTTGAACATAGCTGCTTTAATGTTGCACTGACACTGATGCCTTATCTCTGGCAGTGTTCCGTTTTTCATTCTTTTCTGAAGTTGTACAGCTCCATTTTACGTGGTTCTTATCTTATTAGAACCGTAAGAGGTGTGGCTTCACTATGTACATTTTTCATATTTTTTCCATGTGTAGTTTACTGCCAGTTCGAGTTTGAACATAGCTGCTTTAATGTTACACTGACACTGATGCCTTATCTCTGGCAGTGTTCAGATTTTCATTTGTTTCTGAAGTTGTACAGCTCGATTTTATGTGATTCTCATCTCATTAGAACCGTAAGATGTGTGGCTTCACTGTGTACAATTATTCAGATTTTTTGCATGTGTAGTTTACTGCCAGTTCGAGTTTGAATATAGCTGCATAATGTTACATTGACAATGATGCCCTATCCCTGGCAGTGTTCGGTGTTTCATTTTTTCCTGAAGTTTTACAGCTCCATTTTATGTGGTTTTTATCTCATTAGAACCGTAAGATGTGTAGCTTCAATGTGTACAATTTTTGGATTTTTTGCATGTCTATTTTACTGCCAGTTCGAGTTTGAATTTAGCTGCTCCAGGTTGCATTGACACTGATGCCTTATCTTTGGCAGTGTTCAGTCTTTCATTTTTTTCTGAAGTTGTACAAATCCAAATTAAGGAATGTTGATTTTATTAAAACCGTAGGACATGTGGCTTCAATGTATATAATTTTTAGAATTTTTGCATGTCTAGTTCACTCTAAGTTTTGGCTCCAGTTCACTCTCAATTTTGTCTCTTAAGAACCTTAAGTCTTTCAGTCTTGCCTACTTTATGTTTTGTATATATGGGCATCCTCGGACATGGTAATTATGAGTACAAGCAAATTGGAAGGCCCAACCGGAATATATTCAGATGCAAGCGTGGAGCAAAAACGTTGTTTTATTTATCTTTTTTTTTTTTTGGATGTAATTTAAAATTTCTCAATACTTAGATTTTGAGACAAGTTTTGTAATATTTAAAGTCATGCATTTGCATTGCATGTAAAAATATACCTGTGTCGCGTAGTATCTGCATGCCCCTTCACTTATCATGGGAGGATAGGGCGAGTCAGTCCTATATGGGATGCCTTTCTCTATCCGATCTAGGTGAAGGTAGCGCCACCCTAGACGGTCGCTTCATGCGATGAAGGGGTGGAAGGATTTAGGTCTCGGTAGATAATTCATGCATTGCACGTTTAAATTTTGGGTTGTTATTTTTATCAAATATTCTTGTAATCAATTTATTATTCTGGGGTAAATAAAATATATATTTTTGGCCATATTCTATTTGCACAACTAATTTAGGGTAATCGTTTTTAGACGGATGCTGTGGGGTGCCTAACACCTTCCCCACGCATAAACAGACTCCCGAACTCTCTTTGGTTCGTAGACCGATATTTTTTTTATTACTTAATAAATAAAAAAAATGGTTTTCCAATTGTTCCCTATTTTCTTAATACAATTGGTGGCGACTCCAGAGTTTTCATTTCGAAAACTTAAATCTCTTTTTATTTCGTCATCTGCGTTGTAGCGACCTTCGGGTACGTTGTGACAATGACTCGGTCTTCTTGCAATGATTTATGTGATATTGATTGTGAGATTGATAAAAAATTTCACAGCCGGTATAGACAAGCTAGGAGAATAATAGTTGTTGATCCTATTCTTAATCCTGTTGTTGTTAATCCTGTTGTTCATAATTCTGTGGACAACATGGTTGACCATAACATGGATGATAATATGGATCCTATTGTTAATGATGCTGCCAATAGGGCTGGAAACAATAACATGCATGCTAGAGCTAGAACCCTTAAGGAACTTGCTGCCCCAGATGTGGCATACAAACCCTTAGGCATTCAATACCTTGAGCTACATGCTGCCTTTGAACTTAAGTCCGGATTAATACACTTGTTGCCTAGATTTCATGGCCTTGCAGGTGAGGATCCGTATAGACACTTGAAAGAATTCTATGTGGTGTGCTCAACAATGAAACCACAAAGCATTCTGGAAGAGCACATCAATTCATAATTCTGTGGACAACATGGTTGACCATAACATGGATGATAATATGGATCCTATTGTTAATGATGCTGCCAATAGGGCTGGAAAAAATAACATGCATGCTAGAGCTAGAACCCTTAAGGAACTTGCTGCCCCAGATGTGGCATACAAACCCTTAGGCATTCAATACCTTGAGCTACATGCTGCCTTTTAACTTAAGTCCGGATTAATACACTTGTTGCCTAGATTTCATGGCCTTGCAGGTGAGGATCCGTATAGACACTTGAAAGGATTCTATGTGGTGTGCTCAACAATGAAACCACAAAGCATTCTGGAAGAGCACATCAAACTCAGGGCATTTCTATTCTCACTAACAGATGTGGCTAAGGATTGGATGTACTACCTGCCCTCCGGTTCTATCACTTCTTGGAATAACATAAAAGGACTCTTCTTGGAGAAATTCTTCCCTGCTTCCAGAACTGCAACTATCCAAAAGGATATTTGTGGGCTTAGACAATCATCAGGAGAGACACTCCATGAGTATTGGGAGAGGTTTAAGAAATTATGTGATAATTGCCCTCATCACCAAATCAGTGATCAACTGCTCATTCAATATGTTTGCCTAATGTCTATGGATAAAAACTCAATAGATGCAGCCAGTGGAAAAGCATTGGTGGACAAGACCCCAGAGGCTGCCAGGAATTTAATTTCTAAAATGGCTGATAATTCCCAACAGTTTGGTGCTCGGATGGTTCATACCACTAGAGGACTCAATGAGGTTATTGTATCAACTGCTGACCAACAGAGAGTGGAGGATAGACTTGATGAGTTGACATCCTTGGTGAGGCAGTTAGCCATGGGGCAACATCAACAACCTGCCATGCAACCACTCAGAGTTTGTGGCATATGTGCTTGTACCTCCCACCCTACTGAAGCTTGTCCTACCCTTCAAGAGGATGCCTCTGCCTATCCTAAACAAACAGCATCTGCAGCCAATGTTTTCCCTAACAAGCCTCAATATTCACAATCCCAGTATTACCAGCATCACCAGCCAAGACATGATCCATTTTCTACCACATACAGCCCTGGTTAGAGAGACCATCCTACCCTGAGATATGGCAACATGCAGCCACAGCAACAACATAGTTCCCAGCCTTACCAATCATACCAAAATAGGCCATCAGGATTCCAGAATAGAGTGCCACAACCTTTCCAACCTGCCAAGGAGCAAGCCACCACTTCTAGCCAAAATGCACCTAAACTAGAAGAGCTCATGAAGCAGTTGGCAGCCAACAATCTTCAATTCCAGCAGAGCACTAGAGCTACCATACAAAATTTGGAGACACAGATTGGCCAATTAGCTTCATCAATTAGCCAATTGAAAGCTCAAGGTTCTGGCCAACTTCCCTCACAAACCATTCCAAATCTAAATGGGAAGAATGTGAGTGCAATCACTCTTAGAAATGGCAAGTCAGTTTTGGTTCCTACACCTACAATCCAGAGCAAGCTCAGTAAACCTATTTCTGACCCTACTACCAGTTCCAGCCAAAGTAGTCCTACTCCAGAGATACCACAGCAGCAGAAAATCCCTCATTCTATGCCTTTGCCCTTCCTATAGAGAGCCCTTCAATCCAAAAAATTGGATGAGGCAGCGAAAGAGAGGGAGTTTCTAGAGACATTTAGGAGAGTTGAAATCATCATTCCATTGCTAGAGGCAATCAAGCAGATTCTGAAATATGCAAAGTTTTTGAAGGAGTTGTGCACTCATAAGAGGAGGCTAAAAGGCAATGAACGAGTCAATATGAGCCAAAATGTTTCTGTCCTCATTCAACCTATGCCTCAGAAGTGCCAAGATCTTGGGACTTTTACTATATCCTATGTCATTGGAAAATACAAATTTGAGAATGCTATGCTGGACCTTGGAGCTTCTATTAATGTCATGCCAAAGTCAGTGTTCTAGTCACTTAGACTCGAACCTTTGCAATCAACAGGAGTAGTGATTTAACTGGCCAATAGAAGTAATGCTTACCTTACCAGACTCATTGAAGATGTGCTAGTCCGAGTTAATGAGTTGATCTTCCCAGTAGACTTCTACATTCTATAGATGGAAGGAGAGCCAACAAGCAGCAAGACTCCAATTATTCTTGGGAGACCTTTTCTCAAGACCGCCAGAACTAAGATAGATATGCATGCAAGAACCCTTTCCATGGAGTTTGGTGATAATATTATTCAATTTAATATATTTGATTCCATGAAATACCCCATGGAAGACTATTCTCTTTACTGCATTGATATTATTGATGAGTTGGTCGATGAGGTTTATGATAGCTCTCCTTCTGAATTTCCTGAGTCACTGCTTTTGGATGATTCTATATGATGTAGCTGTGATAATAATTCTCTTTGCTTTGCTTGCTCTGAGATTGCTACATTCTTGAGAGATGGTGATCCTGATGAATCTATTTCTACAGAATTTGAAGAAGACTCTCAAGGGATAACCTAAGGCTTCGTGAGAGTGGTCTTTGACCCGGGTATCTTGCTGTGCTTGTTGCAAATAAAAGGAAGATGACACCAGCTTCAAGGGAGTTCTCTTTCTGATTATGTTTTTAAAATTCTGTTTCTGTTGCTATTTTATGTTTTCTGTTCTATTTTGTGTTTATGTTTTTGTTACTGTTTTTTATTTTTGGTTTTGTTTTTAATTTTGTTTTGTTGTTTTTATTGTCATTCTGCATGTTGTTCTAGCCTTCTTTTTGCATTTTCCATAGCACTTTAAGAATTGTAAAGGTTGTGAGTTTGAAGCAATTGTCATTTTGAGGTTTCTAGCATGATTGAATTATTTCTTATATCTTTTAGTTAGCTAGTTTGGTGATGAAATTTGTTGTGATGGATTAAGCTTGATAGTGCATACCTAGTGAGTTTTTGAGCTTATTGTCATTCTCTATTTCTTTCTTGTGTGCATTGTTTTCATGATTTTTGTTGCTCTAGAACTTGTTTTGCTTCTTTTTGAGATTACATTATCATATGCATGCATGAATGTGATGAATGTCATCTTTTCTTTCTTTTATGATAGCTAGCCAAATAACCTACCTAACATCTTTTTCCTTGCTTTCCCCCTTTGAGCCTAATTTTTCCATTCTTTCATTTAACTCATTGCAAGCTTTTAGTGTAAAACCATGTTTCTACCTACCTTCAGGAGTATGAAAGGATTGGTTTAATTTTTGATGAGTTTCTATTTGTCCGAGATGGACAAAGTTCTAAGTGTGGGGGGGAGGATTTGTGCAAATTGAAAGAAAAATTGGCTATGTGAAAAGAAAAGAAATAGTAGCAAAAGAAAAGAAAGAAAATTCTGTTAAAAAGAATTAGAAAAGAAAATGCAAAGAAAAAGAGAATAAAAGAAGTGGTTTTCCTTCCAAAGAGGAAGAAGTGTGAAAAGAAAATTGCATAGAGCTTTTGGGTGAAAATTTTTGTGCTTAGTGTTGGTTTTAACTCATCATTCCCAATGTTCTCATGCTCTCTTTGGTTTTAACTTGCCATATCCATACTTCCTATTATATTCTTTACCTCTCCTTGGCCCCATTACATCTTTAAATAAAATCCTTTTGATTTGTGCATGCATGTGTTTGAAGTAGTGGAGATTAGAAAATAAACAAGCTTATGGTAGTGTAATTTGTCATGAGATGTTTTTGAGTGAAACACTTACCCTTAAACACTTGAGGGATTAAGAGTGTATCTTGTAAGGCTCTATCATTTTTAGTCTATTCAATTCTATTGAAATCACCATGCTTGGTTGAAAGTGCAAGGAAGAAATTCATGAGTGTCTTTGATCTTTTTAAGTTTTGATTGTTCTTCTTACTCATTTAAATTTTGCATTCTTGTTCTTGTTTGGAAATGTCTCTTAGCTGTTTTCCTTGTTCCCTAGTTTTACTTTTAGTTTGTCCAAGACGAGCAAATTATAAGTGTAGGGGGATTTGATAATCACATTTTCTATACAGTAATTAACCCTCATATTTAGTGTCTTAAATATCTTTTAGTGCTTAATTGAGTGGGCTTGACCTTATTTCATAAGTTTGGGTTCATATTAGGCTTAATTGTTTCATTCAGCATTATTAGGGTTTTGATACTGTTTCTGTATTTTGAGTATATCTATAGTTGTGTATATCTAAAAATTGTGAATCTTACCTTGTAGGAAAGCTAAGAGGATTATCTACAACTTTCATTTGTACCTCCAAGGCCAATTCGGACTTTCAGTGGGTCAAATTTGACCCAGAAGCCAGAGTAGAGATGCTGCCGCTGGAATTTGATCCGCATGCAGAGTTTGGACCTTAACTTGGACTTTAGGTGTCTTATGGACTTGAAACTAGTTCCATTAGAAATCTAAGACTTAGAGCTTCAATTTTTGTGAAGGCCGGTTCTCCAAATTATGTCTTTTTGATGGTCTTATTTCCTGTCGAAACTGACTGATTTCTCAAGAGACCTCCAAAGACCTCTTAAGAGTATATTGGGCTTAACTCCCTCAATTCAAACCCAAAACGGAGCCCATTTGAAGCTGAGATCCAGAGGATTAAACCTAGGTTTAGGGTATTTTGGGTGTGCACTTAATTTCTGATGTTATAATTAGATTAAAGGAGGCAGCGTTTTTATAATTCTAGGTAGACAATTGGCAGCTTTTGTTTTCTCTCTTGAAAATTCTGGAGCTCTTTGATTTATGACTGCATTTATCCATTGGAACTTAGATTTCATGACCATGGAGGAGTAGAATCCTTGTAACCAATTTAGACTCCTGATTAAATTCAGTTTAAATTTTGAGATTATGTTCTTAATTAGGTTAAACTTAATGCAATTTCTTCTTCTTTGAATTTCTGCCTTGCTTTAATCTTTGTATGAATTCATGAAGATCTTTGTGATTTATATGGATATTGAAGTAAGAAATAGAATTTAGATTGATCAATCTTTAATCTGTGGTTAGAATTTAGAAAAGCTATGCTATGCTAATTGAGGTTCGGTTTTTAGATTAATCATTAATTGCTTAGTCTTTGTGATTACAAGATTAGTGATTGTATGTGGTTAATCAAATTCGGAGTGATAACTTAGTAGGAACAATTGATCATAATTAGAGATTTCAGTTGTGATTAAAGTCAATTAGTAGTGTTGCATTAGAACTTAATCACTCATGTTAATCTAGGATGAATCAAACCGGTTTTTGATGGATGTCTAGCTAGGTTACGCTTTTAATCAACTGCATTAACCTTTGTTTAATTCTGTAATTTACTATTATAATCTTGTTTCAAAAATCTCCTGTTCTGAAACTTGAAATTATTAATTACACATTGCATTCCTTATAAGAGACTTCCTGGATCATGCCCTTTATTGCATTATATTTAGGGGATTTGGTTTAATTTAATTGGATTAACAATAATTTCGATCACCGACCCCATGCCAATGAAGATGATATGAGGAGGCACAAAATATTGTAAGTAAGTAATAATGAACCAACAAATATACAAAACAAAAACATCATTAACAAACCATTATTGGAGTGATTACCTGGACTTCTTGAACCAAGGTGGTCAGGGTTCCAATGAAGAAGAATAACACTATATAGGCAAAATAAGGCAGCCCAGATGAGGAGATAGAGCAAGTTGGGTTTATGGCTATTGAGAAGTCACAATGGGAGTCGATCACAACATTTCATGTAGTCGACTACAGCATATGGATTAGCAAATTAACCCCAAACAAATCTCATGACTATCTCCAATCAACATTTATTGTAATTCGTAGCATTCAATATATTCAGCAAATCAGTTAAAGATATTGCAATTACATTGATGGTACTAATTTATTTCAAAATGTCTATTTTACAAAATTCGTTTCCTAATTGTTTGTCATTAATAATAAATTAGAAAATTGAATGGAGTGCCACATGTCACAGAATTGGAGTGCCAAGTGTCCTCTCCACAAGGATTCATCTTCCTTTTAGAATATACTAGTACTATTCCCGCGTCGATGCGTGGGCTGCTGGGCGGCGGGATGTGGGACTTAGGCAACAGGATGTGATATTGAATTTATGTGATCATATAAGCATAAATTATATAACTATAAGCTAAGTAAATATAAAAATGTTGGATTTCATATTTTAGTCTATAGATGCAATATATTAAAATGATCAATCATGAATCCATATAAACTTTGAAAAGTGCATTACACCAATTCAAAATAAGTTAATGCTATATTAAAATTACCTATTGTGTATGATTGAGAATTGGGCTATCATCGTCTTCATCAAAGTTTATACGAACTTGCTCTGACCCTAGAATTGCAACATTGGATGAATTAGAATGTATAAGATTGAATCTTCAAATTTTATGTGTATATATAGAAATGATATATTATAATTTTTGTAGCACCATTTTGAGTGATTTTATGGAACACCTCTTTGAAGACAACATTTGTGGTGCTCGTTTGTGGAACTCCCGTTTGAATCGATTGCCAGAACCTTGGTCCACTCCTTGTTCTAACCCTTGAAAAAGCCACATACAGTTGTCCATGACTGAAGACTGGTTTTGGTAGATATAATCCAACATGCGACAGAGATTGACCTTGACTCTTATTTATTGACATGGCAAAACAAACCTAGAGGGGAAATTGTCTTCTCTGTAGTCTAAAAGGAAACCTCTTATCAGAGGATGTCAGATTCATTCTTGGAATGAACACTTTTTCTCCTATGTTACTGCCAGAAATAACTTTTGCCTCCATAACATATCTCCCAAGTTGGGTGATTATCAATCTCGTTCCATTGCATAATCCATTCCGCTGATCTACGTTCCTTAATAACATGACAGGTACGCCCAACTTCAGTACTAACCTGTGTTTTGGGAGGCCGAACGGGGTGATACCATTTAGGAATTTGGGTGTATGCACATCGTCTAGTCCATTTCCCCATAATTTGCACGTGCTGTCTGAACTCAAATAGATCTTTTCATCATCAGGCAATAAGGATACCATATAATCATTGATTTTTCTGACCACTTCTAGTGTAGGTGCGAGGATTGCTCTTTCTTGGCAATATTTTAGATCTCGCATGTGTGTCATGAATCCTGGATAAGTCGAGTTCACAATATCATGTATTGGATTATCACCACAAGGAAGAGAGATGTCATCTGGTATTTGGATAACAGCTTCACCATCATTTATATATCCTGCTTCACCGTCGCCAACCTTCAATAACCAATTAGAGAACTCACTTAGTTCAGCTGTCTGTGGATGTGTAGATCCTGTTTCCAATCTCATATTTTTTGTTAGGTTCAAGACCTGCACGTGTTTGACAAGAAGACATATATGAAAAATCATATTATGTTAATGTTATCTCTAATAAAATTTAGATCAAAATTAGTACCTGAAAATATTTCCATAAGTAGGAAGAGTTGATAGTTGAAGCAACAATATCTTGTCTACTTCCACCGGGTACCACTGGAAGTATCTGTCTTAAGTCTCCACCTAGTACCACAACCTTACCCCCAAATGGCGTTTGCGCAGCTTCTGAGTCTGTATGCTTTAGTATATCTCTAAGTGTTTTATCTAATGCCTCGAAACAATGTTTATGTGTCATAGGAGCCTCGTCCCAAATAATTAACTTTTTAGCAGCTAGTAGTTCTGCGAGGGGAATGCCTGGTTTTATGTTACAAAATGTATCCTCATTAACATTCAGAGGGATGCAAAATCTGGAATATGTTGTTCTACCTCCAGGAAGGAGAAGGGATGCAATACCACTTGAAGCTTAATCTATAGATTATATTTATGTAGCTTAATCATATAATATATGAATTGAAATTTATTCAACTAAAACTGATCTAAATTTAGCAAAAAATAAAAAATAAAAAATCAAGGTCTTTTTGAAAAGGCAAAAGAAAAATCGATGGGTTTGATATGGTAATATCAATTGTTTAAGAATGACACTAAATTTAAGAATTGTATTTTCCTCATTATATTTTTTTTTTCTTCCATTATAAGACATTGAAGAAAATAAAACCTAAGACCTCATCTTAATAAACTACCAAACCTTATACCACCACTTCTCCTCTTTTTCTATTACCACATATAAAAGTTATCCAAATAATTGGAACTAAATGATTGACCAGCCTTATAAAAAAACCCCTGCTCCTTCCTTTCAATTTCATTTTTCTGCTATTGCTTTCCCACCCATTCTGAGCATTGCCTCTAAATTCTTACTCTTAAATGGCACCCAATATACCTACAATATTATCATTTTGGTGTTTCCCTTTATTGACATGTGACCTGAATGCTTTAGTTTTTACTTCTTTCATATTTTATTGGAGTTTTGGCCTTAGAAATTTGTTTTCTTGTTTTAATAATTTTGAACACTTATATATTTAGTACTCACATCATAATTTTAAAATTTATATTGAACATCAAGGATATGCAAAGCAGTATTTGGATGTGCTCGATTGTACATATCCCTATCTTCTTTTACTTTTACTTTTTTAAAATATTTATAAAATTTATATTGAACATCAATTATTTTGTATCTTGACTATGTTCCCTATTCTTTTGCTAACTTTATTCTAATTTTTCAGTCTTTTCCTAAGTTCATATTCTCAATCCTTCTCTTTTCTTCCTAAAGTGTAAAGCATGTGACTATCCCTAGTATTGAATATAAGAACCGAACTCTCCTTTGGTATAAATATTAAAATATTTCGTAAATGTAAAGTGCTCCATTACAATTACCAAGGATCACTTCATACTTTTAAAAAAAACAAAAAGGCAAATTTAAAATTGCACAAATCAATTATAATCATTTAAGTTCAATCTATGACCAAATATATAAATTATTTGTAATTACAAATATAATTAAAGTTAATTGATAGTATAGTTCTATTTGTTTGATTTGTCAAGCCAATTAAAGCATGTTCTTTAAATTATGATGATTGTTTTGTAAGTAACGAAATAATAGTTTTGAGAAGCATAACCTACTTATTTGATAATTATTGTCAACATGGTTTTGCAACCTCCCAATTCAAATTGACACTTGTCATCTCCTCACACACATTCATACATGCATGAGCCTCATACGTGGCCTTCTTGTTTTGTACAACCTTTTTTCTTCTCTTGTATGTAGTTAATTTGATCTTTGCTGCATTTGTGGAGATATCTTTCTGTGGAGCCCATCTATGTTACGTGTGTGGCTTATCCTAACCTTCTTAAAGAGACTGCATGAAACACTTTACACTCTCTGTTGTGTTGCACCACATATACCTACATAGTTGGAAGTTTGGGTGGGCTCTTCAAGGTGAATATATATTAGGTTTCACATGCTATGGTTCAGTTTAGTAAATTTATCACTATAGAGGAAGTGTGATTATTCCTACAGTTTCCTTCTTTTTATAAGTGATATTGTTTATATTTAGTTCATTTACATATTTATTATATGATGCCCTTTTCCTTAAAAAAATTGAATAGACATTATAAATTTATTTCCTCCTTTTGGTGTAAGACTTATTTATTCTTTTAACTTAAAAGAATTATCTCCTCTTTTATGGAGCATAACTACATTATGTAATCGAAAATTAGTATGCCAAAGTTATAGTGAATGTTTTTACTATTTCTCATTAAATTTAATATGGACCAAACAAATAGAAGGTGAAAAACGGTGATAGATGTAATATTTGGTATTTAGTACATGTAATTTAAATTTGTACTACTATTTCAATTATTAAGTGATCGATACTATAGACCAAATAGTTTTTGAAAGATAATTGAAGGAAAAAGGGACACGTAGAGAGAGAGAGAGTGGTACATATATGTATCTCCCACAGTGACAAGAATGGAGGAGTATGACATCCTCTTATCATGTTCCTTTATTGTTTGTTTGTATCAATTAGAATATTGAAGGAAAGATAAATGAGACACAAAATAATAGAGTGCACATATATTCCTTTTGATTCTTTTTGGATGGTGAAACAATATAAAATACTGGCCCTTTGTGAAGGCAATATAAAAAATAGGATAAAGTCAAAATCATTCCCTTACTGGCAAAATGATACTTGATAAAGATATTTGAACCAGAGAATGCAAAGGAATATATTGCATCTGAACTCTAAATGGTGACGTTGGTAGGTATTATCTACTCAATGGCTATCATAGATATTAAATTCCAAACTTCCCAAGTATTATATTAAATTAAAAATCATTTAAACTCCAAACTTCCCAAAAATTCAAAAATATTACGAAAAATTGTTCAAAAATAATAGCTCCAAACTTAAACATTCAAAGACACTTGAATAATTTAAATTAACACTCAAGACACAGGATATGTAAATTTTTCAGGCATTCTCCTTCTTGATCTTCTAATTATTGATGTTGGTCGATTGCTTGGCTAATGACATATCATCCTAAACAGAGTTCGAAACTGCATCGATACTCCTCTTCTCAGGAGTGACAAAGTCTCCTTCCCTAGACCCCGACGAAGCTTCCCCTTCGATAATATTTTCAGTGTCCACACTAAGACCATCACACTCATCGAGATCAATCATCGATGGGTCAACAACATGGACCTATAAAAATGGATTTTTTTTTTTTTTAAATTAACAAATGGTAACTTCATTTGTATGAGTAATCTTAATAATGATACACAGCAATACCTGCTCAACAGCTACATCACCATCAAATTTCTTTATGAGATCGGGGTCGTCACAAATCTTACAAACAGTGTATGTGTTGAACTACCGATTGATGTTTTCTTTTCTTAGATTGATCTTGAAGAGCATTGTCTTACCCACCAAAGTTATCAACTCACGGGGGTATGGCTCATCCTCCTCCATATTGTCTTCCCTCTGCATATAATAAGTTCAAAGTTATGTCTATAGCTTATATGACTTGGATTGAAAATTTATTCAAAAAATAAGTATACCCCAAGTAGGATTGTACCTTAACCAAACATTCCCGCAAATCAAGGACACCTATTTTTACTTGTTGCTCTACATCACGATCCCAAAGGACAAAACTCGCAGTACCATAGTCATCCATTATACGAACCTGTACCCTATAACTATCGAACACAGAAAATTTATCTTAAAGTCAATACTCAAGATTCTATCCTATGGGCTACCACACCATTGTGTGTGTAGGATTTATAAAATAAAACCATTATTATGTCACCTTGGCACTACATTCTTTATGTGACCAGGGTGTATTCTGTAGTAATATCGTCCATCATCATCAAGCTTGACACCGATATTATGTTCACGGCACTTTAAGAGATACCAGTTATCCCGGTTACTTTCAATGTCAATGATAGTACCCTTGATGATGTAAGTACCCTCCTAAGAATGACACTATGATTATTAAATGCAAATCACCAAGAGTTAGACAGTTGTTCATCAATTAGGTTTGGTTATGTTACCTTGTCACAGTCAAGCAAATCACCTAGGCTCAGACGGTTGTTCTAGTTTAAAAAGTCATCTTCAAAACTGTAAGTCGATTTGGTAGATATTTGGGTCAACTACTGCGATGATGTCTCCTCTTTAGATTGAACACTAATAGAACAATGATTAGAATAAAAAGTTTTAAGCAAAATATCTTCAACAATGTAAAATGTACAATATAGTTTCAAACAGTTAAAATTTAATAAGCCAAAATTTAAAAAATGTTAAATCTAATCGTAGGAGAAAATCTGCAATTTCTGGCACATTCTCCACATTCATCATCAGTTTAGAAGCCCAGAAAGTATTGGACACATTGATATTATCTACATAAAATTACCCCAATACATTACTATGATATAAACATATACAATTTGTGGGTAAATATAAATAACTTAACTTCAAGATTATGCCTAAAAAAATGTTTAGTGTTTGTTAAACTCACTTTTTCCAAATTTCCTGATCTTGCAACATCAGATCACCATGACAGTAGGTCGTCCACCTTCGTGCTTCTCAACATATGAGAGCATCTCATCAGCAAAGTTCCCATATAGAGTTATATTAGTGGTCTGCTTACTTTAATTTAAAGAAATATCATATTACAACATATTACAATAATTGTTATGTCTTAAACCAATCAATATTACAGAAGATAAAAATTTCAATGTAATGAAACTTACTTCAAGTCCTCAAGTGTTAACAACAAGGATCTGATTGGCTTGCCAAATTTCATCTTTTCTTCCAACTGATCAATTGAACGAAGCATCCTTATGAGATCGAACCAATAGCGGTATTCACCTTCATTATTGCGTTGGGCATCAATCTCCTCAAAACTCATAAAATTAAAACTGAACAGTGGGATCTCTGAGCCTAAAGTTTCTTTCACTCTAGTTTCAAACTTGAACAAAAGTCTGAAATCATGAGGGCTAACCTTGTAATTGCCGGTGTTATCCTCCACAGTGAATCCATCCATGTAGTAGACTTTTCCTTCTGGGATTATTTTTCTAAACTTGTATACGTAAGTCTCTTTGACATAGCCTCCGATTCCCCCCCTTGTAAAAAAACAATGACATAAGCTCAAATATTGATGAGGATCCACTTGAAGAATCAAGATAAATCCAATCCAAATTAGCTAAGGATCCCAAGTAAGGTCAAGTAATAGAAAATCAATAAAAGATTAATGGAATTAGGTGAAAACCTTTGATTATCAAATTAGGCAACCTAGTTTCAGCAAAGCTTAACTAACCCTCCTTAATCCGAATAATCAACAATCAACATGAACAAGATGGAGAAATGAATAAACCGCCACACTCTAGATTTGGGAAAAGGGAGAGTGATAAGGTTTAGGTCCACCATGCTAAGAATCCACCTAGATGGCTTAAGCTCTCCATGGAGAGAACAAGAGAGAAACTCTCAATTCAATTATCAAATTCTTAATTCTGATTGTAAGGACAAAGGCCTTAGCTCCTTAAATAGCAAAATGAAGGTTCAACTAAACTTATTACCAAAATGACCCAAAACCTCCAGCCCTAATTAAACAAGCCTTAAAACTATCTAACATAAGCCCTAATTAGCTTAGACAGAAAATAGGCCCTAGAGAATGTATTCAGCAAGGCATTTAATTACAAATAACCAAAATAAAGGTCCTAGAGACAATTAACTCTAACACGGCATTGGGACACGCCCGTGTTCAACCCGTGTTCTCAACCCAGCATCTCTGTTGACGGGACACGGCCATGGACACGCCCGTGTTCTTGCCTTGTCTAGCCCGTGTTGCCTCTCGGCCTTCATGACACGACCATGATCTTGCATAACATGGCCGTGTGCTCATCCTAGCCTGTCTTGATGCCCTCCAAAAGGCCCTCCAAAGCCATGTCTTCCTCCTTGCAAGCTTGTTGCACTAGCAATCCAGCAAACTCCTCCTTGATCTTGGTTGCCATCAGGTCTTTAGAATGGAGGCTTTCTTGATCCACATCAATCCCTCCCTCTTTAGAAGGATTTGACCTCAAATCTGAAGTACCTACATCAACAAGAGAAGGTAATGAATTTAAAGCCCAATTAATCTCAAACCATAACAAAATTTGAAGGCATAGAAAAACTTGTTTTCCATTGGCCAGCATCATCATTAACAACCAAGTTTCTTTTCCTTTAATAGTAACAACAAGGCAAATAGCAACATTTAAGAACAGCCAAGTAAGACCAATATAATAATCATTTGGAAGGGTCCATCCACAACACAAACATGCACCATATCGAATCAACAGCAAGTCATAAATCAAAATGAACAACATGGGTTTATCAATATGGGCAATCCTAAGTTCACTCTCACAAAGATTCAAGATTTTTAGAGGAACATCTACCTCTGGCCTGGTGAATGTTAAAAACTCATCACAAACATTGACAAGATCATAGATCAAAATATAGAGCAGTACACCAATAAGACAAGGAAGCAAAATTTTATCAATGAGCACATAGGACACAAAATTGCATTTTCGGCCCTTTCTAATATTAAACTTCCTTTTCCATTTTCCCGGTTCTATAGCATGCCATTTTGTCCACCTTAAAATAATTACCACACTATTCAGCTGTTCAAAATAATCACATGCAGGACTACTAGAAGCTAAAGTAGTAGGATAACATGGAAAATGAAGACAATGACATGGGTTCAATGAGAATAGCATACACAAAATAGGCTTCACAACTTGATAGCTATGACAATCACATTTGCCCCTTTGTAAAAGTTCACACATTGAACATTGCTTTCCAACAAACAACTCAGAAACTTGCCATCACAAATATTCAAAATATGGTTCAGAATAGACAAGTTAACTACACCATATGTATTAGATACCCAACCCTTGAAACCAAAAGTTAGTCCAAGTGCAAATCCACAAGCAATACTTAATCTAGTCACATTCCAAACCAATCCTCCAGGTTCAATGGCAAACCATTGTTTAATCTTCAAAGAAACTAGCACTCTAAGCAACAAACTTAGGTGTTCATGTAGGCACTTGTTAGCACACAAGATAGAATCCATATAAGAGCAAGGAATATTGCAATGCAATGTCACTCTCCTGCCCAAAAACTGAACCAAAGTCTCAAGATAAATTGGACAATTGGAAGCCATCAAAACATCATATGCAATTCCTAAACATGTAATCTTCATGCTAACAAAATGGGATATATGCTTCAATAAAGAATGAAATGAAACATTATCAACTACAAACTCATTGAATGCTCATTTTTCATACACATGAAATATCTTATCAAAAACAATATTATATGCACATATTCTATTGTTGGAGTCATCTTCCAAGAATTTAAAAGTTAAGGAAAGAAAATGTGCATACCTTGATAGCAAGAATTTAACAACTAGAAAGTGCTCACCTCGCGGGTATCTCACCTCTTGAGAATTTGACTTACTCAAGTGCTGCAAAAGACTCAAAACAAATCTAAAGAAATACAAGTTAAACTTAACAAAATCTAGAATACTTACTAACAAAAGTAACTCTTTAGCACAAATAAACCTAACTACCTTAGCAAATCTACCAAAACTAACTAAAACAAATGACTCACCTTACAAATGACTAGCACATACAATATGATTCATGCCATAATATAATATACCATCAAAATATGTATTCCCAAGCAAGGTTAAAGAGAAATGCAGATCTACAATCACAATAGCTTTAATAGTGCTAACATCAAGAGATCCAAGAGGAATAATCAGCCAACCATATGCTCCATACTTAAGTTTAAAGAAGTTTACCAAAGTAACCTCAATAAACCTAAATTGATAGTAATCACATTTAAGACTACTCTTATGGATAAAATTCAAATTAGGCATAGCACTATAAAGAGCATTTCCAGTAAACATAGAGTTTCCATGGAAGGAGTTAATATGCATATGCATTTTGAGTTCTTTAAAAGACAAATAATCATGCCTATATATCTCATCACATAGAACCTTCTTAAATGCTTTAGTCACATCACATGCACTAGAATCATGTAAAGCATGTTGTATGCAAGAAACAAGAGATACATTGGTCACATATAAAGAATTTTCAAGAAAATGCATCTCATGCTTTCTAACCAAAGAATAATTCTTCCCATAATTGGGTTGGACAGCCAAAGCCATATTCACACTCATCCTACCAATATCATAAGATTCTCTTGCAAACAAAGTCTTAACATGATCAATACCTAATGACCTAGCATGCGAAGTAGTAAGGAGAAGGAAATCTCCTAAACCATCATCACTAGTGCATACTCCTCCACATGCATTTACTATAAACACAAGATTAGGATCATGTTTAAGCAATTTTTCAGCAAGCTTGCAATCAAAATAAGGTGCTGTTAAGGAAGGATAAAGTGTAGAGTTACCCATGGGATCCTTGGAGAGTGCACCCTTCAATGTTAGTAGCAATTCTTTTTGCCTTATCCCTTGGGATTCCTCTTCAAAATCCTGCACATTAGAGCAAATAACACTAGAACAAAAGAGGTTAGAGGGATTAGCCTCAACATAAACCTTTTTGCACAAGGGTGCTAAAATAGGTTTATGAGAAAACAAATCTTCCTTGGATTCTCTTCCTCTAGGCTCACTCTTTTTCTTTTCCTTGGGTCTCTCAACCTCTTTGACTATCTCACTCTTTTGATCTTTTATCTCTTCTCTTTCATGGTCATTAATCATGTCTTCCACATGTATTGCATCCTTAGCTGTCATATCCTCAACATTTTCTTTACCACTAGGTTCACTATTTTCTCCCTCTTCATGCTCACTCTCAGTCACATACTCCTCTCCCTTAAGGATCAATGCTCTCTTGTTAGGGCATTGAGAAGCATTGTGGCCTACTCCATGATACCTAAAGCACTTAACATCTCTAAATCTTTGAAGTTGTGAGGTCTCGGGTTTGCCTTTGGAAGCAAATGTAGGTTCTTTGGCATGCAACTTTGGTAACTCTGTTTTGGGTTTAGAAGTCACCACTTCCTTGTCTTTCTTCCATGTAGATTTCCATGTTGAAGTAGTGCTTGGCCCAAACTTTGAATAACCCCTTCTTTTAAGTTGTCTCTCTACTTTAGTAGCTTTATGAAGAAGGTCTTCCATGTCACTATAATGATGAAGCTCCACCACATTGGCTATTTCCCTATTCAGTCCATGAAAAAATCTAGCCATGGTTGCTTCAACATCTTCTCCAATGTTTGCCCGGATCACTGCCACCTCCATCTCCTTATGATATTCCTCTACACTCTTAGAGCGTTGAACCAAACCTTGAAGTTTTTGGTACAATTCTCTTTGATAGTAGCTTGGAACAAATCTCTTTCTCATCAAGATCTTCATGTCTTTCCAAGAGGTGACTGGCCTTTCTTTACTCTTTCTTACATTGGTCATTAGTTGATCCCACCATGTCAAGGCATAGCCTACAAACTCTTTGGTAGCCAACTTAATCTTCTTGTCTTCGGAATAGTTGTGGCAGCTGAAAACAAGGTCCACCTTCTTCTCCCATTCTAGATACACCTCCGGATCATTCTTTCCTTGGAAGGAAGGAATGTTCATTTTAATGGAGCTGAAGTCGTCATCCATCCTCCTTTCCCTTCTTTCTTCTTTTTCACAATGTGGTCTTCTTGGAGGATTTATCTCAGCAGAATTGTCACTTGAAGAGTGTTTTCTTTGCTCTCTTCTTCTAGAATCAGGGATTGGATCCCTTGGATGCTTACTCCTCACTTTTTGTTGTCTTTCCATCATTTCCTCATACCTCAAGTCCATTCTAGCAAACAATTGATTCATGGCTTGCAAAGTAAGCCTCAAATCTGGTGCAACACCTTCCTCTTCCATGATTATGAATTAAAATCCTACACAAAAATGGTTAGTATAAAAGGATCCTCACCACACTTCTCACGTGTATGGCACTCAAGGTGTTTTTCCCTCCATTCACTCGTGTATGACACTCTTAATGGCTTCTAACAAGAATAATCTTACCCTCTCTTGCCTTTTACCACTCAGTTCCCTCTTGATAATCTCAATAGTGAGCAAAGGCATAGCTGGGCAACCACTAACACAAGTGGTTCCAAACCAAATCAAACACCCAGAAAAGTGCAAGATTGTGCAAGAAGAACAACAATGCACAAGTAGTGTGTGGCATGCTCAAGTTGATCAAATAAGAATAGCAGTCAACAAGGAGATCACAGCTAGAACAAATAGGAACTAAGAGAGAATAAACAAAACAGAATTTGGAACAAAGAATTTTGAAATAACTAACTCAGCTAACCAATGGAATTATCAGCTCAAGCACAAGTTAGAATAAGAACAAAGTATGAAGGACAAAGTCCCAATTTCAAACCACTTTGGAAAATAAGCCAAGTTACTAAGAAATACACCTTGGTGGCCAAAAACAGAGCAGCTAGCTTTTTACCTAAACTTAGTCAATTTGGCAAATTCTAGCATGCTCTAGCTTAGTCCATTTGACCATTTGCACATCTCTTTCCACTATGGCTTGTCTCTTGAAGAACCTTTAACTCAATTGAGCTTCTTTTTCTAACTTTTGCCCAGATTTTTTTTTCTTTAGCATTGCATTGAATGCTTTTGGCACAATTTTTTTATTTTTTTTTTGCACAAATTTTTCTGGNTTTTTTATTTTTTTTTTTGCACGAATTTTTCTGGAAATTACTCAAGAACACTTTGAATGTTCATCAATCTTTACCCAGAATTTTTTTTTTTAATGCAGCAAATGCCAAAATAGAATTATAGCTAACTAGAATTATAGATCAAGCTAAGAAAAACGCTAATTACCCGAGAGTTCAGAATTCAGCCACATTCAATGTATATTCCAAAGCATCTTAGGCAATTTCCACGAAGTTTCCATTAGGACAGAGTAGGAAATAGCAGAAATAACCAATAATCCAAGAATAACTGAAAAAGCAAGATGCCAAACTAGGCCTTAGTGGCAGTTATAGGGACACAAGAGGCAATACTAGCAATGAAAAACTAACTCAGAATTGGAAGCATTCAGCCATGGACATTCATGAAGGATTCATTCATTCAAGCCAAGCTCAAGAGCATACAACAAGATTTTAACAGATTTCTATCATGGAATCAATTAAAATCAAAATAATGCTCAATCATCTAGCTCAAATTAATTTCAAGAAATCCATCAACTAATTTCAACCATGAAACTGAAATAGAGTAGCAAGAATCCAGCAAAATAAATCATGCATAAACCAAGCTAAGCTGGTCCATTCATCATCCAAACAATTTCTATAGCTGGATAACAACAAGAACTCAAGAAATAGAAGATGAACTAGAAGGGCAGCAAGCTAAAACAGAATAGAAACCCAGAAAATTATAAATCTGCCCAGATTTGAATCAAACCACTTGATTTTGGACAATCTGAGTTCAAACAACCTAGATCAATAGAACTGAAGCAATGATCATACCAAAACTCGCATGAACAGTACATCTATGAACAGTACGGATTTTTTTTGTTGTTGAAATTTTTCCAGAATTGTTTCTAGAGATGAAACAAGGATTAAACAACAGAATTTTAAGATAGATGCCAACCTTTCTTGGAGCCAAAGCTCTGATACCAATTGATGAGGATCCACTTGAAGAATCAAGCCAAATCCAATCCAAATTAGCCAAGGATCCCAAGTAAGGTCAAGTAATAGAAAATCAATAAAAGATTAATAGAATTAGGTGAAAACCTTTGATTATCAAATTAGGCAACCTAGTTTCAGCAAAGCTTAACTAACCCTCCTTAATCCGAATAATCAACAATCAACATGAACAAGATGGAGAAGTGAATAAACCGACACACTCTAGATTGGGGAAAGGGGAGAGTGATAAGGTTTAGGTCCACCATGCTAGGAATCCACCTAGATGGCTTAAGTTCTCCATGGAGAGAACAAGAGAGAAACTCTCAATTCAATTATCAAATTCTTAATTCTGATTGTAAGGACAAAGACCTTAGCTCCTTAAATAGCAAAATGAAGGTTCAACTAAACTTATTACCAAAATGACCCAAAACCTCCAGCCCTAATTAAACAAGCCTTAAAACTATCTAACATAAGCCCTAATTAGCTTAGACAGAAAATAGGCCCTAGAGAATGTATTCAGCAAGGCATTTAATTACAAATAACCAAAATAAAGGTCCTAGAGACAATTAACTCTAACACGGCATTGGGACACGCCCGTGTTCAACCCGTGTTGACATGACATGGCCCGTGTTCCTTGTTCTCCAAGCCGTGTTCTCAACCCAGCATCTCTATTGACGGGACACGGCCATGGACACGTCCGTGTTCTTGCCTTCTCCAGCCCGTGTTGCCTCTCGGCCTTCATGACACGACCATGATCTTGCATAACACGGCCGTGTGCTCATCCTAGCCTATCTTGATGCCCTCCAAAAGGCCCTCCAAAGCCATGTCTTCCTCCTTGCAAGCTTGTTGCACTAGCAATCCAGCAAACTCCTCCTTGATCTTGGTTGCCATCAGGTCTTTAGAATGGAGGCTTCCTTGATCCCCATCAATATGATTGGGCATAAATATATGATATTGATAGACAAAATGACACTTACATGCTCATCGACTAAGATCATCTCTAATTCCTTGTCCAAACCTCTCCTGTTAAAGGACAATACACCCCAAAAGCGAACAACTCAGACTTTAATCTTCCATGCTCGAACTTCTTTCGTTATTTCAGATACTTTTATCAACTTTGATGCCATCTCTAAGTACACACACAATAAAGATTTACCTCTTTGTTTTAGAAACAAACGTCACATAACATAGATGGAGTTTGCAAATCAAATTCCCAAATGAAGAAGAACACATACCTTAATTCAGCAATATTTGGAAAAATTATAAAGAAACAGTAACATAGCCGAATATAGAGAAGAACACAATATAAAGAGATTCTTATCAAATATTGCAAGAACAAACCTTGGTGTGTTTGAGTTCCCAAGGAATACGTCTAGAGCAGCAATTAGGAGGTGAATGGTGAAACATTTGACAAAGGGTGCAGTATATATAGTCAAGTGGAGGACCAAAATTGTGACCCTAGTTTTGTAGTCTATAATTTAGGCAATAGAGTAGGAAAATAATAATAAGGATTTCGGTGACATAAATTCATTAATTTAGGAAATTTCGGTTCTTGTCAATCAAGCAATCAATTATAGCATTAGTTTATTATTTTTCTTTTTCATTTGCTGATTATTGTGATTTCAACCATAATGCAATTAAATAAAAGGATACCCAAAAAGTAAACAATCTCCGAAATCAGTTTGATAAAGGAACATTTAGAATTGCACAAATCAATTATAATCATTTAAGTTCAATCTTTGACCAAATATGTAATTATTTGTAATTACAAATATAATTAAAGTTAATTGATAGTATAAGTAACCTAATAATAGTTTACTGAAGCATTCCCTACTTATTTGATTATTATTGTCTTTTCAAAGCAACCTCCCAATTCAAATAGACAATTGTCATCTCCTAACAAACATTCATACATGCATGGGTAATACATGGCATTCTTGTTTTAACACAGATTGACAATTGTCATCTCCTTACACACATTCATCTTTTAACTTATAAAACTTGGTTTACAAATCATGTTCTATATAGTGATCATACATATAAAACCATTAATTTACATGCAGTTATTCTTTAAAGAACGGAAATTAAGAAACATGACATCACAGTGCTGTGTGATGTGGGAAACTAAAATAATTATCGGCATGTCATCACTTGTCAATGCCTATGCACCAGCACGACAAGGTATCATCAAGGAAAGAACTAAATTACCAAACTAAGAATTTAGAAACATTACAAAAGTTTTCATACTATCAAGTTCATGTCATCATATTCCCAAATCCTCAGAATTTATCCACCAAAAGGAAAAACAAATTAGAAAGGCTCACAAAATTGCTACCTCTTTTGTTTCCCTTTAATGTGATGTCCTTATACAGTTATACATACCCTTGTTAAACAACTGTTCTCCTAAAGGTCTAGCTGACGGGGTGTACCTCAAAATTTCTCACATGCCTATCTAGTCTAGTATTATCCCACTCTTTCCTTTCTATCACATGAAACTTCATAGAAAGAATTGCAAAACGACGAAGACTTGGAGAAGTCCAAAAAGCAGACGAGTGGAAGAAAAGGCCCATAATCCTAGTCGTTTAATCCTAGAGGATTCCAACTAATGATTCACAATAGTCGAATTCCAACAGACTGTACACACCAGTACCAGCTTGCTAGTGTATTACAGAAACAGACTAACAGAGCAAATCCGTTAATCCCTTCACTTAAGAGACTGAGAGTTTAAGAGTAGAGAGAGTGATAGAGGGTGGTTGGGAAATTGTTAGAAACCAGTCTAGAAAATTCAAAGTATATTTCTAATATAAAAGAGTGGTAAAGATCGAAGTTATTATAACATTAAGTGGGAGTGTAAACATATTAATGAAGCGTTTAGAAATATGAGTCACTTCATATATTAAGAAAAATATATATCCCATCTTGTGTTCGACCTTTCCTGATGTTTATGCGTTTCCCCATATCACATGTAAAAGTATTGGAAGACAAAAAATCAGATGACTCCAGCTGTTAAAGTTGATGAAGTAGGGTAATGGAAATGTGTATATATATAGGGTGTAAGATGTTCAACATTGGCAATGAGAAAACAAAATAATTAAAACCAAAAATTTTAGCAATAGAATTACTCTTTCTCTCACGTCCATCAACACCAGTTAGCATTCCATTAGTTCCCACACAATCAAACCTCAGATACCAACAAAAATGAGCCTTGAAGTTGAAGACGGCACCCAAAAATAAAACCAAAGCGTAAAGGAGAGATGTCTGAGAATTTTAAAAGCTGATTTGAAATATTTGGGTTATCATATACACATAAAGACTCCAAGAGCAACAAAGAGTTAACATAGAAATAAAAAAAAAAAAAAAAAAAAA
>QAOA01005068.1:87268-142973 GCA_003255065.1 Cercis canadensis
AAAAAAAAAAAAAAAAAAAAGATCAAACCTTGGTGTCTTCTAGTCACAAGTAATATATGCAGAGTAGCTATTTGACAGACCTAAATTGAATTACAATAAGTTTCCCTTGTTGCCTTAGTGCACCAAACAAAACTTAATCTGGACCACTAAAAAAAACAATAGAATGGCTATATGACGGGAGGCTAAAAATATTAAACTAAAGACTCTGCCAACAAACTAATTTGTTTATTAATTGATGCTTCGCAAGAGTCTCCCAACCTACCAAGAAATTCAGGAAAAAAAAAAAAAGAAACATACCTCAAGAGTCTTCGAACAAAATGGCAGCAATGGGCTAAGAAGATGATTGGCAGGTGACCCTCCTATTTCTTGGTTAACAGAAGGTTTTTATAGCAGTACAGCAGCATGAAATAACCTAAGTCTATTTTATTTTGAACACAAACCCTAAAATTCCTCTCTTGATTCTATAAAAAAAATTATAAAAATTTAACAAATATAAAATATACTGATTTCCTTTAATTTGTGAAGCAATTAGGTCAGACCCTTATAATACTTGAATTTTTATACTATTGTCATACTTGATTTCCTTAAATTATGTAAACTAAATTAGACATATACGGTTTTTATAGCAGTAATGTATATCCCACTTGTTAATTAAAGAAAACTTGTAATGGAACAAATCAATTATAATAATGAAAGTTGAATCTTTGACCAAATAATATTATTATTTATGTTGGCAAGTAGTATATTTAGTCAAATATATTGCTCCATTCAGTTTTGAGGGAAATATGTTGACGTATGATATATTATTTGATCAAGCACGATTTGTAATGGCACAAAGCATATATATTCATGTAATTAGAATCAATTTAGTTTAATATAAATATTACAATATCGTATACTCCTTCAAATAGATTGCTCCCTTGTGTTTTGAGGGAGATATGTTCACGTATTCTATATTATTTTATCAAGCACAATTTTTAATGGCACAATTTTTAATTCCACAAATTTGGCAAATTTGCCAAATTCACCTTCATAATTTCGGTAACTAAGTCTGATTGCAAATCAAGCAGTCAATGACATGCTCCCATTTTGTAAGTTTCTTATTTTGTTTTGTTTTAATGACCTCATCAAGCAATCAATTTATGCAAGAGAGGTGCGATGGACTATGAACTAAGGTAAGTTTAAAAAAGCAAAAGACAATATGAAAATTCATTAATTTAGGCAATTTCGGTTCTTGTCAATCAAGCAATCAATTATAGCATTAGTTTATTATTTAACTTTTTTATTTGCTTATTATTGTGATTTCAACCATAGTGCAATTAAATAAAAGGATACCCAGAAAGTGAACAATCTACGAAATAAGTTTGATAAAGGAAAATTTAAAATTGCACAAATATAAATTATTTGTAACTACAAATATAATTAAAGTTAATTGATAGTATAGTTCTATTTGTTTGATTTGTCAAGCCAATTAAATCATTTTTTTTTTAAATTATGATGATTGTTTAGTAAGTAACAAAATAATAGCTTTATGAAGCATAACCTACTTATTTGATTATTATTGTCAACATAGTTTTGCAACCTCCCAATTCAAATTGACACTTATCATCTCCTCGCACACATTCATACATGCATGGGTACTACCTTTTTCTTTTCTTGTATGTAGTTAATTTGATCTTTGTTGCATTTGTGGAGATATCTTTCTTTCTTAATCAACTATGTTACGTGTGGAGCCCAACTATGTTACGTGTGGACCACCTTTATAATATTTTATTTTGTTAGAATGGTTTTATTTTAGATAGGTCTTTTATCTCTCTCTCTCTCTCTTTGCTGCATTTGTGGAGATATCTTTCTGTGGAGCCCAACTATGTTACCATTCGAACCAACTCTCAGAATTTCAAGCCAAGGAAAAAAAAAAACATTAACTATAACTTTGGCATACAAAATAATAGAGTGCACATATATTCATTTTTATTCTTTTAGGATGGTGAAACAATATAAAATACTGGCCCCTTGTATTAGACAATATAAAAAATAGGATAAAGTCAAAATCAAAGGAGCAATCTTGACTGCAGAAGAGATCCAAAAGCTGGTTACTTACTCTTACCCTTCACATCAATCTTGCTTCAATATTAATGAGGCAACCCCTTAGAAAATAAAAAGGAATTATAGATGAAATACCATAAAAAGAAGTAAACAACAGTAAATAGATTAGTGATTAAAAACTAATAAGAACACAATCCTGAAGATGGAAGATATGAAGAGTAATAGAGAAAACAAAACAGAAACAGCACAGCATATGAAGAGGAAGACTTACTCTTACCGAAACAAAGGAGCAACCTTGACTACATAAGAGATCCAAAAGCTGGTTACTTACTCTTACCCTTCACACACAATCCTGGAAAACTATTGCAAGCCAAAAAAGAGGAAGCCCTCTGATTGCAATAAAATCCAAAGATCTGGTTGTTTTGATGGAGTTGAAATAGAAGCTCAAACTACAGATCAATATACTTAAAACAATATAAGAGATCAACTTACAAATCAAAGGAAAAGAGCATACCTTATTGACTGTGAAGATGGAGAAAATCTACAAAATAAGGGATACAAAGCAAAATGAATTCATAACCTACTAAACGATTTAAAAAAACAAACCTGGGAGATTATTCAGATAGAGGAAAACAGTTGGAATATTTGTAATGGAATGGGGGTGAGCCTCATATGCAGGGGAGTATATATAGAGGTTTATGGAGGCACAACCTCCAAACCCTAAATTTTGAAATATCATATTGACAAATCAACATTTATTGTTTAGCTAAAATTATNAGAAGAGTATATATAGAGGTTTATGGAGGCACAACCTCCAAACCCTAAATTTTGAAATATCATATTGACAAATCAATATTTATTGTTTAGCTAAAATTATGGAGTGCAATTGGAAATTATTATATTTTTTTTATTTATTTTTAATTTTCTGATTTTATAAGTTATTTCTGAAATTCGAATTTGTTATAATTATTTTCCATTTTCATTGCATCATTAATTGTGTTCATTCATGATTCATATTAATGGCTAGAGTGCCACGTGTCGAGCTGTGGATCATTTGACTATTCCTTTTAAATATTATATAGATTTTTAAATACCATTGAATGAAAGAAATTCTCATAGCCTGCCACTTGTCGTCACCTTGATAGCGACACTTGTCAGCTCCACATTGTGTACTCTATTATTAATATTATATAGATTAGATTTGCCTCTTGTAGGATTTTAGATCATAAATTTATTTGTTTACAATTAGGTGTTGATTGGAATTGTCGTGTTCCAACAAATTAAAACAGAATGCAATACAGAGCTAATTCAGGTTATTTCTCAGGGAAAGCAATGATTAATTAACAATTTCAAGACTACTAATCGGGGATTTTTAAACACAGAATATATTGCCAAATGTAAATTGCTGAATTGAACAAAGAATAATTCAATTAATTTAAAACACAACCTAGCTAAACATCCATCAAGAATTGGTTTAATTCATCTTAGATTGAACATGATTAATTAAGACTTAATGTAGCACTGCTAATTGAATTTAGTCATAACCAAAATCTCTAATTATAACTAAGTGTTCCTACTGAATTATCATTCAGAATCTGATTTAACCACATACATCACTAATATTTGCAATCACACATAATTAGCAATTAGTTGTTTAACCTAAAACCGAACTTCAATTAGCAAACCTTCTTTGGATTCATGCAATAGAAGAAAGATCAATCAATCTAGGTTCTATTTCATACCTCAACATTCATAAGAACAATATAAATCTCCATAATCCATACAAAAACTAAGGCAAGACAAGAATTCAAAGAAGAACAAAATTGCATTAAACTTAATTCAAATAAGTACAGAATCTCAAAATCAAACTGAATTAAATCATGACTCTAGCTTGGTTACAGAAGTTCTACTCCTCCATGGTCATCAAATCTGAGCTCCAATGGAAGAAGAGGCAAGGAAAAATAAATCTCTACTAAAAACTGTCTAGAATGGAATATCTAAAATGTCTTCCTCCTGAACCTACTTGTAATCCTCTAAAATAATTGCACACCCAGATTACCCCTAGGTTAGAATTAATCCTCTGGCTCTTAGCTTTAATTGGGCCCTGGGTTGGGCTTAATTGGGCCTAAGATAAGAAAGTTAGGTCCAATTTACTCTTAACAGCTCTCTGGACTCGTCAGTTGACTTCTGAAAAACTGAATTAGCGTTGTAGCTCTAAATCAAAGTTGTAGATAATTCTCTCAGCTTTCCTACAAGGTAAGATTCAAAATTATCAAATTTCTAGAATTCAAGTTATACTCGAAATACAGAGATAGTGTAAAATTCTCAGTATTGCTGAAAAATACAATTAAGCCCAATTGGAACCTAACTTATGAAATGCGGCCCAAGCCCAATCAATTAAGCATAAAAGAGGTTTAGGAGACTAAAAATGGGGGTTAACTACTGTATAAAAATACTATTTATCACTGTCCTCATTGGCACCAACTCATTCTTCTCATTAGGCACCACTGTCATGCCTCTTTTCTTTGGCACTACCTGCACAGGACTAACCCAATAACTGTCAGCAATAGGATAAATAACTCCTGCATCTAGAAGCTTAATTACCTTATTTTTCATGCTGTGGCTGTACCAACGACTTACAATTCTCTTCTAATGAAATCTTGTGGGTGCAGAATGAGGGGCTAATTCCTCTCAAATCAAAGATCTTCCATGCTATGGCCTTCTTGTGCATCTTAAGCACATCTAAAAGTTTCCCTCTTTGATCCTTTGTTAGGTTCACTGCAATAATAACAAGAAGTTTGGAATTTTCTGCCAAGAAAGCATATTCCAAGTGTTCTGGAAGTCTTTTCAGCTCTAACGCATGTGGATCCTCAATAGATGGTCTAATTCTAGTTCTTTTATCCTCAATCCTTTCAAGAGGTGTCTCTTTGAACAATGGCTCGTGGGCTTGCAGGTATGCCGCATGCTCCCTAATTTCTGTGTGGTCAGTCTCCTCATTTCCCTGCATGATACATGTATCCAATGCATCTCTTGTGAGGATTTCCTGCAAAGAACAAGACACATATGAGTCAATCACATCTACATAAAAACATGTATCGTCAATACTCATCTTGTGTTTCATGGCCTCAAATATTTTAAAGATCACTTGCTCATCTTCCACCCTTAAAGTCAACTTGCCACCATGAACATCAATGATGGCTCTAGTTGTAGCAAGGAATGGTCGACCTAAAAGCAAGGGTACCTCAACATCTTCATCCATGTCCACGATCACAAAATCTACAAGGAAAATAAACTTATCAACTTTTACTAGAACATCTTCTATTATACTCTTAGGATATGTGATAGGTCTATCCGCTAATTGAATGCTCATCCTAGTGGGTGCTAGTTCACCAAGTCCCAATTTTTGAAACATACTATAGGGCATCAAATTTATACTAGCACCTAAATCTGCTAATGCCCTATCAAATGATAAACTACCAATATTGCAAGGGATAGTAAAACTCACAGGATCCTTTATTTTTCGTGGCAGCTTGTCCTGGACTATGGTAGATCACTCCTCATTCAAGGTCACCATTAACAATTGCTCAAGCTTTTTCTTGTTAGAAAGCAGGTCCTTCAAGAACTTTGCATATTTTGGCATTTGCAAAAGAGCTTCAACAAAAGGAATATTAATATGCAACTGTTTTAAAAGTTCCAAAAATTTACCAAATTGTTCTTCCTTTTTGTCCTTTGCAAGCCTGCTCAAGTAAGGTATGGTTGGCTGGTATTCTTCACCACTCTCTTTTTTGGCTCCTTTGTCTTCTCAGTTACAGCAGCACCTCTATCACCAATTTGCTCTCTCTCGACTTCTTTCAACTCCTTACCACTCCTCAATGTGATAGTCTTGCCTTATTCCTTAGGATTTGGCTCGGTGTAGCTAGGTAGCATCCCTGGTGGCCTTTCTAAAATCAACTTAGCCAACTGACCAATTTGATTCTCAAGGTTGTGGATGGAAGCCTCCTGATTCCTCAAAGTTATTTTGGTGTTTTTGAATCGGCCTTCTTATGCTGAAATGAATTTGGACAGTTGAACTTCAATGGTCAGCTTTTGTGGTGGATTAGGAGGCTGCTGAAATCCAGGTGGAGGACCTTGCCTTTGCTACCATTGATTACTCTAAGTGAAATTTGAATGATTTCTCCACCCAGGATTATATGTGTTAGAGTAAAGATTATTGGGCATTCAATTTCCCAAGTACACTGCTTGCTCTACTACTAGTCCCATGGAGGATGCTTGGCATTCATGATTAGAATGTCCTTCCCCATAAATGTCATAGCTCATAACTGGTGCTGGTGGAGTAGGTCTACTCAGATCATCAATCTTCTTAGTAAAGGCCTCAATTTTTGCCTCTAAAGAAGTGACAGTATCCACATTATGCACTCCTCTTGGTCTGACCTTCATTCTCTGATTCCTCCATTGTTAATTATTCATAGCGATGTTCTCAATCAGCCTCTATAGCTCTTCAGGGGTTTTAAAGCTTGTGGTTCCTCCAAAGGAAGCATCAATGAGTTGCTTAGTCCTAAAGCTGAGACCACTGTGAAAAGTCTACATCTGGACCCCCAAATTCAGCCCATAATGTGGCCATTTTCTCAACAATTCCTTCCATCTCTCCCATGCTTCATAAAGTGTTTCACCATCTAGTTGTTGGAAGGAGAATATGTCATTTCTAAGCTTTGTTGTTCTAGCTGGGGGGAAGTATCGGCTTAGAAATCTCTCAGTGAGATCATCCCATGTTTTGGTAAAACCAGGAGGTAATGTCTTCAACCATGATTTTTTTTTATTTCGTAGTGCGAAAGGGAAAAGCCTCAGTCTAATTGCATCATCTGTAGCTCTATTGATTTTAAAGGTATCATAAATCTCCAAGAAATTTGTGATGTGAGCATGAAGGTCTTCATCCAGTAGTCCATCGAATTGCACAAGTTGCTGCACCATTTGAATGATGTTTGGCTTGATCTCAAAGTTGTTAGCGTTCACCAAAGGTCTACTTATGCTAGACTCAGTTCTAACAAGCGATGGTCTAGCATAATCCCCCATGGTTTGTGGTCTTGCTTGCTCAGTCATAGTAAATTCTTGTTCGAAACTAGGCTCGGATATTTGAGTATAGAGTGAGATAGCTCTCTTCCTTGATTTTCTCACCAATGTGCATTCAATCTCTGAATTCAGCTCCAAAAGGTTTTGGTCACCACTTTGTGTCATACACCAATATGACTAGCTTTTGCAAAGATTAATCACAGATAAAGATAAGAAAGAAGCTCAAAGCTAAACAAAATTTATCTAAAGAAAATAAAATGATTAAAGTAATAGAAATTAAATGTTCCTAATATTAGGCAACAGTGCCAAAAACTTGATATGTTTAAAGTATCCAATTAAATTAATACTACAATCACTCTAGGCAAGTGTACCTATCATTTTGTAGAATAGCTCAATTGAGTACGGATATTGTTCCCACGAGAACTATAGCTATTAGTATTAATTCTTCTTTTTATTATCTAATCTCATATTTTTGGCTAAATTGATGAACTACTTAATTAAACTAATAGAAGTGAGACAAGAAAACAATAGTAATGAACTCAAAAGGTTTATCAATTAGATAGACAAACCTAGATAAGAATCCCCCTTAGAATCTAGCTTGCACCTCCAACCTTAACTCAATGATCACCATTTCTTGCTTAGACTGATGGAAATTCCTGAATTATGTCATATTCTTTCTCAAGCAATATAATAATTGTTCCTAGGTTAATTGATTGAAATCTCTTCCTATTCAACACCCCAAGAAATGCATTAGTTTGTATTCCGTGAATTCCCAGTATTAAGGTTAACCCTAACCAGAAGACTTATGTGATCCTATCTCTAGGATTCCATGCAAATCTTATTGCCTATAAGTGATCTGTTCAATTTACGATTTCTCAATCTATAAGCAAAAATCTGGTATTAAACTAACGGCATGCTTTATTAATTCAATAACAAATAAGAATCATAGACAATTCTACGAAAGGAAAGATGTAATTCTTATTGAATTAAAGGAAGAAGAGTACAAATTCGACTCTAGGGTTCATCCTATCTAGACCTTTACAATTTAGTTCATAATGATAATAAAAATTGCACTAAAAGAATACATAGAAGAAAGGATAGAATAAGAAAAACTCATTCTCATGAATTCTTTCCAAGGTTCAGTCATCTATCTTGTTTCCTCTCCAAAACCATCAAAGTCTGATTGTCATCCTTGTTTTTAATGTCAAAAGTCCCCCTACTGCCCCTCTAAGGTTCAAATATATAGTGTTCGGAACCCTGAGGTTTAGCCTTTAATAGTTCGAACACGAGCTAGACACGTGTCATGTTCACTTATGGGATTGGCGTGTCATTTAAGTAGGAATCTTGGACTGCAGACACGGGCTCAGACATGATCGTGTCTCTTCAGCTTCAGGGCTTGTTCATCTCAACATGGCCCGTGCTACTTTGGCTAAAGGCGTGTTCACCTAGCGTGTTACTTCAGGGTGGTCTCTGGCTAACTAACATGACTGTGTCCTTCAACAATCATGGTCATGTTCTTCATAAGTTGTGCATGTACTTTTGGAGCCTTGACATAGGCACACACATGGCCGTGTGCACAGTCATGTCCCCTGTCTGAAACTTGATACTTCACTGCTTTCTCTGCACTTTGCTCCAGAAATTCCCCAAAATCCTTCCTTTTGCTTGACCAACAAGAAAAGCACCTATTAACACAAATGCAGGGATTAACTACTATGTTTAAGCAAATTCACTCAAATGTGGGTGAGAATGCATAAATAAAGCATGAAACTAATAGCCAAAATAAGTAAATATCAAATCATCTGAGGTTAGGTTGGAACACAATTTTGTAAACTGAGGTAGTGTGGATTGCTTGTGATGTGGCATGAGCTTGGTGACATTGATGTGGGCCTAATGATGGCTCTTAATTGCAGTGCTGCCAGGGCACTCTTTTTGAAGCTTTAGGGGTCGCTTCTGAGGTGACATTTGCATTTCCCGAGCACACAAAGTTTGATTTGTGGTTGTTGGATGCATTTTGATGATTAGAAATATGGCCATTGGATCTTTCTTGGATTTTCCTATATATATATATATATGGCTTTGTTAGTGGTTTCATTACTTTCTTTGCATTCTTCTTATAGGTCGGAGCTCAGCTGCCTTGGTTTGTTGTTGAATTGAGGAGTTTGGTCTCTTATTGCTAGTTTTTGGTCGCTGCTTGTTCAAGTCGGTTCCTTTGCTGCTAGTTTTTGGTAAATGATATATTTCTTAATCTTGCCTCTGTTGATTTTCTAATGCTTNATTCTTCTTATAGGTCGGAGCTCAGCTGCCTTGGTTTGTTGTTGAATTGAGGAGTTTGGTCTCTCAATGCTAGTTTTTGGTCGCTGCTTGTTCAAGTCGGTTCCTTTGCTACTAGTTTTTGGTAAATGATATATTTCTTAATCTTGCCTTTGTTGATTTTCTAATGCTTTTTCTTTTGAGGTAATAGTTTGTTTTCTTGGTTAGTGAGGACGTATAGAATTTTTTGTTTCTAGCATTAGTAGTTTGGGTGGTGGTAGCATAAAGACTAGCATTTATCAAATCCTGCCCCAATTTAAGGATTGGAGGGTCGAGTTAGCAAAGGGTAAAGCTCGTATATCAAGGTGCTTTCTATATTCAGGCAAAGCTCGGACCGAAGAACCAGCCCAGGTCTTTTTTGCAAGTCAATCTATAGAAAACTTTGAGAGGTTGGATTGTTTGAGCTCATATACTATTTTTAAGATGCATCCAGTTGGTGTACCAACTGACGAAGAGGTCAGTTTGTACGGCCAATGGGATATTGAAGAGGTTGGTGTGTCTGGCTTAAGGGTATTAAAGAGGGCAATGTTCCCAACCCTTCGTGGATAAATAAGGTGGTATAGGTGGAGGGCTCATGTTATCATGTTGAGGAGATAGATGCAATAAAAGAGTATTTCAACGAAGTTGAATAGAGCATTTGCCTTTTTGGTTTGGAAGCTTGTCCTGAAGGTGCCTCGGTTTGTGAGAGTTATGAAGGAAACCTGCTTTTTACTTTCAACATGTATTATATTGATAAGGTCGGTGCCTCTCTTCTGCTCTCCGATTTTGAAATGCAATTTTTTCGAGCTATTAATGTTGCCCAACTTAACTCCACACAAATGGACGGGGGTTCTTTCAAGGATTTTAGATCATGTGTCAATTGTTAGGTGTCAGAGCTTGGCTAGATATATTTTTTTAGAAAATTGTCAGGGGTACATGTATATAGCTACCCAACCTCGCCAATCTCTCATAAAGTTGGTTGAAGAATCTGCTAAGGATTGAAAAGACCAATTCTTTAGGGTTACTGTGCATACCTCTAATGGTCTTCTAGATCCTAGTCGAGTCTTCTTTTGGGATGAGTCTGATTGCCTTTGCTTTCCTTTGAGGTGGCGCCAGCATGTGAACAAGGTTCAACCTAGGCCTTTATGCAAGTATGATGAAGAGGCAATGTGGGTGATAGATATGTTTAGCCAATATACTTATCATAAGTCTAGGAAAGTTTAGTTGAAAGCTAAAGACTTAATAGGTGGGTGCCCCAAGTTGTTCTTTTTCTTTTTACTTTCAGCTCAATTGTTGATTTACTCTTATGCTTATTCATTTTTGTTTTCAGTTGAAAAAGTATCTGAGGCCGACATGCAGAGGTTAGCTCGGTTGGCGCAGCAGCAAAATAAGAAAGATGTTGTAGGGCAAGGGATAACCATTGCTGAGCCAGTCACAAATGTCCAGAATGATCAGGTCAGTTTAGGACAACCCTCGGGACAGCCTTTAGGCTCCAAGGGTGCAGGTAATGTACAAGCCAAGGGAAGAGAAGGTCAGAACGAAGAGGCTGAGGACTAGTGGGTGCCAATCTCCGCGTGTGAAGGCTTCGGCGCCGTTCTCTGACTCTAACAGTCCACTTGGTTATGAGGCGAGGTATCTATGATGCTTCTCTGTTGAGGTTGTTGAAAGACTTATAGCATCCAAGCATTTCATTGTGGAATATGCAGCTTGGCCCTAGCCATTTGGTGGACAAGTACCTGACCCTACCCTCGACCTTACAAGACTTATAACAACTTCCAGTTAAGCTCTTGGTCTGTATTTGGTCACCAATACTGCTTGGAGCACGGTAGTCACTGGGGACGTGCAACAAAGGTTGGAGTGACTGGACAATGTGTGTCATAAGCTAAAGAATGATGAAGAGGCCACTCGTGATGAAAATAAGGATTTTATAACTCGCATGGGGCGAGTTGAAAAGGAGCGAGAGTGGGCCAAGGAAGAGCTGGTTGAGGAGAGGAGAGCTCGTGTGGTGACCTTGGAGCTAGCCCAAGCTGCTGAGGAAAAGTGCAGCAACAGATGGCTCATAAGCAGTGAAGGCTCGCCTTTCAAATGAAAGGTTGCAAGCTCGGGCCGAAAAAAAATTACGGATAATTATCTGATGGCTTTTTGAGAGGGCTTCGACCTTTGGCTCAAGCAGGTCCACCTGCAATTCCCTAAGTTTAGGGGATGTCGATCACCATTACTTCAAGAAGGTGAAGGAGGGTCATTTTGTAAATCCTATGGTCAACGAGGATGCTGAGCTAGACCAAGCTTTTGAGATCGAGGATTCCAGAAAGGTCGGTGGGCCAAGTGAGGCTATGGAGTTGGATTAAATTTTGATATTTTTGTTGTTGTTCAGGCCTCTGTGCCTTTTAGTCCGTAATTTTGACATTATTTTAATTTGATGATTTCTCAATATATCTCAGCTTTATTGCTTTTATTTATTGATCTTGGAAATTCTGATTTTGTGAGCTCGGTTTATTTCCCCCAGTGTTTTCGTTTGCTTTAGTTTGCAAGTTATTAAGATCATTATGTTCGAGTTTTGGGGGTGTCAGTACCCTTGTTTGTTTAGATTTTTTGACGAGCTAGGTTTACCAAGTTTGGGAGACCATATTTGCGCACTAATTTTCTTCTTTTCAATAATTGAGTTCGGTTTCGTGTCCCTTTTTTATTTTTCTTGGCTTTGAAGGTTGAGTTTGACTTTTTACCGACTTGAAGGACATTGATCCTTTTGTTAGTTCTCCTTCTTTTTGAAGGTTGAGCTTGGTTTTTTATTAACTTGAAGGACATTGGTCATTTCGATGGCATTGGCCCTTTGTTGAGTTTTCCTTCTTTTTGAAGGTTGAGCTCAGTTTTTACCGGCTTAAAAGACTTAGTTCTTTGAAGGGTATTGACCCTTTGTTGATTTATGGGTTTAGGTTCTTTGGTGTTGTTGAATGGTGTGCTTCTTTCAATTTTCGTAGTTTCTCAAATTTGTTACACTCCAAGATATGGGGACTTGGTTTCCCTCAATGGTTACAAGTTTGTATGCTCCATTCCTTAGTACTTCTTGAACACGGTAGGGGCCTTCCCACTTCACTCCAAGCTTCCCTTCATTCTAGTGTTTCCTGGTGACGTCTGCTCTTCTTATGACGAGGTCGCCCTACTAGAACTCTTTGGGTCTAACTTTGGCGTTGTAGTATCTCGCAATTCTTTGCTTGTACACCATCATTCTGAGCCATGCCCTTTCTCTTTCTTCTTCTGATAAGTATAAGTTTATATGCATTTATTCTTGGTTATCCTCGGCCTCATGGTGTTGTCTTTTCCAGCTTATTTCGCCGACTTCCATTGTGGAAGTTTGGGGAGTTATCCTGTATGATTAGAGTACCCATGGGTGTTCTTCAATCCATTTGCTATTAGTTTGATCTAGCCTCTTCTTCATTCCTTTAAGAATTATTTTGCTTGCTGCCTCCACTTGACCATTGGCTTGAGGATGTTCTATAGGCATGAAGTTTAGCCGAATCTAAAGGTCGACACAAAATTGTCGAAACCCGATGTCTGTGAACTGAGTTCCATTGTCTGTTGTTATTATGTGTGGGATCCTAAACCTACAAACAATAAATGTTTAAACAAATATTTTAGCTTGTTTTGTAGTTATGTTAAACAGGGGTTTGGCCTCTATCCCCTTTGAAAAGTAATCTATTGCAGCTGTTAAGAATTTCTTCTGCTCAGCCACTCTTGGAAATGGACCTAAGAGGTCTAGTCCACATCTACAGAATGACCAAGGCTTATTCGTTATAAAGAGGTAGGTGGGTGTTGCTAGGTGACTGTTTGCAAATTGTTGAGATTTGTCTCATTTTTGGATAAGGTTAGCAGCGTTAGCCCTTAAGGTCAACCGATAATACCCAGCTCGGAGGGTTTTTGTTGCAAGGAATAAGGTGCCAATGTGTTGACCGCACATTCCTTCGTAGATTTCCTACAACACGTATTTTGATTGTTCTAATTTGAGGCATTTTAGGAGTGGGGTGTAATATTCGCTCTTGTACCTTCTAGGTAGTAGGTGTTGGCTGTTCTTTGAAGTTTTCAAGCCATGGCTTTATCAGTCGATAGGTTTCCTATTTTGAGGTATTATGTGATTGGACTAATCCATGTTATGGGCTCATTTTCTATGTTGTTTATATTTTCAAGCTTGATGCTGGGGTTGAGAAGTGTTTCTTGTATCATCGTTTGGTTGTTTCCAGGACTTTTGCTACTGGCAAGTTTGGAGAGAAGGTCAACTGTGGAGTTTTCGTTTCTTGGTATGTGTTACATTTGAAATTGTTTGAGGTTGGCTATTAATCCTTTTACTTTCTCAAGGTATTTGATCATTTTTGGGTCTTTTGCATGGTACTCTTAATTTACTTAACTAGTTATGAGTTGGGAATCACTCATCACCTTTAGATTTTGGGCACCGAGCTCCTGAGCGAGATGAATGCCAATGATGAGTGCTTTGTATTTTGCTTGGTTGTTGGAGGTCAGGAACTCAAATCGAAGGGATTGCTCGATGACTTTCCTCTGAGTCCTTCAATGATTATCCTCGCTTCGCTATCCTTGGTGTTTGAGGACCCATCTACCAAGAGTGTCCAGTCAGTTTGATCCTCAAGTTCTTGGCCCTCAACTTTGGTGAGCTCTGTAATGAAGTCAACTGGGGCTTAGGCTTTGACTGGCTTGCAAGGTTCATAAGAAAGGGTGTGCTTGGAGAGCTCTACTGCCCAGCTAAGCATACGCCCTGTTAGGTCGAGTTTTTAGAGCACCTATATGATGGCTTGGTTTGTTCGAACTGTTATTTGTTAGTTTTGGAAGCACAATCTTAGTTGGTGAGCTAAAAGGAAGAGAATGTATGCAAGCTTTTTGATTTTATAGCATATGAGTTTTAAGCTTTGGAGGGTATGGCTAGTGTAGTATATGGCGAATTGGGTTTTTTCTTTTTCTTGGTTGCCAGAGGCGAGATAGATGTATAGGGTTTCTCCTTGTTTTGGTTTGGATAGAATGGGTGGTGATGCTAAGTATTGCTATAGCTCTTTGAAGGCTTGTTGGCATTCTTGCATCCACTCGAAGCTTTTGATTTTCTTGAGGGTTTTGAAGAATGGGAGAGCTTGGTTTCCCAACCTTGACATAAAACGAGATAGGGCTGCAATCCTCCATGTTAGCCTTTGTACTTCCTTCATCAATCTTGGGGGCTCCATTTTCATTATGGTTTCACATTTGTTTGTGTTAGCTTCAATTCGTCTGTATGGGAGCAAGAAACTGAGAAATTTTCCCACCTCATCTCAAATGCGCACTTAGTAGGGTTTAAACGCATATTGTGCTTCCTGAGCTCGATGAAGGTTTCCTCTAGGTCGGGTAGGTGATTTTCTCCTGACTGGGATTTGATGAGCATGTTGTCGACGTACATTTCAACATTCTAACCTATTTTATTCTTAAATACCTTGTCCATCATTCTTTGATAGGTTGCTCTAGCGTTTTTCAGCCCAAAAGGCATTATCTTATAGCAGTAAGTTGCATTCTCAGTGATGAAGGCTGTTTTCACCTCCTCATCAAGGTGCATGCAGATCTGGTTGTATCCTGAGTAATTGTCCATTAAGCTCAGTAGCTTGTACCCGGAGGCTCCATTCACGAGTTTGTCAATACTCAGGACAGGTGGTATAGGTCTTTTGGGCATGCTTNAATGCGCACTTAGTAGGGTTTAAACGCATATTGTGCTTCCTGAGCTCGATGAAGGTTTCCTCTGGGTCGGGTAGGTGATTTTCTCCTGACTGGGATTTGACGAGCATGTTGTCGACGTACATTTCAACATTCTAACCTATTTTATTCTTAAATTCCTTGTCCATCATTCTTTGATAGGTTGCTCTAACGTTTTTCAGCCCAAAAGGCATTATCTTATAGCAGTAAGTTGCATTCTCAGTGATGAAGGCTGTTTTCACCTCCTCATCAAGGTGCATGCAGATCTGGTTGTATCCTGAGTAATTGTCCATTAAGCTCAGTAGCTTGTACCCGGAGGCTCCATTCACGAGTTTGTCAATACTCAGGACAGGTGGTATAGGTCTTTTGGGCATGCTTTGTTGAGGTCATTGAAATCTATGCACATTCATCATTTTCCATTGGGCATTTTCAGCATAACCACGTTGGACAACCAAGTCATGTAAGACACTTCCTTGATGAACCAGGCATTGAAGAGCTTCTAGACTTCTTCTTGGATTGCCACCCGCCTTTCTAGGCCAAATACCCATTTTTTCTGACTGACTGGTTTTGCTCCTGCATTAATGGCAAGTCTGTGACAGATGAAATTGGGATCAATACCTAGCATGTTTTACGCCTTCCATGCAAATAGATCGATGTTGGCGGTGAGCTTCTTTAGGTGGCCTGAAGAGATGCTAGAGCCCACTTGTATTGTTTTTTTGGGGTGTTACCGACCTAGATGGAGATTAGGTCATCCCTTAATTTTGGTCAAGTTTCCTACTCTTCTCTTTTGTTGTCAAGCTCTTGAAGGGGAATTTTGTGGTGGGTTGTTTGTTTGTGTAGGGTTTTTTGTTTTTTTGGGTTCAAAGGGGTTCATGGATAGGCTGGTGTTGTAGCAAGTTCTACCCTCAAACTGGTCTCCTCTGATTAAACCAATTGTTCCTCTAGTGGTGGAGAATTTAGGAGGAGGTGTCTTGTGGAAATTATTTCTTTTATTTGGTTCAAGGATAGATGTCCCAAAATGATGTTGTAGGTTGAAGGGCAGTTCATTACTAAGTATCGACATCGGTGTTTTCTAGGTCTAGGAAATTCCTCATGATGGTTCTCAGGGTGGTCGTTCCTTTGACTTCGACGTGAGTTCCTGAGAAGCCCACAAGGGTTCCGGGATAGTATTTAAGATTGGAGCTTAGGATGCCAAGTCTATGGAAGGTATGGTAAAAAATAATGTTGGCAGAGCTGCCCTAGTCTACGAGGACCTTCAAGATTTGATAGTTGGCTATGTAGGAGTTTATAACCATGAGATCATTGCAGTCTCTTTCTTTGACGCCATAGTCGGTGTCAGTGAAGAAGATGGTAGGGTCAGGTTTGTATTTTTTGGTGCTTGTGGTTGTATGAGGACTTTTTTTTTGTGTTTTTGGGCAGCCTTCTCATGTTTCTTCCTTGAGGACTTTGACACTTCTTTACCTATGAAGCCTTCAAAAATCATGTGGATGACTCCTGCGACATTTTGGGCTAGAATTTCTTAAGGGTCTTGGGGGTTTCTCTATGGAGATCTATTTCTGGGTCGGGGTTAGTCTCATTAAGGGGATCTATTTTTTGGTCAGTTGTCTCTGGTAAGGTTTTCTCTTTCTAGTCTTTGCTAGGGTGCAAGGACATCAGCTCAAAATTTCTATTTTTTGGATGAAGTCTTCAACTAGGTTTCTAAGGTGCTTGTAGTTGTTGGTGTCATGTCCTTTTCCTTTGTGGAAAGCACAATATTTGTCTCTATTTTAGCTCGTGATCTATTTTGGAAGTACAAGCTGGGCTAGCTTGGTGTGGCATATTTCTTCGAGGATCCAAGCTCGGGTTTGGTTTAGAGGTGTATATGTTTTGAAGCATAGTTGTCTCAGAAACCACTTTTTCTTTGCTTCTCTTCTTCTTTCTTTATGGGGTTTTTTTTTTTCCTTGGTTGCTTTGTTTTCTACTTTTGTTTGATTTAGCACTTCCTTTAGATTGATGTACTTGCCGACTTTGGAGAGGAGATCATTTAGGTTAAAGGGTGGGCCTTGGGTTAGGCTTTCTTTGAGGCAACTGGGTTAGACCTGCTATGATTGCATGCATGGCAACCAACTCGATTGGAGCTTGGACTTAGAGCAAGAGCTCGGTGTAGTGCTTCAAGTAGTCTTTGATAGGTTCATTTTCTCCTTGCTTTAAAGTTGTAAGGACGGCTAAGGTTTTATGATGGGCTATGCTACCAGAGATGAGAGCTTGAAAGAGTTCAGATAGTTGGTCGAAGTTAGATATTGTGTTTGGAGGAAGGCTGGAGAACCATTGGAGTGCAGCTCTCCTCAGAGTGGTGGGTAAAGCTCGGCACATAATTTCTTTTTTGGTGTTGGATAGAAGCATGACGTAGTTAAAATTTTCTAGGTGTTCTCGGAGCTCGGTTTACCCATCATAAAGCTCGAGCTATGGTTGCCTGAAGTGTGTTGCCAAGGGAAAATCCATGATATTTTGGGTGAATGGGTGTTTTTCAATTCATTTTTGTTTGCTTGAGCTGGAAGGTGAGGGTTTGGTAGAGTTGACCATCTAAGATGGTCCTTGGGTGCATGTGTGGTAGGAATGATGGCATTTGGGAGGTGGGATGTGGCAATTGGTGTTTTGGCCGAGTTCGGAACGTCGAAGGGCTAGGACTCAACTGACACCTCACATTGCTGTTGGCGCCTTCTGAGCTCAGCAATCTCAACTTGGTCGGTGTCACAACATACCCGAAGGGTAGCTGCAACGCGGATGGCAAACTTTAAAAAAAAAAAGATTAGTTTTCGAAGAAAACTTGGAGTCGCCACCAATTAATTTTAGAAATAGGGAAACAACTGGAAAACTTTTTTTTTATTTTTTAAATAAAATTGGTCTACAAACCAGAGATGGTGCGAGAGTCAATTTGTGTGTGGGTAAGGTATTAGGCACCCCACAACACCCGTCAAAAAAATATTTACCCAAAAATAATTATGCAAACATGATATGGCCAAAAATGTATTTTATTCATCCTTCAAATAATAAATTACATAAATGAATAAGAATATTGACAACAAATTTAAACATAAAATGCATGCAACTAACGTGTCCTAAATCCTTCCACCCGTTCCTTGCATATGGTGTCCTCCAAGATGGCGCTTATCATTACTTACAAACAATAGAATGGCCACCTGATATGTAGATGAATCGCTCTATCCCTGCATAATAACTAAGGAGCATATGGATACTACATCGAATACAATTAAAGCCTTAAATGAATGCAAATGCATGAGTTTACAAATTACAGTATTGAAATTTAAATGATTATTTAAAACAAAATAAAAGTGAAGTCTTCTCATCTCTAGCTCCGCCTCACTCCAGGATCGAGCCTTTTAGCTCATTGTTAGTTACAATCCAACTCATAAACATTATCGGCAATAATATCAAATGAACTCATGAGGCCAAGAAAAGAGCATTAATAAAGGAAACATGTAAGAAATTGTTCAAGCATGGACAACCAAATGGATCTACTAAAAAGCAAAGTAAAGTGATGCATGAAAAAATCTCAAAACGATGCAAGACAAGGATGTACAAGAAGCATTAACACAATTCCCAATCAACCTTCAAAAATTTCTTAAGGACAATAATAAAACACAAGCAAAATAGTCCCACAACTGCACCCAAAGAAAGCAAAACAATGATAGAGCATAAATCATGTCAACTTTAGACCAGAACTGGGAATTCATGCTAAGGAATTTTAATCCAAAAATTTTAAATAACAAAATAATATGTCTCCTGGTTCCAATGGGACAAAAATCATTCAAAACGGAGCTCTAATGCTCAAATTAGACACAAAACACTAAACACTGCTAGAGACATGACAACAATGACAATACAAAAAGAAAGAGCCACACTCAAATTAAAATTGGGAGTAGAGGAGAAGGAATTTTTATATGGAAAGTTTACATGATTAAGGTATATGTCTCTTGGTTCCAATGGGACAAAAATTACTTAAAACGGAGCTCTGTAGTTCCAGCTAAAAATAAAAAAACCATGCACTGCCAGTGCTGGACTGATAGACCAGAAATGAATAATATAAATGCTTGCTTTCTTGGTTTGACAATAACCAATTCCTTTAGAAAAGCCCCACAATTAAACATGCAACACATTTTCAAACAACCCTTACCCAGCCATGAGTCCCACAAAGTAAAAATAGGTGTACAAAATACTTATCCTCTTGTACAAAAAATCAAATTCAAACCATGGATACTATCAACAAGAATCAGCTCAATGCATGCCATTTACCACCTTGGAAAGAAACACATTGGACTACCATGCTTTAGGGAAAGAAATGCAACAAGGTATTCAACAAAGCTTAAATTTTACAAATCTCAAACAATCTTGCTCATATGCTAAGCTAAGGGAAGAAACACAAGAAGGTAAGTAACAAAACAGACACTAAACTTTCACAATTTCTTTTATTTTCTAATAGCCCCTTGACATGAAAAAAAACTCTAAAGATAGCCAATAAATTGAACCCACATACAATAAAAAAATCAAGCACACCCAAACTTTCAGGATATTCAGTCATGGTAAAAAGAAACTCTAAAAAGTTCAACCTCATAATTCCAAATAAATACAATACCTACAACCAAAATTTACCAAAAAATGATAACAAGACAAACAAAATTTTCCTGTCAACATCAAGACCCACCTAAGCTACTTACCAAAGCACTATCGAGTCCAAAAGTGAGAACCATCCTTGACCAAAATCTCACCAAAACCCAAAACAAAATAGCAATAAAAATACAGAAATTCAGAAGATCACACCCAAAACAGAAATTCTGTACTCTAACAGAGAAATAAAACTCAATGGATAGCATAGGTACCTAATCATCTATAACGGAAATTAACCAAATCATTATATTCCCATCTAGCAAGACACAACAGAACCAGAACCCATTATACATACAAATCTTTGCTCAAATCCCCAAACTAAATAGACCCAAATTCCCACAACACTAACAAGCCAAGAATCACAAGACAAGAACATTGAAATTTCTAAAAGAAAATAACCAGCACTAACCAAGCATATTTCACCAACATTCAACTCATAAAAATAACTAGAACATGATTGTAACAGGAAAACTACAATCCTTCACCACCGATTTCTCCAAAATCAAATAAATTCAAAGCATTCCAATACTCCAAACACCAAAATCAGAGGAAAACAACAAAGTTAGGTGATACAAAAACTAACCTGATGAGGAACGGATGGAGAATTAATCTTACAATGGGTTTCTGAAGTAAATCGCTCTTCTTCTCCTTTCTCTGCTCTCCATTTTCTTGCTTTGTTCTCTGCTCTCCCTTTCTCTAGTTCTCTCTTGCTCTTCTCTCTTAGCTCTCCTTCTCTTTCTCTATCCTCACAGTATCTTTCTCCACATTTTTTTCATTCTCTTCTCCTTCTCTCCCTTTTTTTTCTACTCTACTATATCTTTCTTCTCTCGTTTCTGTTCGAGTTCTTCTCCTTCACTCTGTATCTGATCCTCTTTCTCTTCTTTGCTTTTTCCAATTTTGCCCTTTTTATTTTTTTTTTGTTTTAAAACAAATAAATCAAATAACATAATAAATAAAAGGGAAAAGATAACCAATGAGAATAGTAGTTTTAACCAAACTTCATTCCCATTGGCCCAAGTACCTACTTATGATGCAAAAACTTAACTATTTACAATTTTTCTTTTTTTCTTTTTTTTTTTTTAAAGAAAAGATGAATNTGATTTCTCCAAAATCAAATAAATTCAAAGCATTCCAATACTCCAAACACCAAAATCAGAGGAGGAAAACAACAAAGTTAGGTGATACAAAAACTAACCTGATGAGGAACGGATGGAGAATTAATCTTACGATGGGTTTCTGAAGTAAATCGATCTTCTTCTCCTTTCTCTGCTCTCCATTTTCTTGCTTTGTTGTCTGCTCTCCCTTTCTCTAGTTCTCTCTTGCTCTTCTCTCTTAGCTCTCCTTCTCTTTCTCTATCCTCACAGTCTCTTTCTCCACATTTTTTTCATTCTCTTCTCCTTCTCTCCCTTTTTTTTCTACTCTACTATATCTTTCTTCTCTCGTTTCTATTCGAGTTCTTCTCCTTCACTCTGTATCTGATCCTCTTTCTCTTCTTTGCTTTTTCCAATTTTGCCCTTTTTATTTTTGTTTTTGTTTTAAAACAAATAAATCAAATAACATAATAAATAAAAGGGAAAAGATAACCAATGAGAATAGTAGTTTTAACCAAACTTCATTCCCATTGGCCCAAGTACCTACTTATGATGCAAAAACTTAACTATTTACAATTTTTCTTTTCTTTTATTTTTTTTAAAGAAAAGATGAATTATATAACAATCATAAAAGTTGGCCAATAAGGGAGTAAGTGTAGCCAACCTCATTTTCTATTGGCTCTAATGCTCCCCCATGTTACAAAAATCCTATTTTATCATTTTCACCATTTTCTCTTTTTTGTTTAGTCTTTTAAAGAAAACAAAAGAATTAAATAAAATAAAAAACAAAAAGAACTGATGAGGATGACAAGAGCATGAATGCCTCTTTTTTATTGGCTCAAGTTGCTCTCCATAATGTAACAACAAATTAATATTTTTCACTATTTCTTTTCAAGAAAATGGAATTAAAAATTTAAAGAATACTAAAAGAAAAACATAGAATTTAGAGAAGGGCCAAACCCAAATTATGAAGAAGTGGGCTAGGCTAGGTGCTAAAATAGGCTAAACATGCTTATCATTTTATAGAAACTTAAAGCCCAAAAACAAAAGATAAGAAAATAAAATGATTTATTAAAGCGATCTTAGCTAAACAAAATTATTTTATCACTTTACGAATTTTAACAAATGCAAAAAAATAAGATATAAAAAAATGAATTTTTGAGATTTTCTAAGAAAAAAAAAATCTAGACAAAATACGGTGTCTATAGTTTGCCCATTTTTACATGTTTGCTATTTGAGGAATGCGAGAACAAATGCTTTCAAGTCCTCATGTAGTAAACATGTAAAGATAGTAGACAAGTATTTTGTCCGGAGAACCCAAAAATGATAAAGAGAATTAAAAGCGCTGACATCTTTCACTCGGGAGCTGACAAGAATTTAAAGGGCATTGAGATCTTTCGCCCAAGAGCTGACAGGAATTTAAACCTTGACCGGACTATCGAGTGAATTACATTGAAATTGGTAGAAACTTTAAATTGGGAGAAAAATATAAACTGGCTGAAAATTGTGAATTAAACTTTAAACTAGCAGGAAAATTAAATGAGGAAATGAAAGCACCTGGCTCGACACAGGGTCGACCAAGTTAGACTAGATTTGATTTAAGCAGCAAAAGCTAATGCAAAAGGAAAACACCTGGCTTGACACTGGCTCGACTTAGCTAGGCTAGATTCTATTTAAGCAGGAGAGCTAAATGAAGAAAAGGAAAAAGCCTGGCTCGACCTAGTTAAACTAGATTTGATTTAAGCAGGAGAGATAACTGAAGAAAAGGAAAGCACCTGGCTCACACAAGCTCAACCTAGTTAAGCTTGATTTGATTTAAGCTGGAAAAGCAAATGTACAAAAGGAAAACACCTAGCTTGACACAGGTTCGACCAAGTTAGACTAGATTCGATTTAAGCAGGAAAAATAAATGCAAAGAAGGAAAGCACATGGCTTGACACAAGCTCGACCTAGTTAAACTAAATTCGATTTAAGAAGGAAAAGTAAATGCAAAAGGATAAAGCACCTAGCTTGACACAGGCTCGACCTAGCTAGGATAGATTTGATTTAAGTAGGAAAGTGAAATGCAAAAAAATAAAGCACCTGGCTCGAAATAGGCTAGACCTAGCTAGGCTAGATTCAATTTAAGCACTGGGAAAGAGCATAAGGACAAAATTTAGGACATGGAGCACTTATTTCAATGGCTATAACAACATGCAAATTTAAAGAACGAAAATTTGCTTTAGTGTGAGGATTCAAAGATATTTCCTTTGAGGGTCATGCAATTGATACAAAAGAGATTTTTCTTAAGTTAGGCTTGACCTTAGTTTAAATTTTTAAGAAAAATTTTTGAAAACCAAAATTTTTCATGAAAAATTTTGCTCCAGTTTACGATTCAAGCAAACCAATCCTCAATGAGGTTTTTAAAAGCTTGTAATGGGGTCTGAGGATAAAAGGATTTTATTTTGAAATAAAAGGATAAAGACTCAAAACTTGATTTTGTCCCTCACCTTATTTCTCTATTTTTCTTCAATGCCTAACTCCAATAGTGTTTTATGCCAACATTCATTTGTCAAGAGGATGCTTAAGAGTTGTAATGGGGTTTTAGGGATGTAAGATATGACCAATGAAAGGAAGGATATAAAAGCCAAAATATTTGATGTTGAGACAACAATGAGAATCTTGTTTTTGAAAACTTGTGGTCTTATAAGTTTTCATTTTTTGTGTCACTTGGGCTGCCTTTCATATTCCTCAACCATTTAGAGGGCATATTTTTGTTGATTCTCCTTCTTTTTTTCCTTTTTTTTTGGAAAATAATTTTCTTCCCTCTTGAAGAATATTTTTTTTTTTTTGGAGAGTTTTTCTTTGTTTTGCATTTCCTTTTCATTTTCACTTATTTTTTTGCAAGTCCATTGAGATTTCAAAGACATATTTTGCAAGTTTATTTTCATTGTACCTCGTATGATTCTCATTAGGTATGAAGGAAAATTTAAAGCTCAAAGGGGTTACAAGGGATGTGAGTGTTTTGGATGGAAGAAAGGAAAATGATCCTTCTTGGCACTTGAATGTTGTCATGAAAGCTTATTGGAGTTCTACCCTTCCAAAAGAAGTTCATGAATTAGAAATTAAGAAATGACCTACTCCTTCAAGTTCAAAGGGGTAGCTAAGGATACTCCTTGATGTTTGGGAGAACAAAAAATGCATTCAATCATTCGTAAAGTTTGCTTGTGGAGCTCAAAATTTGCTTGAAAGCCATTTTTCTTTTGGGGTCTTGAATTTTCATTATTCTCAAATTTATCATTTTTGCATCAATTGCAACTCTTCAAAGGGAAGACTCATAGAGGTCTTTTTTTTCTACATTTTTTGAAGTATTTGAAGGGAATAAATTAAAGATGCAAAGAGATTTGAAAGAGAGAAAAAAAGGATGAATGAAAATGCATGATTATTGCATTAATGAAGTCAAATAAAATAATATCCAAATGAAACTTTTTCTCTATTAGCCTTGGACTTCAACTAACTAGAGCATTATTGACATGACAAACATTTAACAATGAAAGAAAAGACTTGAAGCAAGTCATAACCCATGTTTAGAGGGATGAAAATAGCTTGAGAAAAAAAAATTATTTTTTCCTTTTTTTTCTTTGAAAACTTTTTTTTAACCCTTTTATGGGACAAAACTTAATTGGGCTCCTTTGTTTCGGGCAAGAAATTTAAAAAAACATTTTCAGTAAGATGAATGAAAAGGAAAAACACATGCATGACATACAAATGAAAAGAAAACTCTCAAGACTTGAGTTTATAATGAAGATGACATGAGAATGCTTGTCTTTTCTTTTTTGTTATGGAAATATTTTGTAAAGTGCAATGAGCTATTGACATTCTTATTTTCAAAGTAAATGTAATAAGATGATGTGAAATGCTAATGTAAAAGACATGACTTCATTGGAAGGTTTATTTGAAAGGAAGTGAGGCAAAGAACCTCTCTCTTACTTTGAAAATGTAAATGAAATGAGTAGGAATAAGACAAAAGCCATTTTATGCAACAAAAGTTTCCAAAAGTGAAATGAGGTTTGAGACCTCTTATTTTTCTTATGGTGATGTAATGAGAGATATGAGAGCGAATGAAGTGTATGAAGAAAGACTTATTCAAAATGGAGTGAAGTATTAAATCTCTCTTTTACTTTGAAAATAGAATGCATGCAAATGCAATTGAAGAAGAATAATACAAAAAATGTTTTCTACCAGAAAAATTGTCAAAAGAGAAATGAGGCTTAGTGCCTCTCTTTTAGTCAAACACGAAAGCATGAACATGCAAGGAAAAATGGAAAAAAAAAATTACTTGTGCCATGAAATTTTATTTGAAGGAATTGAGGTGCTAGACCTCTTATTTTAATGCAGGAAAACAAATGAGGTGCTAAAAGATGGTTATCCGAAATTAATTGTGCGAACATGATATGACCAAAAATATTTTTTTTCATCCCTTAAATAATAAACTACATAAATAAATAAGAATATTGACATCAAATTTAAATGTGAAATGCATGCAACTAACATGCCCTAAATCTTTTCACATGTTCCTCGCATTTGGCATCCTCTAAGGTGGCACTTATCCTTACCTAGGAATGATAGAGTAGGCCACCTAATATGCAGATAGAATGTCCTACACCTCCATGATAAGTAAGAGGCATGTGGATACTACATTGAATATAGTTAAAGCCCTAAATGAATGCAAATGCATGAGTTTATAAATTACAATATTGAAATTTAAATAATTACATAAAACATCTCCGCCTTGCTTTAAGATCGATCCTTTTAGCTTGTCGTCACTTACAATCCAACTTACAAACATTATCAGCAATAATTATCAAAAGAACATTAATTAAGGAAACATGTAAGAAATTGTTCAAGCATGGACAACCAAATGGATCTACTAAAAAGCAAAGCAAAGTGACGCATGAAAAGACCTCAAAAAATGCAAGACAATGATGTACAAGAAGCTTTAACACAATTCTCAATCCACCTTCAAAAATGCCCCAGGGACAACAATAAAACATAAGAAAAATAGTCTCAAAACATAACCCAAAGTAGGCAAAACAATGTCTAAAAGAATGTAATGACAAAGCAGAAAACATGTTCAACTTTAGACAAAACCTGCAAATGCATGATAAGGAATTTTAATATATAATTTTTAGATAACAAAAAAATATGTCTCTTGGTTTTAATGGGACAAAAATCATTCAAAATGGAGCTCTAATGCTCAAATTAAACACAAAAATCTTAACACTGCCAGAGATATGACAACAGTGACAGTGCAAAAATAAAGAGCCACATTCAAATTAAAACAGGGATTAGGGGAGAAGAAATTTTTCTTTTAAAAGTCTACCCAATAAGGGTATCCATCTCCCCTTTCCAATGGGACAAAAATTACTTAAAACAGAGAACCATAGCTCCGGCTAGAAATAAAAAACCAAGCACTCTCAATGNTGGGCCACCTAATATGCAGATAGAATGTCCTACACCTCCATGATAAGTAAGAGGCATGTGGATACTACATTGAATATAGTTAAAGCCCTAAATGAATGCAAATGCATGAGTTTATAAATTACAATATTGAAATTTAAATAATTACATAAAACATCTCCGGCTTGCTTTAAGATCGATCCTTTTAGCTTGTCGTCACTTACAATCCAACTTACAAACATTATCAGCAATAATTATCAAAAGAGCATTAATTAAGGAAACATGTAAGAAATTGTTCAAACATGGACAACCAAATGGATCTACTAAAAAGCAAAGCAAAGCATGAAAAGACCTCAAAAAATGCAAGACAAGGATGTACAAGAAGCTTTAACACAATTCTCAATCCACCTTCAAAAATGCCCCAGGGACAACAATAAAACATAAGAAAAATAGTCTCAAACATAACCCAAAGTAGGCAAAACAATGTCTAAAAGAATGTAATGACAAAGCAGAAAACATGTTCAACTTTAGACAAAACCTGCAAATGCATGATAAGGAATTTTAATATATAATTTTTAGATAACAAAAAAATATGTCTCTTGGTTTTAATGGGACAAAAATCATTCAAAATGGAGCTCTAATGCTCAAATTAAACACAAAAATCTTAACACTGCCAGAGATATGACAACAATGACAGTGCAAAAATAAAGAGCCACATTCAAATTAAAACAGGGATTAGGGGAGAAGAAAATTTTCTTTTAAAAGTCTACCCAATAAGGGTATCCATCTCCCCTTTCCAATGGGACAAAAATTACTTAAAACAGAGAACCATAGCTCCGGCTAGAAATAAAAAACCAAGCACTCTCAATGATGGATAGATAGACCCGAAATGAACAATACAAATGCTTGCTTTCATGCTTCGACAGTGACCAATTCCTTTAGAAAAGCCCCACAATTAAACAAGCAACACATTTCTAAACAACCCTTACCCAGCCATGAGTCCAACAAAGTAAATACAAGTGTACAAAATACTATACTCTTGTACAAAGAATCAAATCCAAACCATAGATATTATCAACGACAATCAGCTCAATGCATGCCATTTACCACCTTGGAGAGAGACACGTTGGACTCCCATGCTTTAGGGAAAGAAATGCAACAAGGTATTCAACAAAGCTCAAATTCTACAAATCTCAAACAATCTTGCTACATGTGCCAAGCTAAGGGAAGAAACACAAGAAGGTAAGTAACAAAACAGCCACTAAACTTTCACCATTTATTTTATTTTCTAATAGCCCCTTTACATGAAAAAAAAAAAAAAAAACTTTAAAGACAACCAATAAACTGAACCCACATACACTAAAAAATCAAGCACACCCAAACATTCAGGATATTCAGTCATGATAAAAAGAAACTTCAAAAAGTTCAACCTTATAATTCCAAATAAATACAATACCCACAACCAGAATTTACCAAAAAATGATACCAAGACAAACAAGATTTTTCCTATCAAGATCAAGACCCACCTGAGCTACTTATCAAAGCACCATCAAGTCCAAAAGTGAGAACCATCCTTGACCAAAATCTTAGCAAAACCCAAAACAAAATAGAAATAAAATACAGCAAATTCAGAAGATCACACCCAAAAAGGAAATTATGTGCATATACAAAATCCTACCTCTAACAGAGAAACAAAAACCCAGCAAATAACATAGGTACCTAATCATCTATCATGAAAATTAACCAAATTATTATATTCTCATCTAGCAAAACACAGCAGAACCATAACCCATTAGACATACAAATCTTTGCTCAAATCCCCAAACTGAACCGACCCAAATTGCCACAACACTAACAAGCCAAGAATCACAAAGCAAGAACATTGAAATTTCTAAAAAAAAAAAAAATCAACACCAACCAAGCATATTTCACCAACATTCAACCCATAAAAATAACTAGCACATGATTGTAATAGGAAAGCCATAATCCTTCACCACCAATTCCTCTAATATCAAATAAATCCAAAGCATTCCAATACTCCAAATACCGAAATCAAAGGAGGAAAACAAAAAAGTTAAGTGATACAAAAATTGGCCTGATGAGGAACAGATGGAGAATCAATTTTGATGATGGGTTTCTGAAGTAAATCACTCTTCTTCTCCTTGCTCTACTCTCCATTTTCTTGCTCTATTCTTTGTTCTCCCTTTCTCTGATTCTCTCTTTCTCTCTCGACTCTCCTTCTCTTTCTCTATCCTCACGCGCTCTCTCTTTCTCTTTGCATTTTTTTCCTTCTCTTCTCCCTCTCTCCCTCTTTTTTTTCCTGCTTTCCTGTATCTTTTTTCTCTCATTTATGTTGGAGTTCTTCTCCTTCACTCTGTATCCGATCCCCTTTCTCTTCTTTGCTTTTTCCAATTTTTCCCTTTTTCTTTTTGTTTTTATTTTAAAAATAAATAAACCAAATAACATAATAAATAAAAGGAAAAAGAGAACCAATGAGAGTGGTAGTTTTAACCAAACTCCCTTCCCATTGGCCCAAGTAACTACTTATGATGCAAAAAACTTAACTATTTACAATTTTCCTTTTCTTTTTTTTTTTTAAAGAAAACAAATGAATTATACAACAATGATAAAAGTGGGCCAATAAGAGAGCAAGTGTAGCCAACCTCCGTGAGAACATCCGAGAATAGATTCCATAAGTTTTCTCGCAGACACATAACAAAAGGATCAATTTTGTAAATGCATTTCTCACAAAAGAAATATTTGTGAGAAATGGGAACACATCGTTTTTTAAAGTTATTTCTCGTGGATTTTGTCCTTGAGAAACTAAACGCACCATTTCACTAGATGCTCGGATGGAGGGAAATTTGGGCGGGCATTTCTCAAAGAATTTGTTTATGAGAAATTTGGAAATTTTAGCAACACCCATAGCTCACATTCTTCATTTGCAACTTAGAGAAAATAGAAGCATTCGGCAATTCCTTTCGATGAACAGACTTGGGCGGTGGTTTCCGGGGACTTGAGGGCATTTTTTGGCATGTGTGAATGTTTTACTCCATCCTTTTGAAGCTTTGGAGTTGAGGTATGCCATTTTTTTTTTCCATTTTTCTCTCATATTTTCTCTCTTATTTTCTTTGTTGATGATGCATATTGTGGTTTAGTTTTTGGTATATTTGTGGACTAGTTTAATTGTATATTGATTATGGATAGCTATTTGATGGATTATAAACTTAATTAATGGTTTGGTTTAAGAGTTTAGCAATGTTGTTGAATCTGAATTTCAATGTTGAAATTTGAGTAGTTCTGGATTTTTTTTGTATAAATTGGTTGAGGGCTTGTGATGTATGATGTAATGAATTTTTTTTAAAAAAAAATTCAAATTAGTATGAATGAATTTTAATTTTATGGGGTTTAGAGACTAATTTATTAAATTAAATTATGTGTAAAATTGTTAGGATTTTAAGAACTCTGTTTGGGGCTTTTGTTGTATGTTATATGTGCATTGTTTGTATAATTTTGTTGAAATTTTTTATATGTTTTAGCATTAATTCAATAATGTGTGGACAATATGTTGAGTAGTAAGTTATTTGAAATGATACGTGAATTGTGAACATGTAATATACTGAAAACTTAGAATGAATGTACGTTAGAGTTATATATGATAAGTTAGGATAACTTAGAAACTCGTATGAGAGTTAATTGCATAAGGATTAACTATCAGATAGTTCCCGATTTTGGGATTGTTCTTGAAATAGTTGTTCCACTAAAAGGACGATAGAACTTTGGGAGCAAGTAGCTCAATTAAATTTCAGAGCACCTCTATTTTGTTTCTCAGGGTACATATTTATGTTGGTTGAACAACATAATTGGTGTACTTGGAGAACTATGGAAAGATGCTGCCAAAATTTTCTTTTGATCCTTATAAGCTTCTATTAGTGGTGGAACAAATTTCAAGAATGAGATAGAAGCTATACTCGGAGTAGAACTTAGTACTTTTGGAGCATTGTAGAAAAACATTAACATCTTCATTTTGTTTTGAATATTGAATGTATGAGAGACTTATTCCAAATAGTAAGGTTGTTAAAGATGAGTTTTATGCAGGTGTTGAGGTATTTATTGAGTTTGCAAGTTGATTTAATGTGTATATTGAAGGAGGGAAGTTTAGATGCACATGTGCTAAATGCAAATGCCGTAAGTTTCGTATACCAAATGATATAAGGATGCACCTATACACAAAAGGTTTCATGGAGGATTTCTATTATTGGGATAATCATGGAGAGGTTATTCCAGCCATTGTCCCAAGAGATGTTGAAAACTAGTATTTCCCTTTATATGAGCATATTGTTATGGATGTTGCTGAGCCCTTTTTCAAATCGGAGTATATATCGGAGGAGGATCCAAATCCAGAATTTGCTAAGTTTTATGATATATTGAGGACCGCACAATCTCTATTACGGGATAGATGTGAGACACACATTATGCTTTCAACGGCTATTTGATTGTTAAGCCTCAAATTTGACTATAATATCACAAAAAGTTCAATGGATGAGCTTATCGCATTAATGATTGAGATATTGCCTCTAGATAATATGATGCCAACTAATTTTTATCGAACCAAGAGATTGGTTTCTAAACTTAGTTGTAAGTACAAGAAGATTAACAGTTGTCTACATGGGTGCATGTTGTATTATGGAGAAGATAAAACTGCTAGGCAGTATGACATTTGTGGTGAAGAACGATTCACAAAATCCAGAGTTGGACGAGGAAAGGTTAGGGATGTTCCAACTAAGCAGATGTGGTATTTGTCAATTATCCCTAGATTGCAAAGACTTTTTGCATCTAATGCCTTTGTGAAGGATATGAGATGACATAATGAACACCAATGTAAACCAAGGGTGTTGTTACATCTATCTAATGGAGATACATGGAAGCATTTTGACATAGTTTACTTGAATTTCGCATCAGAACCGATGAATGTGAGATTAGGTATATATGTCGATAATTTCAGTCCTTTTGGAATGGGCGACAAGACATATTTATGTTAGCCTGTTATCCTTACTCCTTACAATTTTTTGCTTGGCATATGTGCATGAGAAGATAATACATGTTCTTGACTATTATCATTTGTGGTCCTCATAATCCAAAAAGTAAAATTGACTTCTTCTTGCAACCTTTACTTGACTATTTGAAATTGCTTTGGGATGAAGGAATGCCTACTTTTTGACATTTTATTAAAGAAAAACTTTTGTATGAGGGTAGCTCTTCTGTGGACCATCAATGATTTCCTTGTATATGGAATACTATTCGGTTAGCAAACAACATGCAAGTTCGGTTTCCAATTTGCAAGTGTAGTTCAAAGATATTTTATTTGAAGCATAGGCCAAAAATATGTTATTTTGATTGCCATCGACAATTCTTGCCCCAATATCATCCTTTCTGTCATAACAAAATTAATTTCTTGAAGAATGTTACTGAGAATGACATATCACCGAGGCGCTACTCTAGAGATAAACTTTTCATGCAAGTGTTGAGATAACTCATAGTAACAAAAAATGTGGCTGTTGTTTCTATTGGTTATGGTCTAACTTACAATTAGACTAAGCTTAGTATTTTCTGGAACCTACTATATTGGCATAATTTGTTGATTCCTCACAACATCGATGTGATGCATATAGAGAGCAATGTCTTTAGGAATGTCTTCAATACGATCATGGATATGAAAGATAAGAGTAAAGATAATGTGAAAGTCAGACTGGATATAACAAAGTATTGTAAACATTCCAGTTTGGAGTTGCAAGACTTAGGCAATGGAAGAAGTGCAAAACCCAAGGCATTGTATTCGCTTAGTATTGACCATAAGAGAGTTGTGTGTGAGTGGGTGCAGAGTCTAAAGCTTTATTATGAATATGCATCTAACTTAGGAAATTTTGTCGGTACTAATTTGTGGACTTTGACCCACATGAAAAGTCATGATTGTCATGTGTTTATGGAGAGACACCTACCAATTATTTTTAATGGGTTGCCTGCTCCTGTGTGGGAACCTCTCGTTGAGTCAAGCTAATTTTTTTGAGATCTTTGCTCCCTTACTTTGTACAAAGATGACTTACAGATAATTGAGAAGAATATTCTCATCATCTTATGCAAACTTGAGAAGATTTTTCCTCATGCTTTCGTCGGTACTAATTTGTGGACTTTGACCCACATGAAAAGTCATGACTGTCATGTGTTTATGGAGAGACACCTACCAATTATTTTTAGTGGGTTGCCTGCTTTTGTGTAGGAACCTTTCGTTGAGTCAAGCCAATTTTTTCGAGATCTTTGCTCTCTTACTTTGCACAAAGATGACTTACAGATAATGGAGAAGAATATTCTCATCATCTTATGCAAACTTGAGAAGATTTTTCCTCATGCTTTCGTTGGTACTAATTTGTGGACTTTGACCCACATGAAAAGTCATGACTGTCATGTGTTTATGGAGAGACATCTACCAATTATTTTTAGTGGGTTGCCTGCTTTTGTGTAGGAACCTCTCGTTGAGTAAAGCCAATTTTTTCGAGATCTTTGCTCTCTTACTTTGCACAAAGATGACTCACAGATAATAGAGAAGAATATTCTCATCATCTTATGCAAATTTGAGAAGATTTTTTCTCATGCTTTCTTTGATGTGATGGAGCATTTACCGGTTCATTTAGTTGAAGAAGCGCCAGTGGGTGGACTAGTCCAATATAGGTGGATGTACCCTTTCGAAAGGTTCCTTCATACCTTAAAGTGAAAGGTTAAAAATAAAGCTCATGTGGAAGGTTCAATTTGTAAAGCATACAACCTTAAAGATACTTCAACTTTTTGTTCCTACTACTTCGAGTCTCACGTCCATTCAAGGTCTAGAAGAGTGTCCCATAATGATGATAGATGAGAAATTTATGTCAGATAACCTATCTCCATCTTCAATTATCATGTTTTCCTCCATGGAATTGTGCAACAATAATATATCAATTATGAGGAACTAGCAGCTACAATAGTGTATATGTTGCTCAATTGCCCCGAGGTTAAATCTTACTTTAGGTAAGTTTCAGCTTTATATCTTCGTAATTTCTAATGCTTCAATTAACTATTATATCTTAACTAATGTTATTTGTTGCAACATATACATAGAGGGATTAACCTCAATTTATGGGAATCTCCCAAATGATCAAATGGATAAGCACATGTCAAACCTACTCTTTCATATAATTTCTTAATATCTCCATAGACATTAAATAATTAAACTTAATCCCTTTCCCACATAATAGATCAGTTTAAACACTATGAAATACCACTCGCACTTGGGCATTATGAAATCGTTGGTAGGAGACACCTAAAGAAAAAAAAATTATGTAGCTTCACAAAGCATTCTTATATACATCTAAAGTGAATATACATAGAGGATTAACATGACTCTCATCATTTATATACACGTCCCAAAAGAATAATACTTATATCGCTACCTATGATATAGTTACATCTATATACATGTCTCAAAATATGAATTTCGACCTAGCTTACATCATGCCATTACTACACAAAAAGCCACAGATATGTTGTTCGCCTAACCCTGTGCACTCTGCTGAGAGTTACTAGTCTCTGCACCTGGAATGGGTACACATTTACAAATAACACATGTAGATGTATAATCTCAATAGCTAGAAGGGCAACATACATGCTTTATATCCATTCCAGTCCTTAAATCACGCAAGAATAATCCAGGAAAACAAAACAAACATGATCACATAGTCGAAAACATAAGCACAACACATATCATAACGTTCTCATTCATTACACTTTGGGGCTATATCAACTTGACCCTGGGGCAGCCACAACTTACCCTATCTTCCTCATGGCATAGGGCAGCATCAACTTACCCTTAATTTCTTCCAGCTATGGGGCAGCTTCAACTTACCCCTTGATTCCTCAAGCTATAGNCAAGCACCAACAAGTCCAAATCTACAAAACATGTCTAAAAGCCATAAAAATCATTAGAAACACACACTAAAAGACTAAGTATAAGGGAAAAAAATAGTATAAAATAATGTGTTATCAGTTACATAGAGCATGCACTGTCAAAAGAAATTAAACAAGGTTTAAGGAAAGGCTACCTACCTGAAATTGTTACAGCACTAAATTCCCTTCTCTTGGTCTCAATTTGTGTATTCTTGACAAAATTTCCTATTTCCAAAGTCATGATATAATCATGTGATTAGTTCACATGAACTTTTCAAAGTAAGACGTAGGTAACTACTAACTTCATTACCCTTAAAGTTTAAGAGAACTACTGAAACTCAATTAATTGAATACTAGTTGAATACCACCCTTAAAGTCAAGCAAACACCCTAATCTTTTATATTTCCTACTACCAAGAGTTTGACAAACAAGTAAGGGTATTAATTTACAAGAAAGAAAACTAATCTATGCACATACCTATTTGATAATAAGGTAAGAGAATCAAAACCCATGTCCTAAATATATTCCTTGAATGATTGCTACTAATAGAACATTAAAACTTAAAGTTGGAGGTTTAACATGAAAGTACTATATATATTAGTAATATTTACTTAATACTTACCTTGGAAATAAGTAGAATATACTTTGAAACTCAATAAAATAGGACAAACTTTTCATCCCAAAACTGACAAATGAGAAGATGGATTCAGCCATGTTTAAGATGACTCTTTGCATATAAAGGTTCAATGCTGGGAGGATAAATTTAACTTAATATATTATATGTATGGTATAAGAGATCAATACATAAGAATATTGAAATATCTTCTCACGGGATTTAGCAATGGAACCTCAATAGCAAGGGCTCAACTAACAGAGTAATACTCAATTAAACTTTTAAACATTTTCATATATGATAAGCCCGTAAATAGTTTAGCCTAATATGATATAACAAGCAAGCAATAACAGATCTTCCTCACATAGATAAGGAAGGTATCTGAGTGGCTAAAACAAGTAGTTCACCAATAGCAAAAAGAACCAAGAAACCATACATGTTTCTAAAACAGAACGCACCAAAGTCTAAACAAAAGACATGACAGAACAGCTCCACATGCAATGATTGAAATAATCAGAAAAGCCCAGAAAAATACAAATGAGAATACTTAATAATCTTATGCCAAAACACTAACCCTTAAGATTCAAGGTGCTTGAAACTTGGGAGTTTGCTCTTTCGATGCTTGCAAAAATGAAGGGGAAGTTGACCCTGCTCCAAAAGGGCACACTGATTCGGTGAAAGGAGAAATTGAACATGAAAGTGAAGCAGCATCCAAAAAAAAAAGGCAAATGGCAAAGAGCTGAAAATGAAAGGGTAAGATAGAGACGAAAAATGTTTAAGGTCTGGGAGACTAAGGGACTAAGAGAAAAGGGACAGGTGGAGGTATAAGGGGGACAGGTGTTTCACTCTCAAATTTGTGGTTATCTTCCTTTTTGTTTGTTTACTTCTTATCACATGGCCTTCTCCACCAATTCCTCTTTCTTTCCTCTTTATTTCATTCCCTTTCTTTTTCTTTTAAGTTAAATACTATAATATATTAGATATATATCTAAATGCTATAGTATAATATAAAGCATATATATATACATCTATAGAATAAGACAAAGCTGGTTATTACAATTTTACCCTCCTTTAAGGAATTTTGCCCCCAAAATTCAACATACCTTATTGGAAAAGTTGCGGATATTGATCCTTCATGTCTTTTTCTGTTTCCCATGTGGCTTGATCTTCGGATAGCCCCTTCCAGACCACTTTAACTAGGGGTATGCTTTTGTTCCTCAATTGTTTTACTTCAGCGTCAATGATTCTTTCTGGTTCTACTGCATAAGATAAATTTTCTTGCAAATGCATTGATTCATGTTCAATAACATGCGTAGGGTCTGGGTGGTATTTCTTTAACTGGGATACGTGGAATACATCATGAAGTTGAGAAATATTTGGAGGAAGAGCAAGCTTATATGCAACAGGCCCGACTCGATCGAGGATTTGGAAAGGACCGATGTATCTAGGATTGAGCTTTTTAGATTTCAAAGATTGCACCACTCCCTTGACTGGAGTTATCTTAAGAAATACATGGTCACCAATTTCAAACTCTAGAGGTCTCTTTCTTTTATCTGCATAGCTCTTTTGTCTACTTTGAGCACTTAGTAGTCTCTCCCTGATGGTTTTATGTGCCTGGTGGTCTGATCAACCAAATCTGGTCCTAGAAGACTTCTCTCTCCCAATTCCACCCAACATAAGGGTGATCTACATTTCCTTCCATACAAAGCCTCAAATGGAGCCATCTGGATACTGGAATGATAACTATTGTTATAAGCAAATTCAGCTAAGGGTAGGTACACATTCCAGTTCCCTTTCATTTCTAGCACACAAGCTCTAAGCATATCTTCTAAGGTTTGAATGGTTCTCTCAGTCTTTCCATCAGTCTGAGGGTGATAGGCAGTGCTAAATCTAAGTTTAGTACCTAAAGCATTTTGCAAAGACTTCCAAAATTTGGAAGTGAATCTAGGATCACGATCAGACACAATGCTACCAGGTACTCCATGTAATCTAACAATCTCATTGATGTACACTTGAGCCAACTTTTCTAAATTATAGGTAGATCTAATGGCCAAAAAGTGGGCAGACTTAGTTAGTCTATCTACAACTACCCAAATAGCATCATGTCCTGAGGAAGTCCTAGGTAAACCCATAACAAAATCCATGGAAACGCTATCCCATTTCCATTCAGGTATGTCTAAGGGTTGAAGTAATCCTGCTGGTTTCTGATGTTCTACCTTAATCCTTTGGCACGTTAAGCACTTAGAGACGTATTGGGTAATATCTGATTTCATACCAGGCCACCAGAAAATTTTCTTTAAATCTTGGCACATCTTGGTAGCTCCTGGATGCAAAGTATATTTACTCTTATGGGCTTCCTCTAAGATTTCCTCCTTAAGTTCAAGTACTTTGGGTATACACAACCTATCACGATATCTAATAAGTTCATCCTTAGAAATATAAAAATCCTTAGATTTTCCTTGTGTAATTTGTTCCTTAATGTTTTGCAACCACTGATCCGAGTCTTGAACAATTCTAATCCTATCCTTAAGATCAGTATGAATTTTTAATTCACTCACTTGGAGACTACCCGGCCTTATAGAGATAGAACGGGTCAAATCTCTCAAATCTTCTATCAATTCCTGCTCCTTAAGCATCAAAGATGACATATGAATTAATTTCCTACTCAGGTTATCTGCAACTACATTTGCCTTTCCTGGATGATACTTAAGAATAAAATCATAATCCTTTAGAAATTCAATCATCCTTCTCTGCCTCAAATTCAATTCTTTTTGGTCAAAAAGGTACTTAAGACTCTTATGATCAGTAAAAACCTCAAATTGAGCACCATACAGATAATGTCTCCAAATTTTAAGAGCAAAAACTACAGCAGCTAACTCTAAATCATGAGTAGGATAATTCTCTTCATGTGGTCTAAGTTGTCTAGAAGCATAGGCTACTACTCTACCCTGTTGCATTAAAACACAACCTAAACCCTTCTTTGAAGCATCACTATATATGACAAAAGGTTCATTAGGGTTAGGTATCACTAACACTGGGGCAGAGGTTAATCTTGCTTTCAATTCCTGAAAACTGTTCTCACATCGATCACCCCACACAAAAGGTTGGTTCTTTCTAGTCAATCTAGTCAACGGCATTGCTAGTTGAGAGAATCCCTGAATAAATCTCCTATAATATCCTGCTAGGCCTAGGAAACTCCTAATTTCTGTGATAGTCTTGGGCCTTTCCCAATTTGTCACAACTTCTACTTTACTAGGGTCGACAGATATTCCATCCTTAGAAATAACATGCCCTAAAAATTTAACCTCAGACAACCAAAACTCACATTTGCTAAGTTTAGCATGCAACCTTTTATCCCTAAGGATTTCTAAAACTATCCTCAAATAGTTTTCATGCTCTTGAGGGTTCCTAGAATAGATTAAGATGTCATCGATGAAAACCACCACAAATTTGTCTAGGTATGACCTAAAAATCCTATTCATGTAGTCCATGAATATTGCTGGGGCATTGGTTAAGCCAAATGGCATTACTAAAAATTCATAATGTCCATACCTAGTTCTAAAGGCTGTCTTTGGAACATCTTCAGCTCTAACTCTCAATTGATGGTATCCTGACCTTAGGTCTATCTTTGAGAAAATTGAGGCTCCTGCTAATTGGTCTAATAAATCATCAATCCTAAGCAGGGGATATTTATTCTTAATAGTCACTTTATTCAACTGCCTATAATCTATACATAACCTAAAGCTACCATCCTTTTTCTTGACAAACAACACTGGTGCACCCCAAGGAGACACACTTGGTCTAATGAACCCCTTTTTCTAACAGTTCCTCTATTTGCTTTTTAAGTTCTGCTAGTTCTACAGGGGCCATTCTATATGGAGCTTTTGATATAGGACTAGATCCAAGCACAAGATCAATTAAGAACTTGACCTTTCTTTCAGGTGGGAGACCATTGAACTCTTTAGGGAATACTTCTAGATGATCTTTAACCACAGGTATTTTATCTATTCCCTCTTCTATATCAGCTTGCAGAGAAAAGAAAACTAAGAACCCTTGACAACTCTTCCTAAGACATCTCTCAGCCTGGGCAGTGGTTAAACAAAGACATTCAACAGAAAGTTTAGGATCATACATACAAACAGGCAAAGAAACAATCTTTTTGGCACAATCAAGAATAACATTATTGGCAGCCAACCAATCCATTCCAATTACTACATCAAGATCACGTAAAGGAAGACAAATAAGATCAAGGGTAGTGCACTATTATCAAACTGAATAATGCAATTAATACAAACATCAGAAGTGAGCACACGATTCCCAGTAGGAGTAGAAACATATAAGTCATATGGCAAAGTGTTAATTTTCAATCCCAGACTCCTAACACAGTCATATGAAATGAAAGAATGTGTTGCACCTGAATCAAACAAAGCACTTACAAGCTTATCATTAATCATTAACACACCTTTTATAAGATTAGGAGACTGACTAGCCTCCTGCTGTGAGAGAGCAAAGACACGCCCCTGATTTTGTGGTCTAGAATTAGGAGTGGATTCTTTCCTTGCCTTGCAATGTTTAGCAAAATGCCCAGGTTTTCCACAATTATAGCAAACATTTTGACCAGCCCTACAAGGTCCACCATGATTCTTCCCACATTGTTTGCAAGTTGGCCGACTAGAGGCTTGGTTACTAGACATTTGGTCCCTTTTATCCTAGGTGTTGTCACTTTTAAGCTTTTTGTTCCATTGTTTCCCTTTTCCCTTGGAAGACTCATTATGACTCCTCTTTTCAGTTGTATAAGCATTTAAACTCTCTTATGTTATTCTCGCCTTACCAGCTAATTTAGCAAAATCCCTGATTTCTAGAGTTGCTACTCTGTCTCTAATTGCTGGTCTTAAACCTCTTTCAAAGGTAACTGCTTTCCAAGCATCATCATGTGTATGTTTCAAATAAGAAGAAAATTTAGATAGTTCCTCGTATTTGGCTTCATACTGAGCTACAGTCATGCTCCCCTGTTTCAGACTTAGAAACTCAGCTTCTTTTTGGTTTTTCACATTTTCTGGAAAATATTTGTCATAAAAAGTTTCAATAAAAAGTTCCCAGGTGATATGAAGACCCTTGGATTCAAGAAGCCTCTTTGCTCCCTTCCACCAATACTCTGCCTCTCCTTCTAACATAAAAGTGGCTAAGGAGACTCTTTGTTCTGTGGTGCACTCCATAACCTCAAATATCTTTTCGAGTTGCCACACCCATCTCTCAGCTACTACTGGGTCATACTCCCCTACAAAAGATGGAGAGTTGGCTTTTCTAAATTGGTTCAGGAGCTTATTGATTTTATTTGGGTTATGACTCTCTACATTTCTCTCATTAGAACTCCTCTGGGTCACTTGTTGGAGGGCCTCTTGTACCTGCTGTAAAATCTGGGCTGTGGCTGCCTGTGCTGTAGCTTGCCCATCTAGCCTGGCAGCAAGAGTCTCCATAATCTTTGCTATTTCCTTTAGAGTATCTTCTTGAGTTCCTTCCTCAGCCATATTACCTGAATAAATGCACGGTTAGGTATATACCTTTACTCGTCACCACATCATCATAGAACATTACTAATTGCACAGCTCAAATCCCAATCATCCTCAAGCAAGGAAATCAATTGAAATCACTTAAACTCAGTCATTTCTATCTCAATCAAGCACAACAAAGCCCCAAACCATTGCTCTGATACCAAAAATGTCAAACCTACTCTTTCATATAATTTCTTAATATCTCCATAGACATTAAATAATTAAACTTAATCTCTTTCCCACATAATAGATCAATTTAAACACTATATGAAATACCACTCGCACTTGGGCATTATGAAACCGTTGGTAGGAGACACCCAAAGAAAAAAAAAATTATGTAGCTTCGCAAAGCATTCTTATATACATCTAAAGTGAATATACATAGAGGATTAACATGACTCTCATCATTTATATACACGTCCCAAAAGAATAATACTTATATCGCTACCTATGATATAGTTACATCTATATACATGTCTCAAATATGAATTTTGACCTAGCTTACATCATGCCATTACTACACAAAAAGCCATAGATATGTCATTCGCCTAACCCTGTGCACTCTGCTAAGAGTTACTAGTCTCTGCACCTGGAATGGGTACACATTTACAAATAACACATGTGAGATGTATAATCTCAGTAGCTAGTAGGACAACATACATGCTTTATATCCATTCCAGTCCTTAAATCACGTAAGAATAATCCAGGAAAACAAAACAAACATGATCACATAGTCGAAAACATAAGCACAACACATATCATAACGTTCTCATTCATTACACTTTGGGGCTATATCAATTTGCCCCTGGGGCAGCCACAACTTACCCCATCTTCCTCATGGCATAGGGCAGCATCAACTTACCCTTAATTTCTTCCAGCTATGGGGCAGCTTCAACTTACCACTTGATTCCTCAAGCTATAGGGTAGCTTCAACTTACCCCGATGGCCATCACACATAAAAGAACTAGTTCTAATTCTTTAGTCATCTCATAGTGATCATCTCATAGCACTCAATCACAAAAGGAAACACCACATATAGTGGTTACATAGAGCATGCACTGTCAAAAGAAATTAAACAAGGTTTAAGGAAAGGCTAGCTACCTAAAATTGTTACAGCACTAAATTCCCTTCTCTTGGTCTCAATTTGTGTATTCTTGACAGAATTTCCTATTTCCAAAGTCATGATATAATCATGTTATTAGTTCACATGAACTTTTCAAAGTAAGACGTAGGTAACTACTAACTTCATTAACCTTAAAGCTTAAGAGAACTACTGAAACTCAATTAATTGAATACTAGTTGAATACCACCCTTAAAGTCAAGCAAACACCCTAATCTTTTATATTTCCTACTACCAAGAGTTTGACAAACAAGTAAGGGTATTATTTTACAAGAAAGAAAACTAATCTATGCACATACCTATTTGATAATAAGGTAAGAGAATCAAAACCCATGTCCTAAATATATTCCTTGAATGATTGCTGCTAATAGAACATTAAAACTTAAAGTTGGAGGTTTAACATGAAAGTACTATATATATTAGTAATATTTACTTAATACTTACCTTGGAAATAAGTAGAAAATACTTTGAAACTCAATAAAATAGGACAAACTTTTCATCCCAAAACTGACAAATGAGAAGATGGATTCAGCCATGTTTAAGATGACTCTTTGCATATAAAGGTTCAATGCTGAGAGGATAAATTTAACTTAATATATTATATGTATGGTATAAGAGATCAATACATAAGAATATTGAAATATCTTCTCACGGGATTTAGCAATGGAACCTCAATATCAAGGGCTCAACTAACAGAGTAATACTCAATTAAACTTTTAAACATTTTCATATATGATAAGCCCGTAAATAGTTTAGCCTAATATGATAGAACAAGCAAGCAATAACAGATCTTCCTCACATAGACAAGGAAGGTATCTGAGTGGCTAAAACAAGTAGTTCACCAGTAGCAAAAAGAACCAAGAAACCATACATGTTTCTAAAATAGAACGCACCAAAGTCTAAACAAAAGACATGACAGAACAGCTCCACATGCAATGATTGAAATATTCAGAAAAGCCCAGAAAAATACAAATGAGAATACTTAATAATCTTATGCCAAAACACTAACCCTTAAGCTTCAAGGTGCTTGAAACTTGGGAGTTTGCTCTTTCGATGCTTGTAAAAATGAAGGGGAAGCTGACCCTGCTCCAAAAGGGCACACTGATTCGGTGAAAGGAGAAATTGAACATGAAAGTGAAGCAGCATTCGAAAAAAAAGGCAAATGGCAAAGAGCTGAAAATGAAAGGGTAAGATAGAGACGAAAAATGTTTGAAGTCTGGGAGACTAAGGGACTAAGAGAAAATGGACAGGTGGAGGTATAAGGGGGACAGGTGTTTCACTCTCAAATTTGTGGTTATCTTCCTTTTTGTTTGTTTACTTCTTATCACATGGCCTTCTCCACCGATTCCTCTTTCTTTCCTCTTTATTTCATTCCCTTTCTTTTTCTTTTAAGTTAAATACTATAATATAATATATTAGATATATATCTAAATGCTATAGTATAATATAAAGCATATATATATATATATATATATATATATATATATACATCTATAGAATAAGACAAAGCTAGTTATTACAGCACATCTCCATTGGATTTTCTCAATGGTTTAAATAGTTTGTAAGTAACTCTAATTATTTCTAGTATTTAATTGTATACAACTAACTTTTGGTTATCACTAACCTCTTGTTAACTATATGTAGGTGCAAAACCCTCAAAATGGTATTGTTGATGGGCTTTTAATATCTTTGGCTTGGGGTTTCTTAAAGAAGGTTCAAACATGGGACCAAGTACATATGAACTATTAAAAATTTCATACAGAAGCTTGGCCCCCTGGTCGAAAAACAAATAACAGTGGAATATGTTTGAAGGAATTTGGTTATGGTGAAGCTGAATCCTCCTATTATAGGGTACTAAAATAAATTATTGAGATTACATATACCAGTTCACCTGGTCATCAATTAGTACTATTCAATTGCAAATGGTTTGATCTTTCACCTCGGGGGATAAAGAGTTATCCAAAATATAAATTTGTGGAGAGAAACTCAAACAAAACATACAAAGGGGATGACCCATTCATCTTAGCTCAACAAGAAAAGCCAATTTATTTCTCTCCTTATCCATGCACAACTCCTAATAAGCAGTGTTGGTTATATGTCATTAAAATGAATGCCAAACACACAATTGATATCTCAAATGCTCCAGATGATCTTGATGAGAATCAAGGAAGCATCAACAAAACTCCGCGTGAGTTATGGCCAACAAAGAAGATGCAAATGGCTTTTGGAGGGTTGATTGAAGAGATTTTGACTCAAACTTCAAGCCAAGAAGCAAGAATTGAAGATTAGAGGGTTGTAAGCTTGATTGAGGTTTTTGAAGGGTCAACTGGCAAAGTTGGATAGCTTCCAGGTGCCCCAGCTCTCCTTTTCAAGCGCCCTAGCCCTCTCGTGTCCGGAGAGGGAATGTGTTTTTGCTCATTTTCACCTAAATGGGCTCAGAATTTAAGATGTTTAGACTCATTTTTATCCTAATTAAAACCTATGTTATTTTCCTCATTTGACATTGGACTTGTATTAGGAATTTTGGGTCTTAGTTGGGTTAGGCCCATTTACCCAATTAGGTCTAATTAGGTTTTGCTTTAAAAGGAGACCATGCCCCTTTTGCTGGTCAAATTTGAATAATTTCAGAAATTGAAGTTGAGACGTTTCTCCTTCCTTGGTCTATTTGAACTTATCAAGAACCCTAGTTCTTGTGGCATTTGATCCAAGACTTATCACTCACCCTCTATCCCCTCTTGAGTGTGGCGTCTATATCTTTCCCGTTTGTTTTCTTAATTTGCATTTTTTTGAACCTTTGAACTTGATTGGACAATTCTTCGGGCGATTGAATCCCTACCATTGGGGACCCCTTAGAGGTTCGCATCATTTGGTATCAGAGCTCGTGGTTCTAAGTGAGGTTCAATTATCCATTTTTATTTCTGAATTTGTTTTCGGTTTTCATAGTTCTTGTTTGTTCTAGCTTTGTTCTTCATTGATCTTGCTAGTTTCTTCTTGTCTTGATCTTTTGATTGGTTGAAAAAAAAAAATTGGGCAACTTTTCTTTTAATTCCCATTGTGTCTTGTAACTACCCTTAAGGTAGTGTTTAGGTGTTTTTTATTTCCATTTTTTGTGGTTTTTCCATGCTTAATGCAATTTATGGGCTGTTGAACTCTTTTGATAATCAATTGAACTTGTATGGAGCATGATTAAAATCATAGTATAAAAAAAAATTATGGACAAAAGTATGCACATTCAAAGTGTTCTTGAGAAAATTTCCAGGAAATTCATATAATTTTTTTTTTAGATTAGTGCAAAAAGAGTGAAATTAAGTGTTCTTTAAGTTGTTTCATGCTTAATAACATAGTCTTGAGTTGAGATAACTTCAATTTGCTCAAATTGTGTTAGAATATGTTGGATTAACTTGAAATGTGTGAAAAAAAATTCTATTGTATAGCCTTAATTCCCAAGTGCTTTGTAAGCTGAATTTCTTCTTATTTGTGAATCCNTTTTAGATTAGTGCAAAAAGAGTGAAATTAAGTGCTCTTTAAGTTGTTTCATGCTTAATAACATAGTCTTGAGTTGAGATAACTTCAATTTGCTCAAATTGTGTTAGAATATGTTGGATTAACTTGAAATGTGTGAAAAAAAATTCTATTGTATAGCCTTAATTCCCAAGTGCTTTGTAAGCTGAATTTCTTCTTATTTGTGAATCCTAATTTGATATTGAGTTCTTTTGTTCTTGGCCTTGATTTTGATTTCCTTGCTATTGTTTGTTTGTGCCACACTATTTTTTCTTATGGTGAGTGTTTTGATGTGAAATTTGTCACAAAAAGCTATGCTCTTGGTTTGTTTATTTAGTTATAAGAACTAAATGAAAGAGATTAAGACTAAAAAAATGCAAGAGTGTTAGGTCATTAGAGGGTAAGAGCCACTAGTGAGTCAAACACAAGTGTGAGTGACATGGTTGGAGAGTAAACACGTGAGGGAGTGGTGAGGTTATTTTGCTAACAACTTTTTTTAGGATTTAAAGCATCATGGATAGAGAAAGTGAGGTGGGAGACCAAGCATTCATTCTCCGTGCTATGCAGCAACACTTTGAACACCTCAATGTGAGATTTGATGAGATGCACGATAGCATGGGAAGGTATGAGGAAAGGAGACAACCACCTATAGCCCTTGGAGAAAGAAGAAGAAATAGGAGAGTTGTTGTGGAGGATGAGGAATATAGTGAGCAAAGCAACTCTCAAGGCCGAGACCGGTTTGCTAGACATGATGAAGGAAGAAAGAGGGCAAGACATGCTCATGTGGACCATGACCTAAGTGGCATACAAATGAAGATCCTATCTTATCAAGACTTCCACATTAAGTGCCAAGTCAATGAAAAGGTATGTAGTATGATCATTAATGGTGGTAGTCCTATCAATGTTGCTAGCATTATCTTAGTTAATAAATTGCATTTACCTACTTTAAGGCATCTTAGACCCTATAAATTTTAGTGGTTAAATGAATGTGAAGAGAATAGGATAACTAGACAAGTGTTGGTATCATTTGCTATTGGGAGATACAAGGATGAAGTCCTATGTGATGTAGTTCCCATGCATGCGAGACATATTCTTTTGGGTAGGTCATGGCAATATGATAGGTGTGTGACCCATGACAAGTCCACAAATAGCTTTTCTTTCACCTTGAACAAACGGCTCATTACTCTTACCTTTGACTCTTAAGCAATTGCTTGATGATCAAGAGCGACTTCAAAAGAATAGTAAAACAAGAAAAGAGGATAAGAGCTCAAAAGACAAAATGGTTGAGAGCTTGAAGGAAGAGAGTGCAAAAGAGGCCGAGAGCCCAATTGAAGTGAACATGAGTGCAAAAGAGGCTGAGAACACAAGTGAAGATAAAGGAAGGGCAGAAGAGGCCGAAAGCCCAAATAGAGAGAAAAAGAGTAAGCAAGGCAAAAAGGAAGAGAGCATTGAAAGAGAAGAGAGACAACAATTGAGAGTATATGTAAAAAAAAGTGAGCTTATTTCTCTTAGCACTAACAAACTTGATCTTTCTTTCCCTATTGTTGTTATACCTCTTTTTCAGGATCTTGAAAATGCTTTCCAATATCAAATTGACTTGATTGGAGCTGAGTCGAAGCAAGAAGGATGACCTCTAGCATGCTTCATTAAGGAGTTAAGTGGAGCTGCCCTGCATGTCCACACATATGACAAGGAGGTGTATGCCTAAGTGAAAGCATTAGAGACTTGGCAACACTACCTTCTTCCGAAGGAGTTTGTGAGAGTGGTCTTCGAACCGGGAGGTAATGTGTACAAGTTGGAGCTACTTAGTAAGTATTGTGTACATGCTAATTTGAATGTAACTCATCTTTCTCACTTGAGTGTAGGTGTAGATTCGTGGACGAATCTTTTCAAAAAGTGGGGGAATGATGAGAATCAATGAAGCACCAACAAGACTCCAAAATAAGCCATGGCCAACAAAAAATATGCAAATGGCTTTTGTAGGGTTGATTGAGGGAATTTGGACTCAAACTTCAAGACAAGAAGCAAAGATTGAAGATTGGAGAGTTGTAAGTTTGATTAAGGCTTTGGAAGGGTCAACTGGCAAAGTTGGACAGCTTCCAAGCGCCCTAGCACTCTTGGGGACAGAACCTAGGCGCCCTAGCCTTCTTGCTTCCAGAGAAGAAGCACCTCAGCCCTCAAGATAAAGAGCCCAACGCCTGGACATTTTTAGCTTAGTGTGTTTTTGCTCTTTTCACCTAAATGGGCTCCAAATTTAGGATTTTTAGGCCCATTTTTATCCTAATTAAAACTTATGTTATTTTCCTCATTTGACATTAGAGTTGTATTAGAAATTTTGAGTTTTAGTTGGGTTAGGCCCATTTGCCCATTTACCCAATTAGGTCTAATTAGGTTTTGCTTTAAAGGGAGATCATGCCCCTTGTGCTGGTCAGATTTGGATAATTTCTAAAATTAAAGTTGAGAGGTTTCTCCTTCCTTAGTTCTTTGATGAACTATTAGAACTTATCAAAAACCCTAGTTCTTGTGGCATTTGATCCAAGACTTATCAATCACCCTCTATCCCCTCTTGAGTGTGGCGTCTATATTTTTCCCGTTTGTTTTCTTAATTTGCATTTTTTTGAACCTTCGAACTTGATTGGACAATTCTTCGAGTGATTGAATCTCCACCATTCAGAACAACCCTTAGAGGTTCACATCAAATCCCTTCCAAGACATACCTCATCGTTCACCAATGTTAATTGTTGATGATGATCATACCCAAGCAGATTTAGGAGATAACATGTCAACTGATATAGAAAAAGTAGTTACACATGAGAATTTAATCATTGTCATTGATATAGATGATGAGATACGAGAAGTTGCTGAAGAAGAGAAAGAAGATGACTATAATAGCAGTGATGAGGAAACCGAGAAAGATCCCCCAAGTGATTATGTACTAGAAAGCGAATGATATTACACATGTCCTCATCATATTTCATCAGTGCTAATGTATTGTTAATTACAAGGCTGCATTTCCTTTTATGTAATTTTTTAAGACATTTTATGTTTTCTTTCTACTAATGTGTTGTATTTTTGTCATAGACCTCCTGTTCATATCACTGTTACTGATGCTGCAGTTTTTGCTCGACCCTAATAGGTGATGATAATATGGATTCTTTTTGTATAATTTTTTTTGTATAGATTATTTTTACAATATCTTTCCTGCATAGATTCTTTTGTATACATTCTTTAATTTGTATAAAATTTGATTTGATTCTACTACCTTGCTACTATTACTATTGTTCTGGTTGTACTGGNTATTACTATTGTTCTAGTTGTACTGGTGCTGGTTATTATACTAAGCAGGTTTTGGGTTAGTAGAAAAATAGGGTTTAGGATGGGGGTGTAGATGTATTTTTCGCAAAATTTCTCATGGATTTTTCTGTGAGAAATTTTAATTAAAAAAAATTAATTACTCTGATTTCTCATGGTACATATCCGTGAGAAAGTCCGCGAGCATGTCGTGAGAATGTATCATGACTTCGCGTCATTTCTCACGTAATGTTGCCTTATTTCTTAAGGAAGTGTTCTGTGAGAAACCAAAGTATCTTGAGACAAAGTTTGAGAGAAATTCTCTTACGGAGGGCCATATCCGTGAGAAATTGAGTTTGTCACGACACTTTTTCTCGCACCACGTCATCTGTGGGAAATTTCATGAAAACTCCTTTCTCACATAATTTTTGCTCATTTCTCACAAATTTGTTCCGTGAGAAATTTACGTTTTTCTTTTAGTGTTAGAGCCCTAAATTTTTAAAATTTTTATGTATAAACCCTAAATATTATAATTTGCATTTTACCTCTTAATCCCAATTTAATTCTTGATAGACATACTAAGTTACAAACTTAATCTCATATTTTCATTCCCCCAAAGTTGTCTCACACCAACCCATCATCTATGGTACAACCTATATATTGTCTTATACATTAATAGCCTTTTAAGTGTCTGTTAGATCTATTTTATATAATAGGCATATATTCTATAGTGGTTTAAATGTCCTTTTTTTTGGTCTTTCAACTTTTAGTCTTAGCCCTTATAAATAAAAATATTGGCTCCCATCCTCTCAATCTGGTTAAAGATAAAGAGAAAGGCAATGCCTCAAGATCTTTTAAGAGAATGGCCATGTAAGTTTATATGATGTCATTTGGCATATTCCTTTCACTTTTTTTCACCTTTTTTTCATTCAATTTTCCTTTAATTACTTACTCAAAGATGAATAAGCAAAAAAAAAAAAAAAATATACATATCAGTATCTTAAACTGTTAAAAAGGATACCTAGTATTTTTTGTGTTCTCGTAGCTAGCGATCTTGTTAATGGTGGGGGAGAAGCTAAGAAGGAAAAGGCCATAGAGGGTTTTGCCATTTTGGATGTGCGATTTGAAGTTTTTGGGAGATGTGGCGGCAACGATATGCCATGGATGGAGCATCACTCTCTCCCCCCCCCCCCTTCTCTCTCTCTCTCTCTCTCTCTCTCTTAAACTCTCAGAGATGAAGGTGCAAAGTCTGTTACTAAAGCATTCTAAGTTGAAGGAGGTAAATTAGACCTTTCCCTTTCCTTTATGGTCTCTCTTCTTTATATCTCCAGTCTCCTGAGAATATAACTAAAGCGGATCCTTGTAAACTATATGAATTCCATTCACTAGATATTCAACACAAAAACCACCATGGTCAAGGCTAAAATCCTAAGATCTCTTATCAAGAGACTCAACATCCTCATTGTTCTAATTAAGAGATTCAAGACACTTCTACAAGCCAAACCAAATAGACCCATGAGCATTGCACTCCATATATCCACAAGAAATTGCTTCTACTCAATTGATATTTAGACTACATGCACAACTTCAAATGAAACTAATGATCATGTTAGTGTCAGATTTACTGACTCATTTGGAAATTTGATTATCAAAAAGCATTAGAAGAACCCAAGGTAATTGTAATGTCCTCCAAGGCAAGGCTTCATGAGACAAGGAACTTGTTAGGGGTGGCAATTTTTTACATGTCCCGTCAACCTGACATGGGTTACACGGGTTCAGGTTGACCTTACACTAGTTTAGGTTGTAATTGTTGATGTTAATCTAGATTAGTATCCAGGTTAGGGATTGAGTTAGATTAAGATTTTATCTATGTTATCTTTTATCTAGATAAATAGTTGATTATTATTAGGAGTAGTTTATCATTAGGACTGAGTTTATCTCTCCTAGTTTATTTTATCATTTAGTCAAATTTTATCTTTATTATTAGAAGTTTTATCCTTATCATTGGTGTAATCATAGTACGATAAATAAGTGAATTGTGAAGTATTATTCACTCATTCATAAAGTTTTTCTTTCTTCCTTCATTGTTCTACTTTCATTATTTCTCTAGTACTATAGTGGCTTTGCTTCACTAGAAATGATGTCAAAGCTACAACATGGCAACACTCAATGGCTCTTGTCAGCCAAATTGTCCCATATCAGATTGGAAAAGTTATGATCGGCAGAGTATTCAGATGAATGTGCTATTTGGCTATTAGGAAATCTTGGAGGTGATGGAAAATGGTGTTGCGGAGTTAGTAACCAATCCAACGGAAGCCCAACACCAAACTAATCGTGAAAATAAGAAGAAGGACCAAAACATGTTATTTTTCATCCACAAAGGCATGTCTATTGCTATGTTTAAGAAGATTTAGGGTGCAACTACTGCGAAGGAGGCATAGGACATACTTAAACATTCCTATAAAGGAGCTGAAAAGGTGAAATGAGTAAGAGTTCAAATTTTACACCATCAATTTGAACTCTCACTGATGGAGAATAATTAAGTGGTTGATGATTACATCTCACGAGTCCTTGTTTTGGTGAATCAAATAAGGACTAATGGAGATAAAACATAGAAGAGAAGATTGTTATCGATAAGATCCTACAAACTTTAACAATGCATTTCCAGAGCATTGTTACTGTGCTTTTGGAATCTACAAATTCCTCATAGATGACAGTTGATGAGTTGCAAGGCTCTCCAGTAAAGAAGGCTTTACAAGGCCAAATATCCACCAAGGTTGACAAAAATGCTAAAGAAACTAGCATGAGTAGTATAGGTCATGGCAGAGGTCGATGGGGTCACTATGGTGGATGTGGTGGCAGGAACAATTCTAGTTGTGATAATGAAAAGGGTGAGACCAATCACTCTAATTGGAGGGGTTCGCATAAAGGACGTGGTCGAGGTAATGGAAGCGGAGGAAGGTATGATAAATCTAACATATAGTGTTATGAATGCTATAAATATGGTGATGAACATACTTTTTATATAGTAGTTAACTCTCATATTTAGTCTTTTTTATGAAGACCGGTTCACCAAATTGTATAGTTTAGATGGTCTTATTGCCTGTCGAAGTTGGCTGATGGTTCCAGAGACCTGTTAGCACTTAAATGGGCCTAATTTCTTCATTACAAGTCCAATTGAGCCCAAACCAAAGCCCAATGAAAGCTAAGGCCCATGGGAATAAGTGTGACCTAAGGGCAATTTGGGTGTACATGTATTTTTGGAGGTTTATATACTCAGAAAGAGACAGCCGAAATTCATTAGGATATTTTAGAAGATATTTTGTAGATAACTTGTTCTTGTTTTTCTTAGTTTCTAAGTTTTCTCTCTAAGTTCTTTGTAAACTTTGTTCCTTTTGTTAATGGAGGGCTGAATACTCAAATCAATTCAGGTTTTGGCTGTTCTGATTATTAATTCTGAGATTATGCTTTGATTGTTATTCATTTAGTGGTTAATCTACTTCTTTCTTTCCTCTGAAATATTCTATTTGAATTGCTTAAATTGGGATTTGGATTTTCATGTGTTGATTGCTTAATTGCATGTGATAAAAGGGGAAATTAAAGGTTAATCAATGTTTCTAAGCTTTTGGACGGATTGTTTACCCTTGGCTGGATTCTGGACTTAGGTTAAACTTGATTTGAATGAGTGCTTAATTCATTTAGTCTTAGTTGATCCAAATTCTGGTTACTTAACTAGTGGACATCCATAGAGCACTAAGAGGCTTTTTGATGTATTCTAAGGCCAAGAACTAGGTTAATAATTGAATGGGTTCTTTGAAATCAATGATGGATTAAAATCAGAATTAGTTAGACTTGGATTAGTTGTTTTCCTTAAGGTTTACCACTTTTAATCATTTTCTGTTGATCACTTATACAAACAAAACCCCCATGTTTAATTAACTCCCTAATTGGATTCCCTAACTAGATTAATCATTTGGTTCGACTTGGTGTTGCCTTATGCTACAAGTAGCTTTGGTAAACCGACTTTAAAAATCACTAATTTGAAGAATCTCGGCAGCTCATCATATGACCATTATTCAAATAAGTGCATATCAAAGAAAACTAATTAGCATGAAGAATAGGNCTTAAATTGGGATTTGGATTTTCATGTGTTGATTGCTTAATTGCATGTGATAAAAGAGGAAATTAAAGGTTAATCAATGTTTCTAAGCTTTTGGACGGATTGTTTACCCTTGGCTGGATTATGGACTTAGGTTAAACTTGATTTGAATGAGTGCTTAATTCATTTAGTCTTAGTTAATCCAAATTCTGGTTACTTAACCAGTGGACATCCATAGAGTACTAAGAGGCTTCTTGATGTGTTCTAAGGCCAAGAACTAGGTTAATAATTGAATGGATTCTTTGAAATCAATGATGGATTAAAATCAGAATTAGTTAGACTTGGATTAGTTGTTTTCCTTAAGGTTTACCACTTTTAATCATTTTCTGTTGATCACTTATACAAACAAAACCCCCATGTTTAATTAACTCCCTAATTGGATTACCTAACTAGATTAATCATTTGGTTCGACTTGGTGTTGCCTTATACTACAAGTAGCTTTGGTAAACCGACTTTAAAAATCACTAATTTGAATAATCTCGGCAGCTCATCATATGACCATTATTCAAATAAGTGCATATCAAAGAAAACTAATTAGCATGAAGAATAGGCTTGGTTTGCCAAAGAATATGATGATGGAGATCATACACTATTGATGGTTGCTTCAAATTCAAAGGAGGCTGAAAGCAACATTTGGTATCTTGATTTTGGATGCCCAAATCACATGAAAGGGAGAAAATATCTATTTGTTGATCTAGATTAGACAACACACTCCAGAGTCAACTTTGTAGATAATAACTCAGTGCCAATAGTTGAGAAAGGGATGATTCTCATTTAATCGAAAGATGGGAGTCAAGCCTACATCTATGATGTGTTTTATGTTCTTGACATGAAAAACAACTTAATTAGCTTGGGCCAACTTCTTGAAAAGGGGTATGACATGAGATTGCAAAACAACCACATCTCCATTTGTTATGATAAAGGTATATTCGTTCTAAAAGTTCCTTTATCAAAGAATAGAATGTTTTGAGTTGAAATTAAAAGTGGTGTTTATCAATGCTTTACTGCTATTATGGAGGATGACAATTAGTTGTGGAATCTCATATTTGATCACTTGAATTTTAGAAATTTAGATCTAATGGCTAGACCTAATATGGTAAAAGGCCTACCTATGATTGATTACCTTGAAATTTTGTTTGAAGGCTGTATTATTGATATACAACATAGGAAACCTTTTACTAGTCAAAACATTTAACATGCTTCAAAGCCATTAGAATTGGTGTACTCTTATGTGTGTGGCCCAATGAAAATTTTACCTCTTGGAAAAAGCCGTTATTTTATGACATTTATTGATGATTATAGCAGAAAAATATGGGTGTATTTTTATTTTATTTTTTTTGCAAGAGAAGTTTGAGGTGTTTGATAAGTTTAAGCAATTTAAGATTCTTGTGGAGAAGTAGAGTGGCTATCCCTTAAAGGTGCTAAAAACTGATGGTGGAGGTAAATATAAATTTGGCAAGTTTAAAACATTTTGTGAAGATTAAGGAATTGAGCATGAAATTACAGTTACTTACACACCACAACACAATAGCATTGCAAAAAGGAATAATAGAACAATCATGGACATGGTAAGGAGTCTCCTAAAAGCCAAAGGTATGCTTAACTACTTTTGGGCTAAAGCTGTCTCATGTACTATTTATCTGTTGAACATATCCCCTACTAAAAGTGTGAAAGGTATCACACCTGAAGAGGCTAGGAGTGGATTTAAGCCAAATGTGAAGCATTTTAAGGTGTTTGACTCACTTGCATATGTCCATGCTTCAGAAATAGGTAGCAAAAAGCTTGAGGATAGAGGAGAGAAGGCTATTTTCATTGGCTATAATACCAAGTAAGGCTACAAGTTGTTCAATCCCTCTACAAATGAAGTCATTATCAATAGAGAGATGTGATTTTTTATGAAGAAGTTGCATGAGATTGGAAGGAAGAACAGAACCTGAAACTCATCAAGCTTTTTTCCTCATTGAGCTTGGTGAAGGTGGAGGAGATTCAACCTAGTATATCAACATGTTCAAGCTTCACCAATCTTGATAGGCCACAAAGAGTTCAGCAACCTTCCATTCAGTTAAGGGACTTTGAGATAACTGCTAATGATGCTATTGATGGTAATGGAGAATTGGTGCATTTTGCCATGTTTGCATATTGTGATCCCATCAAATATAAGAAAGTAGCTAGAAACAAAAAGTGGGTGGTAGCTATGGATGAAGATATGTGAGCAATTGAAAAGGACAACACTTGGGAGCTTACTGAAATTTCATAAGGGCACAAAGCTATTGATATAAAGTGGGTCTTTAAGACTAAAACTCAAACCAAATGGGGAGATTGAAAGGTACAAGGTGCATTTGGTGGCAAAAGGGTACTTGCAATGCTCTGGTCTTGATTATCAAGAGGTATTTTCCCTTGTTGCTAGAATTGAAACTGTTATATTTGTTGTTGCCCTTGCTGCTCAAAAGTGTTGAAAATTTCATCAAATGGATGTAAAGTCCACTTTCTTGAATAGGCCTCTTGATGAAGAAGTCTATGTAAGGCAGCCACCTAGATATGTGAAGAAGGTAAGTGAAAGAAAGGAGTACAAATTGAAGAAAGCTCTGTATGGCTTGAAACAAGCCCCTCGCGCTTGGAATTGCCGGATTGATTTATTATTTCAAGAAAATGGGTTTGAAAAATGGCCAAGTGAACATGCCCTATACATGAAAGTTACTAATTCTAATGACATGTTGATTGTTTGTCTTTATGTAGATGACATGATTCTTACAAGCAACAATCTAAGCATGATTGAAGAATTTAAAAAGGCTATGAAGCATGAGTTTGAGATGACTGATTTGCGATTATTTGATGAGCTGCCGAGGCTCCTCAAATTAATTAAGTTTTAGGTCGGTTACCTAGCTTTTTGCAGCATAGGACAGCCCTAAGTCGAACCTAAGGATTGTTCTATGTGGTGAATCATATTGAAAAGCATGTAAACAGAGGGGGTTGAGTTTGGTTTAAGTGATTAACGAAAATTAATTATCAGTGGTAACCTAAAGGAAAACAACCAATCCAAGTCTTTACTAATTCTGATTTAAGTTCATCCTTGATTTCTAATGATCCATTCAATTATTAACCATGTTCTTGGCCTTTAAAACATATCAAGAAGCCTCTCAATGTTCTATGGATTCCACTGGTTAAGCAACCAGAATTCGGATT